>ML777128.1:985030-1028042 GCA_009831015.1 Picea engelmannii
CCATGATGCACCGATTTCGAACTGCTCCACTGGTACCGCTACGGTGCGAGTTGGTACCTGGTACCGGAACCCTGCGCCAAGAATAGTAATGGTACCTACCCAAGTGATATTAGTCCAATTATCAATCTAAAGTATTAAAAATGAATAATAATAACTTGAATTTCAAAGATACCTTAGCTGACCCCTTCGAATGGTAAAGAGATGTTGATTATATCAAAAGGAGGTCAAAAAGGGTGATACTGGCATATAGTTGGAGGTCAATGGTAAGTAGTATGGGCAAAGAACATGGTCAAAACCGGGGACCAACATCTTTACTACACCAGACTTCACAAAAACCTTTATTGTGGAATGTGATGCCTCGGGAAATGGTATTGATGTTTTTATAATGTAATAAGGAAGGCCCCTTGCTTTTGAAAGTCACACAAACTCATTTATGAGAAGGAAATGATGGAAATACTACATGCATTGAAGAAATGGTGCCCTTACCTAATAGGTAGGCACTTCAAGGTCAAAATAGATCATGATAGTATTAAATGCTTCTTGGAACAAATACTATCTTTAGAAGAACAACAAAAATGGGTGACCAAGTTGTTGGGTTATGATTTTGAAATCATCTACAAAAAATGTAAGAAAAATTTTGTGGCAGATGCACTCTCAAGAAAGGATGAATATTTTGAGGCATTTGTCTGTGCTATCTTGATCATCCAACCTGATTGGATAATAGAAGTGAGGGATGAATGGACAAATGAATAAAATGCATCGACTCTCATTCAAAGGTTGTAGTAGGATTCCAGTGCATGAGATACATTTACATAGAAAAATGATTCACTATGGTAGAAATATCACTTATATTTATGTAAGAAATCCCAACTCAAACAAAAGGTACTCTTGAAATTTCACACCTCTTTGGTAGGAGGGAACTCAGGATTTTTTAAAACCTACCATAGGGTCAAGAAAGAATTTTTTGGGGATGGCCTAAAAAATGATGTTCAAAGGTTTGTGGCAAAATGTTTGGTTTTCCAACAAAATAAGGTGGAAACAATAAGACCCTGGGTCTTTTACAATCCTTAGCCATCCTAGATCAACATTGGGAGGGGGTTTCCATGGATTTCATTACAAAGTGTTATAGAAATATTTTCCTCACCATTGCTATCTTGCACAGAGGGCCTTTTTCCATTTTCCTATGTAGACTTAGCAACCCCTTTTTGATAAATCCAGAGCCAAAAACATATATTTTTCCACATATATGCTCCCTGACTACTTTTCAAGATGCGTATACGCTTTTTTCTCCACTACATCTCACGTATATCAGGATTTGTGCTAGAAAATACAAAATGAGGTCGGGTTCTCATATCATGACAAAAGATCTCTGATATTTGGCCTTCCATTTACTGGAAACATTCTGACTTGGCCCTTTAGTTGCATTCTAGAGGCTATAAGAGCACAATTTCGAGCTATGGAAAAAGAGGAGAAAGCATTCAACTTTGAGAGAAAAATTACTCTGGAGAAATTACTTCATATTGAGTCTGCATCCCTTTGTCCCTCAAGTCTGAACACAGTGTTCAGCTCCCAAGCTCTTTCCTTATTGTCAAGAGGACCTCTTTACCTCTTTTCTATGCAATTGCCTTTGGTGGAGGATTGAAGTGGTGGAGACCCAGTTGGAAGGAACTTGGTTTCTTGGTTTCAAACTATGCCGACACGAAAGCCTATAATGTTGATACTTTTGTTGATCAATTATTAATAGAAATACTCCTTTCCAGTCCTATCGATATCTTCCAAATATATGATTATTATCCATGGGCATGTTTGTAATGTTTATTAATGGATTGTGTTATCTGATGTGTTAACTCATTTTATATATTGTCACTATATACTTGCATTGCTTGTTTGTTGAGAACTTCTTGCAAGTGTAAAGCTTTGGGTCAAAGTGCTCAACGGTGGAATGACATCAAATGATTGGATTGAGGTAGGATTCTTCCTCGTATTGCACATTATTTTATATAGCACATGTTTGAATTGAGTTGATTTCTACAGTCATACCTGTCTATTGTGGTTTACCCTTGTCCATAGAGAGTTTTTCCCTTCTAACAAAATTGGCGACTCCACTGGGGATGTTCTTCCTTCTAAGGGTTGAAGTATTTTTTCTTCTTACATTTCTCTTTTTCCTTTGTATTTCTTGTCGTATGACAGTTGGATAGACTCTGTTCACTCTGGGTATGAGTTTTTCAGCCTTTTACCCTTTCCTAGACTTGTTTTAAAAGGTATATGCCCTTTTTTCCTTGATAAACATATATACACGCTTGTTGTCCCACTGCAAAAGGCGTATATACACCCTTTCCTCTTGAATAGTCACGTATACCACTTCCCCTTGCTTGATTTCTTGGTTTAGTGATTGTTGGCTAGGTTTTGAGGATCGCTGAGCCTTCTTAGGTCTCTTTGGTGCCTGTTGAGATTATTTGGGATGATAGGAAACCTTTTTGGAGTTGAATTTTTGGGCAGCATCTTTCTCTTTGTTTTCCATTTTTTATTTGTCCTTGGTAGTTGCGCTATCTTCTTAGTTGTTTGGTATTTTGCTCGAGTGATTGCTTTTATACACAGTAGAAGTTAGATATCAAGTCACTTATCATTCCATGCATTTTTTTTTTATACATTGAAAATACAAAAAAAAAATAGGTATTTTGCATTGGTGGTATTTTTGTCTTGGAACCTTCATCATTAGCTTAGCACATTTAGAGAAAGTTTTCATTTTACTTTTGAGTTGCAGAGTTAAAATTGAAGATTGCACTGTTTTTATTTATCATATCATTCACTGAAAAGTTAAAGTTAGGCTTTGCATTATATCTATTTTTATTTTGATGTAGAGTCATAACACCATGAGTTTCATTTCCATAACTTTTTGAGTAATCACAACCAATAAAATTTACGCTTTAAACTAAAATTGATTAGTCACAATTTTATTTTTTAGGGTGCACAAACTAGCCTAGGATTTAGTGCCTTGGAATAGGATTTTGTGAGTAAACTTATCCAAGGCAATTAAATCAACATATGTGTTTAAGACAGGGAGTCATGAAATCCATTGTATAATTGGTAATATCAGGAGGCTCCACTCACGCCGGAGTTAAGAACGAGGTCGCATGAAGTTTGTTGAAGGGATAACCCTTGGATACTCACCTAGCATCAGAGATATTTCTATGGATTTATTTGTATTTGGGGATCTTGCTAGTATCCATACCTCTATGAGAGGCAGTACTTTCAAGGTTTCGGGCTTTGCTACCTTGCCCATATGGTAATCCAGAATTATGATTGTTCACCTGTGCATCGGTTATACAGTGGTTGATTAGTTTCTTGACTTGGGTTTCTCATAGGCTACTTGCAGGGGTTATTCTTCTTGTATCCTGAGTCAGATAGGGGTCATACAACACACAGCCTTTATGGAGGATTACCTCTCCAGGGGGATCTGACCGACTAGTTGTTAATCCTATGAGGGCCCTTATAATTGATTCTGTTACCTCCAAACTTTAGCAAGGAGTCTCAGGTCCCTCCTGGACGAGGCATACCTTCTTTAGCAAGGGAGTCCACTCAGCCACTTTAGCCCATTTGCATGCATATTGGTTGTTTGACTTTTTGGTATGCTCTTTGATTACTAGTTGGCCCCGGGAATCTAGTTTTTGGTTTCATTATCATGGATAACAGAGTTCCTTTTACTCCTCCATTCACCACTACCCCCCCATGATGCCTCCTCATTTCATGGGGGCAGACCCTTTTGTTTTTTGCAATGGTATGCATGATTACAATGCTCAATCCGCACCTTGGGTCTCTAGTCATTTTTCTGTTGATATGCCTTCTCACATGCAACCCCCTCCCTGGTCTACTTATATGAATCCTAGCATTGGACCCAGGGGCACCATCGCTCCCATTCCCACTTCTTCATTTGATATGAATCATGTTCCCATGGGAGGTTCGAACCTTCCACCTTATGGATCCAATACTAGATATGCTCTTTCAGGATCTAGTGCTCAGATGGGTGCTTATTACACCTCACCCATGTATATTTCATCTTCCATGTTGGTCCCTTTAAACACTTTTTCTGCACTAGGTCCTCAAGTACCTCTAGGTCTTCCGTATGGGGAGAATCAATTTTATAATTTGGGCTACCCTCGTTATGGGACACCCTCACAAGGGGGAAACATATATCCTCACTTGAATAATTCTTATCCTACCTCGGTCTCTTTGTAGACCTCAGTGATGATACCCATCCAGACCTCTTCAGACCACCTCTATATAAACCACCATGTTTCTGGGCCAGGACAGGGAGTATACCAGGTTCCTTTCTGGCTTGCAATGTTTCAGAATCAATCTTTTTTGGGACCTTGGAATCAAATACCTCAATATATCTCTAGCCCAATCACTGTAAGCCACACCAGTGCACCATCGCCCACCTCTACTAGTCATGTCATAAATGAGTCGACACTTTCTACAAATCATGTCGACGACTCACTTCCAACCTCTACCAATTATATTGGGGGCACCATCCTTTTCAACCTTGATCATAGTCGTGTCACGTCTCCAACTCCTATTCATCATATAGAAGATAAGTCTCTTTCCTTGGCCATTCCCATCGAGAAACCTAAACGTCTTAGACATAAGCCTAAATGCCTTTGCAGGACTTGTGAAGGAAGCCATCTTACTCGCTGGTGTTGAATGACTGTCGGGATACCAGAGGCGTGGGGCTCACCCTGAAGCCCTTCGGACTCTAAGACACCCATGGTTCCTCCTCACACCACTTCACCTTTAACAATATGGGTGGTCTCACTGTCAAGATTTTCCTTTGAACTCACCCCCTCCATGGAGGGTGAAGCATCCCTTGCCCCCTTTACCATGCATCCTCTTCAACCTATAATTGAAGAAGTGACCACACCGGTGCCCTTTATGGTCAAACCGAGTATCCCTAAAAAGAGTGATGCATCCTCCAGTCACGTCATCAACATTCCAAGCCTTCCCCCTTCTGTACACGAGAGATTCATCCTCCCTCTGAATACTCTCTCTCCGAGTTCCAACGTGGTCCCCTTCACCTAGGACGACCTGACGGGACTTCCTATACCCCCACCTATGTCTGTTCCACTAAGAGACATTATTCGAACCATAACAGAGACTATGTACTCCGTTAGCACTTTCTCCTCCTCGACTTGGAGAGCTTTGGGCTTTCCCAAGCTTTTGTCATCTATCCGCAGGATACTGACTTTCGACAGAAGGTTGGGATGGGAACCTTGGCCTCCCCCTTTACATGTTGATTAAAAGTAAAAATGAGTCTTAGTTAAGCTCTTTTCCGACTCATTATTAAAAATTGAAAAGATCATTGAGTGATTTGTCCCTTTCACACTCATTAAAATTAAATTTGAAAGATCATGAGTCTTAGTTAAGCTCTTTTCCGACTCACTATCAAAAATGGAAAAGATCGCCGAGAGAACTTGTCTTTTTCACACTCATAAATATTTGAAAAGACATCTATTTGGCACAAGTTTACCTCTTTTTCACACCAAGTAGAATAAAAGATATAAAAAAGGACATTTTTTGGCGTTAAATTGTGATTGCATCTCATGCCCTTGCTTGCAGTATTGAGCCTTTAGTCGGTTCTTGCTTTGCGTTATAAACCATGGCCCAAGCAATTTGCATCCTCAACCAAGTAGATCCTTGTTTATTTCCTTCACAATTTGACACACTATACCCTAGAGGAAACATCACCCCAAGTGTCCATCTCTCACATGCATTTCCTTGCATTGAGCATAGGTATGTTCCACTGCTGGAACTAGTTTTTCTTACTTGCAACACTCATTCCCTCCTCTGTATCATAGCATTCACTTGTTATGAAAAAGAAAAAAAATATGGGCGGGAAGGGAGTACTATATTGTAATTGGAAGCATTCATGTCACCTTTGAACAGAGCACAAAGTTATTAAGTCCTTGCGTTATCATAATTTTGGGTTTAGCATGGCCTTAGGAAGCTGATCTCGTTACAAAATTTTCTCTACTGACTGGTTAATATTCCAATCGCTATAGAGAACATTATGGATGCCTCCTGCATCTAGTTGTCACATCATTAAGTCTATGTTGTTGGAGTCCACCATATGGCTCATGCTCTTGTTCAAAGGAAGTCTATCAACCTATGTCGGCCACTCCTTAGAAATCTCGACTCTGTATGTCGGCCATACCCTTAGTTTGTGACGCAAACGCGCCACCAGGCACGTCCACTTCCACCAGGACCTTCTTATCCTCAGGCCCGAAGAAATAAATTGTTTCTTCTAATCCCTTATCGGGACCTCTGACTACCCACAGAATCCTCCTTCATATCCCCCTATGCTTTATCGGGAGATCAGGTTTCGCATTATCGCGAATCCCGTGGTCATGTTCCTCGTGTTCCAAAAAATCCCGAATTTCGATGGGATTCAATCACAAAACTCCTCTGCTTATGTCGGGGATTTCCCTATCAGAAAATCAGCCCTTTCAATGTCACATTTCACAGGCACCCCAGACCTTCGAACCCCGATCTGCGATGGTGCCTTCCTCTGCTTTTGCACTCCTTCCAACTAGCCTTTTCCTCATGTGACCTACCGGTCCATGAAACCACGGCCTACTCCTCGTCGGAGTTTTGGACTTCATGGAAATGATATGTGTGGAACTCGCGCCCTCGAAATTCCCGATTCTCTGATTCCTGATGCCACTTGGCGTTGACCCACTATAGGGCTCGACTTTTCGACACCTGTCCTCCACCAAATGCTCTAGCTGTGGGACCCGTCGCGATTCAGAGTTTCGCGACTCCTACGGTCACAGTTCTCTCATCATCGGAAACCTCGATTCTTTGAACCCCGATGCACACGTGAACGCTCTCCTCCATGTCACCACTTCCGGTCCCACTCTATCGGGTATCGCAAAATCGCGATTTCTCTTGCTGCAATTTCTATGTATGCGAGAACCCTGAAATGCTGAACCCCGACTCTTCCCGATCCTTGGACATGCATCCTTCAGATTAACAACTCTGATCACGTTGAGAAAACGCGAATCATGATTTCACTATGCTCGAGAATCCTGTCTCCAGAAACTCCGAAATCCCAATGGATTGAATCCCCGATGGCTTCCTGCTCCTTGACATGTGTCTCACCGAAAACAATGGCTGAGATCCCTTCGAGAAATCGCGGATCATGATTTATTTCTACAAGAGTTCCATGACCTCGGAACCCTCGATATCCTGAACTCCGAATCTCCGGGGTCTTCCTCTACTTTTTCGGGCTTAAAACTGGCGTAACTCTCCTAGATCTAACAACTGCTAACCTTTCACAGATTTTCTCTGCAAATCCTGTCCGTTGACTCCCTTTCCTTCAGGGATATTCTCAGCACAAAAAATATTGTGCGGTATTTGATGATGATAGCACAAAAGCGCTAGGCCTCCTGAGCTTTCCAACTCTGATTCCTTCAGAGAAATCCTGTGCACCTCCTTGTGCCTAATATCCAACAACTTCCCAAATGTTGAATACTTCAGACTCTGTGCACTTCCTGCAGCAGCAGTCTATGATTTCACTCCCTCAGATTCTGAAGTGGGACTTCTCTTTCAACCTACACACTCCTTGCTCGGTTGCAACGACCCACTTCCCCTTCTGGGAAAACAAGAACAAAAGTTAAACTATCGAGCCCTCATCAACACACTCCTTGTGGATGAATTCAACTGCACCCTTTGCAGGAATCTCCTGGCTCATATAGAGAAACAATTGAAACTTATTCTCTCCCTTCTCAGACTTCAGTTGAAACCTGAAATCTCATGCACATCATATACAAAGAAAATGCATACAAGGAAAGCAAACATTCATGAACACATAAACAATCCACACATAGAAAACAACACCATTCATGAGTTTGAATCAAAGGCTCTCTTCTATTAATTCAAATCTATACATGGGTGTTTTTCACAATTTCCTCTGTTTGCTCTTCTCTTTTGAATGCTTCTGAATAATGTTACAATGTACAAAGGAGGGTGTCTATATCCGTTTTCCCTCTCGAAACTCTAAACTGTCTAATCTAGACTTAAATCCTATCTACTTGCATTAAATCTATTAAATGCCTCCTATCTATTTCAGACAGAGCGTAAGGCTCGAGGTCTGATACAATACAACAGGCGCTCCTTCATGAATGTTTCATTGAAGGATATGGCGCTTCATCTTTAATGAAAATTCAAAAAATTATCAAGCTTATATGTCATGTGTTTAAAAACACATGAGTTGGCTCCACGCTTGCTTTGGAAGTCGTGATGCTCCTGCATCAGTTTGTCTCAGAATCACATGATACTTTGGTCTTATGATGCACCCTGGTCCTACTTTCATCATTGGTAGGTCACCTTGAACCCAACAATCGACATTTCATCATGGGTCGTTGAGTGGGTGGTTTCCCTTGTGTTTGATGGCAAGACATCTATTCACACTTTGGGATTCATGCAGTGTCTTGGATGCCATTAGCCTTATTGGTGGTTTCCTCGCCTTTGTCAACATATTTCATCATTGGTTGTTATTCAGAGGGTCTTTTTGTGTACCTCTTTCATTTGGAACACGCGAAAGATGCACAGGGTCGTTGGTTCATGAACATGTTCTTCATCCGATCTCCACCAAACCATTAAGCTCCTGCTTTGTTCCTCGTGATGACTGATGAGAGATGCCTTAATTCTCTCCTTTCAATGGGTCTCTTTCCATCGACTTTAGCTCATGTATTCTAGATACGAGACCTAGAGTTTTATGAGTACCTTGAGGCTTGTATTCATTAGTGATAGGATCTCTCGCCATTGACAGATGGGAATACATCAATGACTCTTGATCAATGGATCTCTCAAGTTTTCGACACCAGCTCCTTTATTCACATTTGTAGAGATGTACTCGATGCCTTGACACCTACTTTCATCATTGGTAGGTTCTCTCGCGTTTTTTAACGATATACCTCAATGACCGGTAATCAGACGATGTCTCATCGTGTTCAACCTCAACTCATTTATTCACATGATGCAGAGTTACACCATTGGCGGATTGTATTGAAGACTTGAATACATAACTTTGTGGAAACATATTTCCTGAGCTGTTGCTTCCATTTCATTGGACCAGTACCTATTTGACTTCAGTGATCATGGGATATTAGATTGTACTCCATGGTATATAGATATCTTTAGATTGATTTTGAGACTGGTTTCACTGGGCCTTGTTCGTGACTATGACAACTATTGGCATATAACCACATTTATACTTTCCTACTCATGGCCATGATCACTTGTTGGTATATTTTCCACATGGATCTGCATTGTATTCTTGACAACCATGTATGCAAAGTTAGTACATAATGTAATGAGCAATTGAGTTCGTCCAACTAGTTCTCTACCACTCCACTTATGGTTTATTTATAATGTATTTCGGCCACCGCAGATACTCCTCTGATCTCACACATTAGGGGGCATCTGTTATAGAAAGATTTGCCTCACCATTGCTATCTTTCATAGAGGGCCTTTTTCCATTTCCTTATGTAGACTTATCAACCCCTTTTTGTTAAATCCAGACACAAAAACATATATTTTTTCACATATACGCTCCCTAAATACTTTGCAAGATGTGTATATGCTTGTTTCTCCACTACAGCTCGCGTATATCGGGATTTGTACCAGAAAATACAAAATGAGGTCGGGTTCCCATGTCATGACAAAATATCTCTGATCTTTGGCCTTCCATATACTGGAAACGTTCTGACTCGGCCCTTTAGTTGCATTCTAGAGGCTATAAGAGCACAATTTCGAGCTATGGAAAAAGAGGAGAAAGCATTCAACTTTGAGAGCAAAGTTACTCTGGCGAAATTACTTCCTATTGAGTCTGCATCCCTTTGTCCCTCAAGTCTGAACACAATGTTCATCCCCCAAGCTCTTTCCTTATTGTTGAGAGGACCTCATTACCTCTTTTCTATGAGCTTTACTTTGGTGGAGGATTGAAGTGGTGGAGACCCAATTGGAAGGAACTTGGTTTCTTGGTTTCGAAACATGCCGACATGGAAATCTATAATGTTGATACTTTTTTTGATCAATTATTAATAGAAATACTCCTTTCCCATCCTATCTATATCTTGCAAATATATGATTATTATCCATGGGCATGTTTGTAATGTTTATTAATGGATTGTGCTATCTGATGTGTTAACTCATTTTATATATTGTCACTATATATTTGCATCGCTTGTTTGTTGAGAACTGCTTGCAGGTGTAAAGATTTGGGTCAAAGTGCTCAACGGTGGAATGACATCGAATGATTGGATCGAGGTAGGATTCTTCCTCGTATTGAACATTAGTTTATATAGAACATGTTGGAATTGAGTTGATTTCTACAGTCATACCTGTCTATTGTGGTTTACCCTTGGCCATAGAGAGTTTTTCCCTTGTAACACAGGGTTACCAAATTATGAAGGAAAGAGTGTCATTATGGTGATTTTTGATAGACTCACCAAGTACACACACTTGTGTGCTCTCTCTCATCCTTTCAAATCTAGTACAATTACCACCACATTCATGGGGATAGTTCAACAGTTACATGGAAGCGAAAATATTATTGTAAGTGACAAAGATCCCATCTTCACTGGACATTTTTGGACATAATTATTTTCTTGTTTGGGTACTCAATTGGATCATATCTCATCTTATAATCCTCAATCTATTGGAAAAAGATGAGATAGTGAAAAAAATTATGGAAGGCTACCTTGGTTGCTTTGTATATGATAAAAAACACAATGGTTCAAATGGTTACCCTTGGCAGAATGGTGATATAACACTTTCTTTCATACTACAAAAAAAATGACACCATTTATGGAACTCTATGGATACCAACCACCTTCCATCACTTCTTCTCTAAAATAAAATATAAGTTTAAGCAGTGGAAGATCAATTAGAGCATCAACAAATAGTTCTTCAACTCTTAAAGGACAACCTGACCATGACAAAGAATCACATGGAACAACGAAAAGATCAACATTGTAGTGAAAGAAGTTTTGAAGTAGGGGATTGGGTATTTTTATGAATAAAACCATACAAACAAATGTCCCTCAAGCAATCCAAGAAGGATAATAAATTATCTCCAAAGTACTATGGCCCTTATAAGGTGTTGAAAAATATTGGTACTATGGCATCCAAATTGGAGTTTCCTTCATCTGTGCGAGTACTCCCAGTTTTACATGTTTCATGCTTAAAGAAGGTTATAGGTGACAAGATCCCAATTCAAACTATATTTCCATAAATTGATGAGGAAGGAAAAATCATATTGGATCCTAAATCTATTATTGATACAAGAATTCACCAGCTAAGGAATATATCCATTTTAGAGTATCTCATTAAGTGGAGGAAACTACCTGCTGAAGATTCCACTTGGGAAGATGAGTCTTTTATATAGAAGCATCTATAATTACTCAATCGTTTCGAAAAACAATTTTTTGAAGGAGAGGGGCATGTTAATCGCTAAATAGTGACACATTACCCCTTAATTGGGGAATATTACATTAGTAATGTTATTTTATTTATGTCGGCTTGGGTCCATTAGGTGTAATTTTACCTCCTAGTCTCCTATATATACCAAGGAAACATTTTCATTTGGAATCATCTTGGATTTGGAAATTTATGAGATGTATAAGGAGGTTTCCCCCTAGAAGAGGCTTATTATCTGAAATTCTCTCTTTTTCAAGGCGTTGAGTACTTATTCTGAGGTTTTTTTATGCTATTTTGATATTTGGTTCTTAACACAAAACCTTAATCTTTTTTGGATCCATATTCATCGCATATTTTGGTATCTTAAAACCCAATTACACTAACTCAGTCTTCATAAAAATACACCTTTTCAAATTCATTAGTATCTCCTCATTCTATAATTTACTTAAAACCAATCTCATATGGTTAAGGTGTTCCTCTCTAGATTGACTGAAAATCAAAATATCATAAAGATACACTATGACAAACTTTCCAATGAATTCCTTAAGAACCTTATTCATCAATATCATGAATGTGATAGGTTCATTTGTCAAACAAAAAGGCATGACCATCCATTCATACAGTCCATCCACTACAAGGAGAACACCTTCTTATGGATTTTTTTACAGAACCTCCACAAAATATTCTTCTCTTATCTATTTACATCAGAGGTTGTTAGTGGAGGTGGGTGGCTAGAGGTTTTTGTGGAGGTTATTTTTTGGTGTTCCTTAATGGTAAAAATGCATCGGTGTGCATCTAAAACATACCACACCAAGCCTTAAATTTTAAAACACACCATCATTGTTCATAGTGGAGGTGGGAGGTCATAGGTTTTTACAGAGTCTATTTTTACGGTGTGCCTTTACGGTACATACACACAGGTAATTTCATGAACAATACAACACCAACGCATCCATGTTTTAGTAGCACCACCATAATGTATAATAAAATTACATGCATCGAATAAATCACATCGATGTCATTGAACGGTTCTTGGTATGCATTGGGAAGACTCAAGGTTCAGCATGAATTTACCAACAAAACCCTCAGTTACAAACCCTTTTGGCATCACCTGCATGTAGGTGAAGTCTCACCCGAGGTACCTATGGGAACTACAACAACCAAATTTCCCTAGTGATGAAGGGTTGGGAGGAAGTCCTTATAACCATTCTACTTAGCATTCATTCAATATTCCTTATATCATGTGCATGGAAACATAGTAACATGCAACATATTTATATTAATAGAACATATATCCTATGCGTGTAATAAACATAACATCAAACACATCATAACACATAGAAACCATGATTAAGGTGGTTCACCCAAGCTGGGCTATGTCCACAATGGCCGACTTCTTATTATATTATTCATAAAATCCATTATAAAATATGTGCATTGCACTCATACATTATGTCTCATACAAAATTCCCTTATCGTTCTCCTATTCTCCTATTCATTAGCTATCTCTCTATCCCTTTATCTCTCTGTCACTCTTTCCTTATTTTTTCAAACTTTTGACCCCCTTTTTTTTGGCCCCTCTCTATCCCAAAACCCTTACATATTTATACAATTACAATGGGGCTTAGCCCATATAAATGGACCCAAAATTCCTAATGGCTTCCAACGGTATTCCTTCTTTTCCACACATTGATCCTTGCATGTGAAAGTGCACCAACCATATTTCCTTATTTTACGCGCATTGATTCCTAGATGACTAGTCCTTCTAATCATGTGGTTTTATTCTGCACATTTCCCAAAATGGGTCACCAAAATATGGTCCCAATAGGCCCCCAACACTCACTTATGCCTCGTCCCAATCCACTAAGTCCTTCCACTACACTTCCTAGAACGTCACAACAAAATTTTGAAAAGTTTTATTTGTAGCTACGACATTCTCCTTTGTGTGTGCTTCTTGCAATAAAAACCTCTCTATTGTTTGTTTGGTAATGGGGGTATTCAGTTTCTCTATGTTGTCTTGCACTGCTTTCTTTACTATGCCTTGTGCAGCCACAAGTTCTTCTGTCACCCAAAATGCTTCCTTTTGTAGTGTCTCAAGCTTTTGCATGAGAGTATGTTGTTCAACTCTTATAAGATTTATCTCAAGGTAAAACTACCCATTCTCAACAATTATTTCCATTGATTTTGTTGTTGGCATAATGCTTATTGATTCTTTGAACTTTTGTTCCTTCTTCTACATAGCATGTAATCTTTATTCTATTGTTTGTAACTCTGCATCCTCCAACAATTGATTCCATACTTGTTTAATCTCTTCATATATCTTTTTTCATTCCTCATCCAAACACCTAATACTCTCCAAGATCGTCATGGTTGTCTTCTCGCATTTCTCCCTTTCTTCTAGTGGAGTACTTGGAATTATGTGAGCTTCCTAATCCAATATCTTTGCGCATAATCCTTGAATGACTTCGCTTATATTTTTTAGTCAATATTCAAAGGAAGTATCTACTTCCATTGGTACCTCTGGGATGTTTCTTTATACCTCCTTCATGGCCTATTGCAATCTTGGTTTTTTCTACGTGGCCTCGTCTTGTTCTAGAATGAGTTTTATATACTCTATGTGTAGTGCTTGCTTGTCTATAGTCACTTTTACCAACTCCGTAGAAGTCGATTATGTGCACAACTTAATATATTTTATGACACTTGTATGTAAGATATGTAGCGTGGTCAATGGTAACTATGAAAACATTGATTCAATAGGACTTAATGCTTCTACGCGCTCTTGCATTTCTGTCATGGGGAACTTTATGACCCATGCTAATATCTTCATGATCTGATGCTCTATTGATGTTGATAATGGTTATGAATCTGTTGTATTTTTTGTGCTCTTTCTTTTTACTTCTGTTGTCAGTTGTATTGGGGCTATCTTGGCCGACTCCAAAATTTGGTGTAGTGTAGCTATCTGCGTTTTCACATTCGTGTACATTTCCTCCTCGGAGCTCGTAAGAGTTCAATATTATTTTAGCAATATCGATTTTCTTCTTAATACTAGTTAAAATAGAGAGATACTTTTGATATTCTATATTAGGGTTGATAACCTCCTTGTATTATCTTAATTTTCTCTTATCCTCTAACTCTTTATCACACCACAATTTATCCTTAAATTTAGATGTAATAATATTTTTGATGTTATAGTTATTTTACAGAGTGACATATTTCTTGGTACCTGTTAGCACACTTTTTTGACCTCCAATTAAGTTGATATAACAAAAAATAACAACGATGGAAAAGAGGCTAATTAAAGAATAAAAGCCCCAAATATGTGTTGGTGATTGCCAACCTCAGGGGGGAGTCCGTAGGGTACTTTGTTGTTGTCTTAAAGTATGATTTTATGCAATTAATGAAAAAACAAAAAAAAACGTTTGAGATGTCTTAGACAACGTGTTAAAACTTCCCAAGACATGGGGGAAAATATAGTTTTTGTGTATCTTGGAGTGATCCTACAGGGTTAGCACAAGATAAATAGAAAGGAAAGAGAGAGAAACTACTCAAAAGATTGATTAAAACCACAATGAATAGTAATGAACTACATTATCAATTTGCAAGAATAAATCAAACACCAACAAGAAGGAAGGTTTGGAAACAAACTAAAAACTTATTTATTATAGGTTTGTCAAAGGGTTGATTGTGCTACAATAAACAAGTCCACAATAGGTACAATGATCACTCTTTCTCAAATAGAGAGTAGCTAGTCTAAAGAAAATAAGGGAGAAAATAAAAAGAGATAGTATGTGTTGCTACTGCAAGAATCTGATGCTTGCAATGAAAAAGACACTCTAATATATAGACATGAGGGTGCATCTCCACTTCCAAAAATAGGGGGGTACATGAGAGATCAAACAAAGAAGGTATGGTGCATGGGGAGGTAAGAAAGAGTGAAAAACACATGCACATAAGCTCAAGGGTGAGTAAGGGATGGCACCAAAGCATATGAGGGAGAGTGTAAGGTAAATGGAGTAGTAGTTGATTTCCCACGTGTGAGGGTTTCAAGTTATGATTGGTTCACTAGAATATTCAATGTGCATGGGAGCCACAAAATATCATATGAATGAGAATAAATATGAGTGGGGAGGTGTGCATGCATGGGATGAGGAGATGGTGACGTGAAGGAGTTGGTGCACATGTATGTGAGGGAGAGTCAATCCTGCACAAGGTGAGAAAGGAATGCAAATAAGAATGAGGGGATGTGAAAACCCAAGTTAACTCGACCCAAGTAACCTCCCATGCCATTATTTAATTCGAAACCCTTTTATTTGACATATGTGAATAGGAAAAAGGGGACATATGTGAGGATAGATGAGTTAGTATGTACATGAGTGACAAGATAATGTAACATGATGTAGAGAAGGAGATAACATATGATTTTAGGATCATGATGTGAGGGATGAGGTGGATGGGATACAATGAAGTAGCATGCATGTGAGGGGTGTCCCATGGCCCAAAAAGGAGGCAAGCAATATAAATCCTACTACACAACATTAAATGTTGCGACAGGTGGTATATACATCGTCGGATATATCTTGGTGTACATACCAAGGTGATCTGACAATGTATATACCACCTACATTAGCATTCAATGTTGCGTAATAGGTTGTATATTTCTTTCCAAAACCCAAAAAAGAATCCATACTGTATTAAGTCTTATAAAGATGGGCGTGAGTTATGTTAGAGAGGGTATGTATGTCTACATGGGAGTATAAGGGGGAAACTTGATTTAATTAATTAATATAATAAAGGGGGAACACACCTTAGTTAATAAAGTGCATGCATATGTGGGTTAGTGGATATGTATAAAAGGAAGGGGCTTAGGATATGCTTTAATTAATTAATTAATTAATAAAAGGGGACACTTTAATTTAATTTAAGTGACATGCATATGTGGGAAAGGTGAATGAGGGTAGAGTTAAGATAAAAGTGAGTGAGGTATTAGAGTGGAAAGGGGAAAATATTACATAGAGAGTTAGGGAGATGGATAAAGGAGATGAGTCTAGTTAAAGTAGGAATTCATGTGCCATAGGGATTTAACGTGTATCAATGAATAATTTAACTTTTAATGGGCTTTTAATGCATGGAAAGTGGTCTTTGTGGGGGTTGAAGGGACGTTAATGGTGGCTAAGACTTAATGATCTCAATCATGCCAAAGTTGGCTTGCCACCTCATTCATACACCCTCCAATATCAATTAACTCATTTAACACTTTTACCTTTGGAAAATATCGCCATCATCAAATGGTGCTAAGTAGATGCCACATGTCACACTGAATCACCGCCAAATGTTTGAAATTGAACCTGGCACTTGTCACCTCTATATCCAACCACCCTTGTTATTTATATAAACTGCTAAAATAGGGCCTGACTCCTAAAATTTAGAAAACTACCAAAAAAATCTAGGATGACTAGGAGAACACTGCCATGTGTCATGCGTCGAAAAATAAACACTACTAAAAATATAATTTCCTCACTTGTCAATGATATCATACTCATTGGATTCAATTTTCTGAGAGGATTCTAGATATGTGGTCAGAATTGACATGCAAGCCCCAATGCTCCATCTGCTAAAAATAGACATACCATGCATGTCACTCGGAAAAGGTCCAGAAGACTCAAAATGTCTCAAGGATCATCACTGCACACTTAGAGTCTTGATTCTAAGGCCTGAAGCTCATCCTACTAAAAAGAGAATGTTCTTGCATGTCACCTGAAAAAATCTCATCAGGGATAGAATCATGCAAGGACCAACTCTGTATGCTCAAAATTTCTCAAGAATGTTAGTTGGGTCTCCCAAACGTTGTCTCCTAAAAAGTAGGAACACTTGTTGTATGTAGACATATCTCTCAAAAGCAAAGGAAAACAAGTTAGATCTAACTCTAAAAAAAAAATAACCATGTACCAATCATGTACCTGTCTCTGATGGGAACCAACCTATGGCTCAACACAAGTGATAAACTATGGGCGAATCTAAGAATGCCAGCCACAATAGTGCATGCTATATCTTAACCCTCAATATTTTCAAGGGTTAAAATCTATGGGCTAACAATATCCCAATGATTTAGCCAATAGTTGGCATCTTCATGCCAAACCCAATTGAGTTATATGGGTTTTTCATTGGAGTTTGAAGTAATGTTATGAATCCTCATGTCTTCCATGTTGTTTATATATATTTTTTAAAGTAAGTACCTAGTCATATACATGCTCTTAGTGAGGGAAGTAATCATTTTTTTGAGGAAGATGGGATAGGGTGTATTTCCTTTAATTTTAAGATGATAAGTTGTAAAATGATTTTTAATTTTATCTATCTTTCTCTGTAATTATCTAGAGATGTTGCAACCCCAAACTTCACAACCATATAAGATAATAGGAGTAAACAGAGTCTCAAAAAGGATTTTCCTCTTAGCACAAACCCAAATGTTCATTGACTTACAATTGTTTTCAAGTCCATAATAATCTTTCCACCCTCCATTTATCTTTTTTTAGGTGATGTAGTTCCAATTAAGTTTGTGATGAAGATTGATTCCAAAATATTTGTATGAAGTCACTTCCTCCAAGTTTTTGTTGTCATACATGAAATTGGTGTAGGTGATATTTTTGGATTTGATTATCATAACATTTGTTTTGTCACTGCTAACAGTCATATCCACATTAGGGAAAAAATCCTTGAGAATTGTTGGTTTCTTGTCAATATCAAAGGGACACCTCACCATAAAAACAATATCATCAACATAAAGAAGAAGGATGATGACTATTCCAACTAGAGACGTGTCACTGTCAACATATATTGATTCTTCCAAATAACCCTCTAACTTGTCGATGTATATGCAGTAAGGGGCAGGGTACATTCTTTCTTAACTCCTATATTACAATTAATTTCTTTAGACCAACCCTTCATATTCCCAAACAATAACCATAAATTAAAATATACTTTATTTTCTGCTAATCTATAAAAAACTTCAAAACTATATTTTTTAATTTCCATTCAACCATAATATAATGAGAATAATCTATAATTTTAGTTTAATAACGTATTTTTACCCAGTACATGTCGCAAGTGTTAATATATGTTGTACTCAACTATAAAAAACTTCAAAAATACATTTTTTAATTTCCATTCAACCATAATATAATGAAACTAATCTATAATTTTAGTTTAATAACGTATTTTTACCCAATATATGTCGCAAGTATTAAGATATGTTGTATTGTTTAGTAAAAAGAACTAAATATGGTATATAATAATGTATTTTTACTCAATACAGGTCTTAATTGTTAAGATATGTTGTATTGTTTACATGTCTTAACTAAATATTCACAATGGCATTCCTGATACCACTAATCCTACTTCTCCCATGATCTCTACTCCCAAACAATCTTCTCTTTCTACCAATATTACACCCAACTCTTCCAACACCACTCTTTCCAATCCAAAAACAATATATCAAGAAACAAAACCAAATATTTCACCTACACCCTTGGTCAAATTGGAATATGGCTTTCTAGAAGATCTAAAGAATTCCAAAGCTAACATTTGTTTTTTTGAACTCATGAAGATTCCATAAATCCAAGAGAATTTTATCATAACTTTTCAAGGAAAAAATTCTCCTGGTACAAAGGAAGAAAATATTGGAACCAAAAAATGAATCACCAAGGTAAATTTTCCTGACAACAACACTCCATCTAAAACTCAAGTTGCGACTAATGTGTCCTTAACTAGCCAAGGATCCAAATCTACCACCCCTTCTTTTCGCATCACTTTTGAATTCTTTAGTAGAAATGTCCATAATTGCATGGTGGACTCATGAGCTTCACCTAATGTCATGCCTCTAAAAGTATGCGAGAAGATTAATATCAAACCCAAATCATCTAACATTTAGATTATTCAATTAGACATAACCAGAGTTAAAGTTACTAGAGAATTGAAAAAGGTTTTTATCAGAATTTCTTATAACCCAAAAGTTCATCAAACCATATACATAATAGCAATAGACAATCCAGACAACTATGACATGTTGTTAAGATGATATTGGTCATCTATGTTAAATGTTTACTTTTCTACCGATTGGTCCCATTTGTGGCTTCCTTACAATGGTAAAATGAATCAGATTAGGATCGATAGGGAAAGGTATATGAAAGATGTTGTTACTGAATTGAATGATCTTAATAAACTGGTAATGTTAAACCATTATATTATTGGGAATTATTCATATGAAACATTATTTGGGAATTTCACAGTTGAACCATCATATCTCGCAGAATCTGACACAAAATCTGAAATCCTTCATTGCACCTACATTATTGAACCCAATTGTAATATAGTTGATCAAAATAACAATCCCCCTGATGTACAAACTATCATGGTTTCTAGAGATAAGTTAGAAAAAAGCACTAACTCTATTAACCTCTTTAAAACCAAAATATGTGAAAATTCAAAAATACAAATTGAAATAAAAATAGGATATCCTGACATGTGGACATTATATTTTTATGGATCCAAGTCTTTCTAATGTGTGGGCGTTGGTTGCATAGTAAAAGACACAAAAGGTACTAAAATGTTAATTGCATGCATACTTGAATTTCCTTGCACCAACAATACTCTCAAATACAAATCCCTAGTACATGGGCTTAGGAAGGTAGTCGACTTGAAAGTAGAAAAGATCAAGGTATTTGGTGATTATGAAATTATCATCAGACAGTTACAAAACACCATTCATTATCTTTCAAGCCACCTAAAAATTTATCAGTCTGATGTTTGGGAACTAATTAAATATTTCATTTCTTTCAATATTAACATCGTTACCTGATCATTGAATTTTGACACTGATTTACTACCTAATATAGCGTCTAGACTAATACCCTCAGATGGATTGATGCCTGACTTTTTCTATGATGAAATTTTGTACAAGCCATCAGTTCCTAACAATATCATGAATTGGAGGGTATTTGATGATGACCAACAACTCATTAATTTCCTACACCTCAAAGATACCTTCAAGGATTATATCATAAATGAAGGCCAACACGTCTTGCTGATAAATACATATAATAACAATAATGTTGAAGCAACAAAATCAACAGGACTGACCAAAATTATCCATAGGAGTGTGGTCATAGTATAAAAATGTTACGACCTTCAAGAAACATTCAAAAAGGTCACCAACTACAAGACCAGCAACTCATACATGCAGTTTGAAATAGTAAACTTGGGGTAAGAGTTTCCCCCTCATAATATTAACCTGGGAAAAAATTGCTCTTCTAAAGAAAGGGGGTCATACATCAATTTATTCAAATAATATAAAGACATATTCAAATGGACATATGAGGACCTCAAGACATATGATAAAAATATTATACAACATGCCATTCCCATGAAACCTCAAACCAAGTCATTCCAACAAAAGTTGAGAAAGTTGCATCCTAGCCTTGAACCTCAAGTAAAAGCAAAGTTGAACAAATTGTTGGCCTCCCCTTACATCATGTCATCATCGAACGCCCCTTCTAGTAGTGTGGGTTTCAAATGATCATGGAGATAAATCCCAACTCATCATAGATGCACAAATGCATTCTGACAGATACCGACTATTTCACCAGATGGAGTGAAGCAATCCCCTTGAAAACCATCAACGAAAATCAGGTGATGTTGTTCCATGAATCACATATACTCACTAGGTTTGGAATTTTGGACTTTTTAGTCTTTGATAATTCCAAGTATTTTTATTTTATCAAACTAACTAAATTATCCCTTGAAAGAAACATCAAGGTTAAGTACTCAAATAATTACTATCGACAAGGAAATGATTTAGCATAATCAACTAATAAGAACCTCATTAAAATCCTCAAGAAAAGTGTCAACGATAATCAAAGAAATTAGCATCTCGTTGTTCAGAATGTTCTCTGGGTTGACATATTAACTCCTAATTCATCCATTAGTAACTCCCCTTTTTTCCTAGTCTACAAGAAAGAATCCACCATGCCAACCCATACTTTCCTACCTACCTTACAATTGGCCCAATCAGTTCAAGACGAAGCCTGCCCGATAATGCAAGAAAGGTTAAACATGCTGCTAAAACTTGAAGAAGAAAGGGAAAAAGCTAACCTTAACCTGACACATCACCAAGAAATAATTAAAAAATGGTTTGATAAATCAAATGTAGGAACCAAAGACGTTAAAGGAGACCTTGTTCGCAAATGAGATAAATCTAATGAACTCAAAGGGAAACACTCCAAATTCTAGAAATTGTGCCTAGGACCCTATCTAATTCACAAGAAAATAGGTCTTGGGACTTTCAGACTCAAAACATTACAAGGAGATGAAGAGGAACTCCCTTTCAATGGCCAAATCCTAAAAAACTACTTCTCGTAATAAAAAATGGTGATGTAGCTTTGTACATAGTAGTTTTCTAGTAGTTATTTTTTACTAATTTTTCTCTTTAATAATCACGTTGTTGCTTGAATATGTTTCTTCCTTTTTATTTCACCTTTTAGCTTAGAATAACTCACCTCATTATCTGTTACTTTGGGCTAGATTTTCTTTTGCAATAGGGACCCAAGAATTTTTTACCCATGTAAGTTCCTTGTCTCGTGAGTACTTTTATATTGATGATTGTCAAACTAAGTTGACATCAATGTTTATATTCTTGAGCAATGATAGCACAAAAAAAGGAACTTGTTCATCTGTACCAGAAGAAAGTTTATAACCTTAACATTTTGTACCTTTCGATGGTCCCCATCAATTATCCACTCTTATGTGACTACTCACATGGATTTCCAATGTTCCATTCAAGTTTCTTGAAATTCCCT
Organism: Picea engelmannii; assembly: GCA_009831015.1. NCBI lineage: Eukaryota > Viridiplantae > Streptophyta > Pinopsida > Pinales > Pinaceae > Picea > Picea engelmannii. The sequence goes on from ML777128.1 coordinate 1,007,356, forward strand.
CAATTCAATATCTTCCATGGAAATCCATTGTCTCTTCCTATTAATTCCCTATTCTAAAACATATACATAATTGGTGTGTGCAAACCCATGAGGATAAATTGTTGATTGAGACTAGAAAATCAAAGTAACTCTCGTATCACCTAGCTTCCTATTTATTGTCACCTATATTGCAATCAAAATATCTAAATTCTATATCTAAAAGGAGGATACAAAAGTATAATCATAAGGAAGTTGAAAATGCTACTAAGAGCGTGGGAAGCACAATTAAACATGTTGGGGCTATGGACGCTTGCTGGTAGCAAGGCCATTCTTGTATGATACCAAGGAATCTTCATCGAGGCTATAGACGCTCGATGGAAGCAAAGAATTGTTGGGAAATAGAGGTGAGGAAAGCACTTTAGTCTTTAGCAGTTGTCGAATTTTTCTATTTGGTATCACTCTCACTATTTCACTATGGGTCCCTAAGTTGAGTATTGAATGGACTATTAGAAGGTAAATTTATCTTCAACTCTAGCTGAAGTCTCTCTCTTTTTTGAACTCAGAGATAACTAGTTCTTCCCACTAAGTCACCATTTGTTGTGGATCACCTCCCACAACTAACCACTTTTTTAAAATTTTATGGGTCCCTTTATTTTTTTTTCCTTTTGTGCCTATTTTTACCCTACAAGGCCTACATCCTTACTTTTCTAAGGCAATACAACATTAACTCATAATTTTTTTTGGTATCGTGTTCGTCGAAGTCCCATAGTTCACACGTTAACTTTAATTTCGATCATCGCACTTTGATGACTTCAGCACATACATTTCTTTCCCTTCACGACACACCTGTGGCTGATTACATAAAATCCAACCTGTCTCATCCCCTCGAGTAAATATGATGTGTCAAACGACCACCTCCCCAAATGGCATCCCAATATTGGACACTTGACTTCTCAGTTTATCATTCCTTTATAAGTCGCCTTAATTGTTGTCGAGACTCAACACCTTTTTTTAAGGAACATTCCCTTCAATAACTTTCTCATCGAAATCCATTTTTTCCCCATGCTCTCAAAATCCAAATATAAAACTCTAATAGCCTCTCAAACCTTCCCACTTATGTCTCACACACTTTCTCTCAGGCCAAAAGAATATTCGCCGATGTCGTCTCCGCGAGATATTAAGTATCTCCACGTCCTTCAAAGCTCCAACATATATGTTTCGAAATATTATAAAGCACACATTTGGCATTCCTTTCTAGAAAAAATGAATATTATGGCACTACCTTCCCCTCGAGGTTTATTTTCAACCTTACCCTGACCACCCACGATGCCAAGACCCCGAAAAGTCCCACCTCTTTCCATAATGCTACTGATTGGTTGATGTGCCAAGTCCACCCGCTAGTCCACGTATGATGGAATATACCTTCGATATCCTTTCCCTTGGAGCTCAAAACAACCTATAATATCTCATCCTCTGAATGCAAGATCTCGAAAATGGTCTCATTTTAAACACAACTTGGCACAACCTCTGATGCATAAATATAGGAATTCATTACACTTAATGAGATTTAATGATACAGATATTGGACATTAAAAATGGAAGTTAAGACTGGATTTATTAATATCCTCATACACACCCAAGTTATGACATACTTTTGTTAGTTTGATATGCGTTATGAGCTATAAATCACCCATATTTAGACATAACTTACACCATAAGTTTACGAAACATAATTTACACAGATTTTTTTTTATCTTGATCTGTTTTTTTGTTGAGTTCCCCTAAACTATTACTACAATCATTTGATTACAGGTAGCCCATGTTATGTCATTTAATCAACCTTTATATATTATCATTAACGTGTTCTATTTAATTATGCTGATACATTTTTTAATGTGTTATTACAAGGAAATTTGGTAATTCATCATGGCGAGCCAAAACCCCAAGAGGTTGAAGAGATCAGTGTACTTACAGGGTGATGTAGGGCCTGAATCATCATCTCAGACAATTGAATCTCTGATGACTGATACTATTCCTCACACTAGTGAATACCATTTCCCCGGCTATGAAGAAATCTACATGATATTTGACTCTACATATTTTGCTGTGGATGAAGAAGATTTAGAAGTGTACCAGAATATCTTGAAAAGTGGTATTCATCTAGTTGCTTCCCGACCACAAATCTTCCCATACAATGAGGAATCACAATGGTTCCTTAGACAGTTTGGCACTACTACAGTGAACATCATGAAAAAATAGGGGAAGTGAATAACATCCCTCAGACCTGAAGACATTGGCTCCAAATATCATTTTCTCTCCCCCACATGCTCTTTAAATGAACCATTCTTAAAATGGTTCTCCTAGGTAAGAAAAGGACGATAAAAATAGTTTCTATAGCGAGAAAAGGATACCAACAACACCAAAGAGTAGGAGAATACCAAAAAATAAGAGCAACTTGAACATAAAAGGCTCCAATATGAGAAAGATTATCAGGAAAGACAAGATGAGGAGAAGAATAGGAAAGAACATGAGCACATATCACAACAGGCTACTCTACAAAAAAATAAATATGAAGAATATGAAAGGTTGGTTGAAGAAGAAGAAGCCAAGATATTAGCAGATGAAGAACAAGACAAGAAATTTGTTGAAGAAGAAGAGGAAAAATGATTGGTTGACAAGGTTGAAGAAAAAAAAAAGTTGATGAGATACTGAAGAACAATTTAAGCCAGACACCAATCACTCTGTTGAAACCAAACCTAGGAATTGTTAACATACCTCCTCCGAAGCACACCCCCATAAGTGTCATTCTAGGAGAATCCTCCCTCTCCTCCCAAGCCCTAAAATTTGAGGGCTTTGTAGTGGCTATCAGATACTACGGAATGAGAAGCATCGAGAAAATATCGAGAAAGAGGAAGAGAGGAGAATACACCATGTGAAAGCCATCTGCAATAAGGGTGTTGAATTGGAAGGTAGGGCCTGACCCATAAGAGAATGTGGTCCAAGAAAATTCAATGCTCAATGCCTTTGCAAGGTTAAATGCCTCCTCTATCCTTGAGATAAATAATTCCTTCAGCACGACCAGGAACCAAGTAGTCGAGTTGGAGACAAATTTGAAAGGTGTAAAGGACCAATTTACCATAGATGTCCAGGAAGTTCTAAAAGCAGCTGAAGGTCTCAATTCGGGGAATATCAACAATGCTCTACATGAATAAGGAGACAACATGAATGAAGAATTTGAAAATAGGATTCAAATCTAAAGGGACACCCACAGAAACGAGTTATAGGTGGAAATACATAAACTCAATACCTCCCTAGAAAAGACCAGAGCCTTGGTGTGCACCATGGAATCCATCAAGGCACAACCACTAGCATTAAGTGAAAAATTAGCGGTGGAAAAGAATGATCTCCTCGATCTATTAATTAGAATATGGATTGAGCAACAAGAACAACTTAGGTTGAAAATCACTTTGATAGAGACTCAAGGAAGGTATTAGGAAGTGGGTGAATCCTTTGAAGAGATGATCAATTGGAAAGACATGCACCAACCTCCACCAAACTCCACCTACCACCCTACCAGTATATTTGAAGAGGGAAACAATCAGGTACCAAATTATCTTTGACACCAACAAATCGTTCTTCATGAGTGTCTGCTCCACCCAGGGGGTAACTGGCTGAAACTTTCTCAAAAATGTGGAAATATGCAAATGATCTCGTCAAAGAGGCAGGGGTACAACTAGTGTAGTCCATTGATGAAATGACTTTTGTCAATGCTAGAATGGTTGAGGTGGAAGATATAAATAAATCTATCCAGGTGAACATCCAGAGTCTGATGGAATTTGAAGAAAAATCAATTGAAGAACACTTGTTACAACCTGCCTGACTCACCCACAAAATCCAATCCTTTGTAAATGCCCCGTCGGAGCAGTTGTATCAAGAAGTGTCTGCAAAATTCTGCAATGGAGAGTCAGCCTTAGAGATATTTCAATCAAGCAAACTCGAGAGAATTTTAAACCACCATTCCATTTGGAAAGAATACCAATACCAACTATAGGTACATGCCAGGTCCTGATTACAGAATTCCACAGTTCCTTCCAGATGTTGTTTTCTTCGACTATTGTAATCTAATTTTGAATACAAAGAGACCCTTTTTGTTAAACAACTCTAATTTCATTATTTCCAATAATAATGATTGTAAAAAATTGCCCCTCACTATAAAAAGGGGGAACTTCCCATTTGAAAGGGATTTTGGTTTTTGAATGTAGCATGGAAGTAGTTATAATACAATTTAATTTGAATACAAGAGACATTTTTGAAGTTGGAGATTATGGTATTGATGTGTACAAATGTGATTATTTTTTTCATGCACCTCTCATATTGTAGTTTGTGAATATTAGTTGATGAATTACTTCTTAATTAATGTTTACAGTTTGCAGTTATCATGGTTTTCAGGATGAGTACAACGATGGTATAATGTTGTCAATTAACTAATTCTTTGGTTCTGATCGTTTATGTTATTAAACTTATGCATCACTTGTGTCTTCATGTATTTATTCTATGTAAGTAATAAACATTATTCATTGTATTCATTTAATTTTCTATTTTTCTCCTGATCATGATAGGCTAGTTTAATATTATTTGAGAAACTGCATCTTAGAATAATAATCATACACCTTATCTTAACGTTATTTAATTGCATTTACTTATTTTATTTCATTTTTAATTCATCTGAGAATCTTTGGTTCTCAGATTCATATTTAGTTAGTTTTTTTAATTAGTTGGTAACTAGGCCAAAATCTGGTCGAAAGTGTTACCTCAAAAGAGATTGGGTCTAATTGGGACCGACCATCGGGAGTTTTCCCTCATCTGATTGAGTGGTTTAATCTTTCCCGTCAACATAGTGGTAGATAGACAAACTTGATCTCAATAGAGGTTTTCAAGAGGTTTTACATGATAACAACACCTCATCCTCATCCATACACCATCAGTTGGCTCAGCCAGGGATGTGACATCTGCGTCAACCAACAATGTTACCCCCACTATGACATAAAACCCTTCAAAGACGAGGTATTGTGTGATATTTCCCCCCTTTAAGTTTGTGATGTTTTTCTAGGACAACCGTATATGTGGAAGCGTCATGTTGTTTATAAATCTAGACCCCATAGTGTCTATTAATACATGAAATATTCATGAGTCAAGTTACTCTCCTAAAAATTTCAACAATTAAAAAATAGAGCATGTGCCAAATATTTTTATGATTATCATTTTGCAAAAGTCTCTAATGATGAAATTTAGTTTTTAGTGCCATCACATCATCAAGTAACTCTAAAGGGTCATTTTAAAAGGGAGGGTTTATAATTTTAAATCTTCTTTTCCTTTTGTAAAGAAGGTGTTGGAGACTAGTTTAGCTCATTGCGAATTGTAATTGGTGTTACAAACTGATAGACTTGTTGCTAGCTGGCATTGAAGACTGTTTCGCTGCAAACTCTCTGAAGAGGTCGATGGTGGAAATATTAAAGGGATGATAGGATTGGTTCTTTGCAGCAGGGAGTGGGCTTTGATCTAAGGTACTTGTTTCATGTTTTACCTAAAATCCTATTTTCAAAACCCTACTTCCTGCAAACCCCAGTTGTTGTAAACTCCAAATTCGTTGCAAACTATGCTACAAATCCTTTGTATTACACATTTTTTAAAACCCAAGATGACCTCGCTGTCACTCGGGTTTGAAAAAAATCACCTCAATCAAAATCATATTCCTCTCATTACCTGTGAAATTGCAAATCTTTCTGATGAAACCCTAGACTAAAAATCCATTGCTGCAAATTCTCAATTCACTGCAAACTAAGAAATTGCATTGCAAACCCTTTATTTTATAGAGTTACTTGGAAAATTTTCTATTGGAGGTTTATTTCAGTTTTAGGTTGTTATCTTTACCTCCATTTCTCAGTTTAGTTCTCTTTTATTTCTTGCATTGTTTCTTTAAGAAAAAATCATTTTGCCAACAAACCCTATTTCTTACAAATATAGCAGTAAAAGATTCATTTACTAGTTTCCATAACTTACTATGGTAGCATCTGTTATCAGGGGGGGGTTTTGATTTAGTTTTCATGGATACTCATGAAAGGAATAAGTGAAAAAATTAAAGGAGCAGATGAAGCACCATTTTTTTTGGTAGCAGTATATCAATTTTTTCATGGTTCCTCATATATGTTGGCTCACGACTCTAAAGAACATTATTGTCTTATGTTGTTCATGATTTTTCTCAATTGATGTGTTTGGGAGACATCCTGCATGGCTAAGAGGTTATACAAGGAATCATCAGAGGAATCTTGTATACATGGCTTTGACATCTGTTCTAGTGATCAAAAAGAAAAATGACATCTACAGGAAGTTCACAGTGAATTCTGCTAAAGGCGCTGCTAATTGTTAAAATTAAAACAATTTGCATCAAATTAGTAAGTAGAAAAGTTGTATTTTCATCATATATTGAAATATATGAACTTGGATTTTTGGAATTTTTTTTTGGAGGAGAAACATAATGTCTTTGACTTGTTGACCAAAAATCATCTCATCCTAGTTTTTCGTTTGGGATAAAAGTTGAAAACATCACTGATAGGAAAGTTTGCAGTGAATCATGTAGTTGCGTTGCAAAATATAAAAGTCTCATAAATCCAAGTTGTAGGAGGGATGCCACCTATATCACGAGGTTAGAATGGTTCCCTAGGAGGAATTTCTACACCAAGGGACACTTGTACCTAACATAAAACTTCATTAAATCTCCATGCAATGAGTTCATTGCAACTGTATTTAGTACTGCTAACATCTTCCTGAACTCTAGCAGTTGTTGGATTTTTGTTTGTCTATCTACCATAGATTTCCAAGGCACAAAATCCAATGCATGGAGCAAGTTGTGACTTCCTAGATATATTGTTGATGTATTTTTCTATTTTATGATGGATGTAAATCTTGCAGAGAGGAGAGTGGCTATTGTGAGACTCATTTATTTACTTTCAACTATAAACTTTTCCAGACTGTATGTAATGCGACATAAGAATATTGGATAAGTTAATGATCAGTTTCTTCTTATACTTTCATATCTATGTTTCAATCTTACTTTGATACTAGCTATTGGTGAAGGATTAATATTAGTACTTATTTCCTTAATGCAGTGAATGATTCATTGTTTGTTAACTGGTGCAAGTGTTATCAAAGTACTTTCTTGTTGCTTAGTGGGTTCCTATTTGATGAAATTTCTACTATATGTTTTTCAGAATTACTTGATGCATGTATTTTACATTTTTTGGATAAGTCTTTCATCTTTCCATTTATAATCTAAATACTAGTCTGAGACTATTCAAGCCTTTCTTGTTGATGTATATTTTGTGGAGGTTTTGTGTTGATATTTTAAACTAGTTTTCTCACCCATTTGCTACACATTGAACTAAACTCTTATATTCTACAAACCTATAAGTTTTCTAATGGGTATTAGGCTCACACCTATAGCAGTCTAGAAGAGACTTCTAGTGCTAACATTTTTGGCGTCGTTGTCATGGAGGAGAAATTTAATATCTTTCCCTAGGATATACAACAAGGATACTACTCATTTTGTTGGTGTACAGAAACCAATAAACAGAAAAATTTCTTATTGCACTTAGTAATTCCATGAAGGAAAGATCCAGTGGTGACTCCACATTTTTAGAAAGTCGAAGGAATTTGTTGTTGTTTTGGTTCAGAGGTTTGCACCTATTAGCATTTATATAGTTCCTGGTTTCCCACATCCAATACCTCATATGTCAGAATGGACATATTTTATGCCTATATTCAGAGGAAGGAAGGAGGATAATTTTTCACAACATCTCATTAAGTTTCATCAATGCATGGATGTTATAGAGAGATTTACCTCTCCCTATGCAATATTGCACACAGGGCCTTTTTCCATTTCCCTATACAGACTTTTCATGCTTTTTTTTCAAAATACCAGAGCTAAAAATAAAAATTTTCCACATGTACGCACCTTGCCTACTATACAACATGCGTATATGCAGGCTGCACCACTACAACATGTGTACATCAGGATTTGTGCCCAAAAATAAAAAATGGTGTCGATTTTCCATGTTACGATAGGAGATCTATGATCCTTGGCCTTCCATATACTGGAAACATTCTGAATCGGCCCTTCAGTTCCACTTGAAGGTTATAAATGGGCCAATTTCGAGATATGGAAAGGAGGAGAAAGAATTCAACTTTGAGAGAAAAGTTACCCTGCAAAAATTATTCACTTCATATTGAGTCTGCATCCCTTTGTCCTTTAAGTCTGAACATAATGTTCAACCCCCAAGCTCTTCCCTTATTGATTGAGAACTTCATTGTCTCTCTTCTATGAGCTTGCCTTTGGTGGAGGATTAAAGTGGTGGAGGCCCACCTAGAAGGAACTTAGTTTCTTGGTTTCGAACCGTGTCGACACAAAAGTCTGTAACTTTTTCACTTCTATTGATCATATATTAATAGAAATACTCTTTTCCCATCCAAATGATATCCTGCAAATATTTGAAAAATTATTCCATGGGTGTATTTTTTATGTATATTAATGGATTATGCTATTGAATGTGATAACATCATATATTATCACCATATGCTTGCTTTTATTGGTTGTTGAGGACTAGTTGTAGGTATAGTGCTTTGGGTCAAGTGCTCAATGGTGAACTTCGTCGAACGTCTGGAGAAGGTAGGCATTTTATCTTGTCTTGATAAAATAATTGTTTATATAGCATACTTGAGAATAGATTTAATTTCTGCAGTCATTTCTGCATGTTGTGGTTTTCCCTAACCATAGAGAGATTTTGCTCGTAACAAAATTAGAAACCCGACACCATTTTTCATTTTTGGACACAAATCCCATTGTACGCAGGATGTAGTGGTGCAACCTGCATATACGCATGTTGTATAGTATGCAAGGTGCATACATGTGGAGAAAATGTATTTTTATCTCTAGGATTTTGCAAAAAGGGATGAAAAGTATGCATAGGGAAATGGAAAAAGGCCCTCTGTGCAAGATTGCATAGGATGAGGCAAATCTCGCTATAAAATATTCCCCCTAATGTGTGATTTCAAAGGAGTATCTATGATGGTCGAAATGCATCATAAAAACCTAGAAGTGGAGTGATGGGGAACCAGCTAGAAGAACTAGTTGCTCATTACATTCTGCACTGACTTTGCATACATGGCTGCCAATTTGAATTACACTGCAGATCCATGTGAAAATATACCAAACAACCATCTGTGTCCATGAATAGGAAAATATAGATGCAGTTACATGCTATAGGTTTTCATAGTTATGAACAAGTCCCAATAGAACCAGTCTCAAAATAAATATGAAGATATCTGTATACCATGGAGTACAATCTGATCTCCCATTATCATTGAAGTCCTATAGGTATTGGTCCAATGAAAAGGAAGAAACAACTCGGGAAATTTGTGGCCACATACTAATATCTTCAAGTCTTCTACATAATCCTCCAAAGGTAGAAGTCTACATCATGTGAATAAAGTAGTTGAGGTCGAACATAATGAGACATCTATTGACTGCACTGTGGCTTTTCCGATCCAAACAGATAATGAGACATCGTTTGATTACCGATAATTAAGGTATACTATTATTGGCACAGGGGCAGACCCAGGGTTCAACACTTCAACAGCGCACCAACACAACCCTAAATACCGACCCTTTTGGCAACACCTGCGAAGCAAATGAAGTCTCATTCGAGGTAGAGGTAGGGGGGGTTGTAGGACTCAAGTGTCTACAACCTAGCTAGGACACATATATGTGATCAAAATGATTTAACAAAGAATGTAGCAGTTAACATCCATTAGTCTTTAACCCTTATTCACATCACAAGTAAAGCCCTAGTTACAAAATAACACAGTATTCAACAAGATCTATCACATCTAAAAGCACTTAGCATAGAGAAATAGATCATATCTAGAATTCATTCATATCACTAAGAATTAAACATTCATCCAGAATAAGCACTACGAAATTAAATACACAACCACATGAACAACATAGTACAAATCACCATAACACAGGATATACGTGGTTCACCCCCAACATGGGGTTATGTCCACCAAATCTTCATCTTATTTATTATATTCTTTCGATATTATTACATGCACAGAGCCACAAAACTCATTCCGCATAGGACAGAATATCTTTGTGCACCTCGCCAGATCCTCCTTCCCCAAGCTTGGCACAACACAAAGCCTTATTACAATCACTTGCACTTAGCTCTACAAGTTCTCTACACATAGTATGCACAAAGCATTTAAAACTATTTACACTTATCTCACTAGCTTAAGTCTGACTTAGCACACACTACTTACATCCCCAAGATACTTATTTATACTTTACAAAAGGGGCTTAAACATGGGTAATACCCATGGTCTAATATCCCATACCCATTACATAAAACCTAAACCCAAAAATCCCTCAAAAGGGGGTGAGATCCCACAAGCTCCACTTTGCCTGGCTCTTTGTCTTTGACCAGCCTATCAAACTCCCAAAAATGGTCAAACATGACCATGTTTCTCCAAAAATTGGTCGAGGGACAACAGGCCCCCAACACTCACCTGTGACTCATCCAAAGTCACTCTGATCTGGGAAACTCTGCTTCAAAGGCCTCGAGCATGGTTCAAGTTGCTTCGACCTGCTTCTTCGCCAAAGCCTCCTGCTCGACGAACTCCTGAATAAATTTCTCGATCACCGATCCTTCCAATGGTTGTTCTTCCATGGTGAGTACTTGTTATAGTTGTGCAACTTGTCCCTCAATCTCCTCAAAAAGTGTGCAGGCTTCATCTTGCATTGGTTGTAGCCTCTAGGTCACTTCCATACCTTTACTTTGGATGGCATGGAACTGTTGTTGAATGGTGCATTGTTCTTGGGACCTGTAAGGACCGATATTTCATTAAACTACCAGAAAAATAAAATAGAACAGTAAACTTGAAATTTACTAAATTTTTATTAAATCCAGCATATTCGCTCCCATTTGATTTCAATAATAAATTAACAATTTACATAACCATTTCAATAACAAGCTAAACAATTTGCATAACAAGTTAAATATACATAACAGATTGCATAACAAGTGGAATACCTCGTTCTGATGCTGTCTTCCTTCGCTTGAACCTTCGCTTGAACACTCCAAAACCGGCCACCCTACCGACCAGTACGCCTGGCCCTAGGACATCTACGGACGTCCTAGCCCTCCGAGCCCAAAACCCCTCAGCCCCGGTGTGCACTATAAATCCCACTGTTCTCACTCTGTCTCAAAGCTCCCCAAAAATCTCCTCCCGTAAACTGCCTGAATGAATAATAATCCCCCCAAAAATGAATCCTCCTCCTTCCCTTATGCCTCCTTCACCGCCCCGAACCTTCACTCCCCACCAAACCTTATCCATACATTTATTTCAATTAAATGGCTTATCCTTTACTTAATTCTTATTTTACGTATGGGTTACGTTATCCCTTATGGGATACGTAACCCATTTAACCTCATATTTTATTTTCCCTAATTTAATACATAATTAATCAATTACTTTAATTAATAATCAATTAAGCACTAACCATTAATTTAATAATTAATCATTTAATGTCTCATTTAATAATTACTCATTCATTAACCCCTAATCAAGGAGTTAATCATACTTCAGCTAAGTATAATCAAAATAATTAATTAATAACTTATAATCACTTAAGGTTATTTAATAATTAATTATGATTTAGCCAATGTTTAGGTTTATTTATGAGATTATTCATAGTAATAAGAAAAGGGTCATTACAGGACCTTTTCATCCTCTTGACTGCTGACAACGGCTTCAATTGTGCTTGTACTGTCATTCCTTGTTGCTTTTCCTCTTGGCGTTGTGACTCTAATGTACTTAGTTAAGGGTTCTCTGTAATGTGTTCATAGGTCTACACACTTTGAATTCTTAATTGCTTTCATTCTAAGGCCAATGCCTTGATTCTTTTGACTACACTTCAAGTAGTTGCTTTCCTCTTATTGTGCACTTCCTGTGGAGTGCTTGGCATAGATTGCAGCTCTAGTTCGGCCACTCTTTATTGAAGCTATTGAATAGCTTCAATGAGCTTCTCCACTTGACTCTCCACTGTGTCTTCTTATATCTATGTGAGGCCTGACACAAAGATAAGTTTTTTGGCGACTGCCTTCTTGACTCCCATCTTCTCTATGAGCAGCTGTTCTTTTTCCTTTTGGATCTGCGCTTTATCCTCTGCAAACTTTACCTGGAGGTCATCTTTCTCTTGTTGTGCAACTCAGCGTTGTTCTAGGGCTTCTTCTTTTGATTTATTTAATGCCTCTGTGGCCTGTTCCTTTTCCTTATGGACCCGATGAAGGTGAGCCTCTATCGAATCTACTAATCTGTGTAGCTGGGCAAGATCATATCCTACTTCTATGTCCCCTGCTGACAATGGCGCATTATACACTGTGCGGCTCGAATAAAGAGGTTGTTGTACCCCTTTGAGATCTACCCCGATCCTGTCAAACATTGTCTCTTGTTTGGCTTCGCTTCATTGTAAAATGTCATCTGAGGTATCTGATACAACGACGATGATGAGGTCAATATAATCTACCGTGAGCACATTCTGAAATGGAGGTTTATTGGCTTTTGACTTCTTTCGTGATGAAGGTTTCTTCGGGGAACCCTTTCTTTTCTCTGATGTCTCAACCTTTGTGATGGGATCCTTAGGCGGTGTTACTTCACCATGTTCTTGTTTGTTTTCTTCCCCTTCATCCTATTCTTTGTCACATTCGTCACTTCTGACTCCTTCAGGTGAATCTGGTGTAGTTTCCTTTGATGCGCTGCTCAATTCCTATACCTCTTCCTTATTTTTCTTTTTGCTGCTGCTAGGTGCATCATATTCTTCTCGGGTGACTACAGGACTTCCGATGAGGTCGGGGTCAGAGAGTTCTATCTGTTCGACCAATACAAGGAACTATGAAGGCCATTCCTTGGTTATTTCTTCCATTTCCTCTTCTGTGAGTTTGTAATACGACTGGAGCTCTTGCTTATGTTCATCCCCACACACAATGATGTAAATTAAATTCCTATCTGCACGGAACTTCACAAGTGGCCTGAACCTGTGTAGGGTATTCGATGTCATGCGAGGGAAAGATTCAATGGCCCTCTTCAGCTGTAAATAATATGTGTGGAACACTGCATTGGATTTCTATTGTTTTTCCATGTCGCTTGAATACCAGAGCGTAGTGAACTTCATGGTCAAGGGATGGCTCAATTTTAGGGAAAGCTCCTTCCTTCCAGCATCTCCAAAGAAATGAAGGCAATAAGAATCAACAACCAGCTAAAATGAAACTTATATCCCTGGTCTTATGCTTCAGGACAATATTGATCCAACTGGTTGACGAGGTATCTCGCCCAGTTCATTTGCATCCCTTCTACGCATTTTCCCGTGAGGTCAATGACGAACCCCATGACCTACATGGGTCAGTTCTTCTTGACGAGCTTACCAACGATCAGTTGACAAGTTAGGCACACTACACCATTTTGGATGGAGACTACCTTGTAGCCCCACTTCCCTTTCTCGACATCGTCGTAGGTTTCTTTTATGAGCTGCACCAAGGCACGATCTACAACCTTCCTTGGGTAAAAATACTGAGGGTTGGGTCCTTGCATGATTAATCCAATGATTTGATGGATCTATGTTAGATCTACTATGATGCACTGATCCAACCACAGGTAACCACCATGGTAGCATGACAGGAGGCATTTAACGCATGCGTTAACCTCCTGATGTCTGTCAAAGTATGGTATCTTCATCACATTGAGTATGGTTGATATTGCGATGTCTATGGTCCATGGCTGAGGGATTATCTTCGAATTCTTCCCTGTTGTCTTGGTCAAGTACTTGTGTGGTGCGAGAATGCCATAGTTCTTGCGGTCTCCTAAGTTAAATTCATTGATCTTTAGTGTCATAATCTATCCTAACTGTAGTCCAAGTACGCGTATCCCCTTCGGGAGGTACGCAATAATCAGTGTATAGTTGAATTCCCTAGGGTTTCTATCATGACTAACCACGCTAGCCAGAGGCAGGATACAGTCGGGCAGGATTGATGGGATGAGATTCACATTTTCCAAGTCGTTGCGATGCTTTCTCTATTTCTCTATTGCAGTTCGGGATGGCCTAGATCGATGTGCATTCAATGGGGATGCTTGCACTCCTCTCGTTGATGAGGCCTGTAATCCTACAGACAAGACCTTCTCAGCAACGAGGTCTAAGAGGATTTCTTTGATGGATTTCTCTACTGCGCTAAGGTCCCCCAACATACATGCTCGAGATCATATATCTCAAGTCAATGAACAAACAATCAAGGTAGTAGAATGGATGGAGAGGTTACAATAAGCACTGCGTGAAAGCGATTAGTTCTATGTGGGCTTGGATAATCACAATTTGTGAAAGTTTCCTCAGTGCAACATTCAATAGGATAAATAGCTAACATTGTAACAGACTCGTCTAATGGGTAGGAATGCCTCAATCAATACAATTTCATTCGTTATGGCGTGGTAGCAAAGGCCCAATGGAGAATTTTCCGACAATAATGATGTTTCTAGCCATTCTGGAGCGTCATTCTAATGGTCGAGATTCCTCCAATAGTCATATTGCTTCACTGTGGTGAAGTGCTAGTCAGTGTTGTTATGCTATTCTGGCGAGGTTCAAGTTCTACAAGTCTTCCTTCTACATAGTCCTCTCTATAACCTCCTGCACTTTTTCTAGATTTTTTTTCTTCTTACTGAGCTTTCTATCTTTCTTTCCTGTGATATGCATCTCTGTATTCCTCTTTCCATTATTGTTCTTATATTTTCTTAGCATAGTAACTTCGCACTGTTGAGGATCTTTCACAAGGTTCGAGGATAATACTTCTTCTCTTACTATTTCTAGAGTAGGGGCTCTACTCTCCTGCATGGATAGCTTCTTTAAGATTTCTTGTTTTCTTTCAACTTCGATAGCTAAGTCTCTGGCCCTCAATTGCTTCAACTTGTCCTCTTGTTCTTTTATTAAGCTTGTTATTCTCTTAGCCATGAAATCCATTAATTATTTTGTTTTTTGTTCTATATCTTCCTCTTCTTCTCTCCTTCGGATCTGATCTCTCTCAATCCAAGTCTTTCCTAATAAAAGTGCAAAGGGAGCATTGTTCTCAGCAAAATTAATGACCTCGAATTATTCTTTTTTCGATATTCCATGAGAAACTATAGGTACATGGGCAAGTCTTCCACATAGGGTTATCAACTTTCCTTTAAATAATCTTGTTCCTCCCAATGAAGGAATCATAACAAGCTTTTCTAAGATTTCCCAAGTACTTTATTTCATAATTTTCACCTTTGTTTCTGCATCTAATACACAGTCTATGTTGAAGTCTCATATTTTTCTTTCTATGCATTATTTCTCTTTTAAAATATCTGATAAACTGATGTCTCTGTGATCATTCAATGTTTCTTTCATCTGCAATAATATAGCCTCTGATTCTTTCTGGTTCTTTAGAATATTCTTAGTCTCTTGACCTTCCTCATGGTTTTCTTGTCTCATGTTCATCTTCTCAATTTTAGCAATCATTCTAGGGAAATCCAAAATTTCATGTCCAATAGCTTTACAACAAAGGAAAATGGGACTTCTACTAGGGCCTTTCTTAGCAACATGTCCCGGTCTTCTACAATTATAACATAATGTCAATCCTCTCTTTCTCTTAAACGATCCCCAACCTTTCTTGTACTGGGCAATGGGATCACAGTGATAGACCTGCAAACAATTCTTTCTAGGATCCAACATCCACTTGTTAGTCCAAAAATTCTTTCTATGCATACGGATAACATATCTTTCACTATTTTTATCAGATCTATTCATATCATATCTTATTTCTTCTAGTTGTGCCCTAGTTTTCAGGCTAGGATGAAATCTATCAAATATACCTAGATCCATTCTTTCAAAAATAAAATTTCCACTTATCTTACCTTTATTAGAACACAAAGCTTTAAGATCTTACCTCTTTTCTTCATATCAGACTTCTCTTCTTACCATAGAGCTTCACAAGTCAAGTAGAGTATTGTACATTACAACAAAAGATCTACGCACAAAGCTTTCTATTTTTCTCAGTTCCTAGCAATCACAGTTTCAGGTCCTGGCAATGGAACCATTTGTTGGCACAAGGGAAGACCCAAGGTTCAACACTTCAATAGTGCACCAACAAAACCCTAACTACCGACCCTTTTGGAAACACCTGCGAAGAAAATGAAGTCTCACTCAAGGTAGAGGCAAGGGGGGTTGCAGGACTCAAGTGTCTACAACCTAGTTGGGACATAGATCTGTGATCACAATGCTTTAACAAAGCACTTAATAGTTAACATTCATTAGTCTTTAACCCTTATTCACATTGTAGGTAAAACCTTAGTTACATAACAATGCATTATTTGACAAGATCTAGCACATCCAATCACTTAGCATAGAGAAATAGATCATATCTAGCATTCATTCATATCACTAAGCATTAAACATTCATCCAGAATAACAACTAAGAAAATAAATACACAACCACACGAACAACATATCACAAAGCACCATAACACAGAATATACGTAGTTCACCCCCAACGTGGGGTTACGTCCACCAACTCTTCGTCTTCTTTATTATCTTCTTTCAATCTTCTTACATACACAGAGCAACAAAACCCACTCTGCATAGGACAAGAGATCTACATGCACCTCGCCAGATCCTCCTTCCTTGAGCTTGGCACAACACATAACCTTCTTACAATCAATTGCACTTAGCTCTGCAAGTTCTCAACACACAGTATGCACAAAGCATTTACAACTATTTTCACTTAGCTCACTGGTTTACAACTGACTCAACACATGCTATTTACATTGCCAAGCTACTTATTTATACTTTACAAAAGGGGCCTAAACATGGGTAAGACCCATGGGATGACATCCCATACCCGTTACATAAACCCTAAACCCAAAAAGCCCACAAAAGGGGGCGAGATCCTGTAATCTCGGCTTTTCCTGGTCCTTCATCTTCAACCATCCTATTGAAGTCCCAAAAATGGTCAAACATGACCAAGGTTCTCCAAAAATTAGTCGAGGGCCAATGAATATTAACAAATGCAAGACAACCTATCGATGATGAAAGTAGGTATCAAGGCACCGAGTACACTCTTACAAGTGTGAATAAAGGAGTCAGAATTGAATACTTGAATAATCCATCGATCAAGAGACATTGATGTATTCCTATATGTCGATGGAGAGAGAACCTTCCACTAATGGTTGCAAGCCTCAAGGTACTCATAGGAATCTAGGTATCGTTTCCATAGTAAATGAGATGAATTCGATGGAAAGAGACCCACTGAAAGGAGAGAATTAAGGCATCTCCCATAATTCATCATGAGGTACAAAGAAGGATCTTCATGATTTGGAGGAAGTTAGATGAAGAACATGTTCACGAACCAATGACCCTATGCATCTTTCACATGTGCCAAGTGCAAGTGGCACACGAAAAAGACCCTCTAAATAGAAACCAATGAGGAAAACTGCTGAAAAAGGTGAGGAAACCGCCAATAAAGCTAATGGAATCTAATACACTGCACGAATCCCAATTTGTGAATAGATGTCTTGATGTCGAAAAAAAGGGAAACAACCCAGTCAACGAGCAATGATGAAATGTCGACTGTTGGGTTTAAGGTTACCTACCAATGATGAAAGTAGGACCAAGGTGCATGATAGGACTACAACATCATGTGATTCTGAGACAAGCTGAGAGTATGGCCAACATGCAAAGTCAAGAGTTTTGAGGAATGGCCAACACAAGTTGATAGACTTCCTTTTAACAAGAGCATGAGACATATGGAGGACTCCGACAACATAGACTCAATGATGAAACCATTATATGTAGGAGGCATCAATCAAGTTCTCCTTAAGGACTAGAAGAGTAGCTAGTCGGTGGAGAAAATTATCTGTAACAAGATTAGCTTCCTAAGGCCATGCTAAACCAAAAATTATGATGAAAAATGGACTCAATAACTTTGTGCTCTATTCAAAGGCTACATGACTGCTGCCAATATAAGATAATACTCCCTTCTCGCCTATTTTTTTTGTTTTTTCATATTCAAATGAATGTTATGATACAGAGGAAGAAACAAGTGTCGGAAGTAAGCAAAACTAGTTCTGTAAGTGGAACATACCTATGCTCAATGAAAAGAGATGCATGCAGGAGATGGACACTCAGTGGAATGTTCCCTCTTGGGTATAGGGTGTCAAATTGCGAAGGATATAAATGAGGATTTGCTTGGTTGAGGATGAAAAACTACTGAGGAAAATGGTTTATAATGCAAAGTGAGAATCGGCTATAGGCTCAATACTGCAAGCAAGGGGATGAGATGCAATCACAACTTAACGCCAAAAAATGTCCTTTTTCATAATCATAGTCTACTTGGTTTGAAAAAGGGATAAAATTATACCAAATAGATGTCCTTTCATGTCCAATTTAGGAGTGTGAAAGAGACAAGTTCACTCGACAATCTTTTCACCTTTTGAAGACTAGTTGGAAAAGAGCTTAAATTAAACTCGGTTCGGAGTTTCTAGGAGGAAAGTCATGGGGGAGGCTAAGGATCCCATGATGGACTTCTACAGAATGTCAGTATCTTACGAGTAGCTAACATAAGCTTGGGAAAACCCAAATCTCTCCAAGTTGAGGAGGATAAATTGATAGCGGAGGTTATCATCTCTGTGATATATCGGATAATGTCTCTTATTGGAAAGGACATAGGAGGGGGCATTGGATACCTGACAAGACCATCCCAATCAAAGGGAACTTCTCTAGGACTTGAAGGGAGAGTACTCAGGGAGAGTGAAACTCCCTCTTGTTCAAAAGGAGCATTATCAAGAATACTTAGGACATGGTTGAAGGAAGAATCACCCTCTAAAAGGAGAGTTGGATTGATCATAGATTTCATAGGTATGACCACTTATTGATTTCTAGGTTGAAGAGGATGTGTGATAGCAGGGATAAGGGACACATCACCCTCGATAATGGGGGAATGTTTAGGGGAGGATTGGATTAGCATGACTGTCATGTCAATCAATAGATAAATAGGCTGTGGGGAAACCAAATACACCTCATAATTCAAAGGGCCCTTAGGTGGTCGCCACACTTCTGGTATCCCAGCAATAACAAAACACAAATGATTAAGGTGATTTCCTTCACAAGTCTTGCAAAGGAATTTAGGCTTATGTCTGAGATGTCTAGGCTTCTCAATGCCACCAATGTCATTCACAATGGTTGGTGACATGCTCTCAACATGATTTGCATAGGTGAAAGAGTCATCTCCCACATGATGTACAGAGGTGGGATATGTTACATCAATATGACTTGTGGCAACTAGAGTGATGCCCCCAGCATGACTAGCAGTGGATGGTTGCAGGTCTTCAACATGACTTGCAGAGGTTGGTGATGGAGCTCTAGTATGACTGGTAGTGACTGGACTAGCGGTGGGTTGTGGCATTTGATACTAATATCCAGGGAAATATTGGTTTTTAAACATTACAGGCCAAGAAGGGTCATGGTTTACCCCTTGTCCTTGTCTGGAAAGATAGTATCCGCTACCTAACTGATCCATAGAGGTTTGTACAGGAATCATCACTATAATTTGGGAAGAGACAGAGGTATGATAAGGATTATTCAAGTGAGGATACATGTTTCCCCCATGTGAAGTGGTTTCATGAAGAGGGTATCTCGAACCATAAAACTGATTCTCCTTGTATGAAAGACTTGGGGATATATGTGGACGCGCCATGGGAAAAGTGTTCGAAGGAACTGACATGGGGGACGGAGGATACATGGATGGCGTGTAATAAGTAGATTAAGCACCCATTCGAGTATTGGATCCTAAAAGAACATAGCTAGGACTCGATCCATAAGAGGGGAGGTTCCAACCTTCCATAGTGGGAGGTGGTTGAGAGACATTACTCATATCGAATGAAGATGTAGGCAGTGGGGACATGGTGCCCCCGGATCCAATGCTGGGATTTATATAAGTGCGCCAGGGAGAGGATGGGAAGGGTGAAGGCACATTTAGCATATCAACAGGAAAATGATTAGAGACCTAAGGCATGGACTGAGCTTCATAATTCTGCGTACCATTATGAAAAGCGGACAGATTCGTCCCCATGAAATGAGTGAACATCATGGGGGGGATAGAGGTAAATGAGGGAGCCAAAGAAAATCCACTATCCATGATAATGAAAACTCAATATAAACTCCTAAGGCCAACTAGTAGTCAAAGAGCACACCAAAAATCAAACGTCCAATATGCACACAAACAGGGTAAAGTGGTTGAAAGGGGCCTCCCTTATTAAAGAAGGTATGTCTCACCCAAGAGGGTCCTAAGACTCCTTGCTAAAGATCGGAGGTAACTGAATCAGTTATAAGGGCCCTCGTGGGATTAACAACTAGTCTGTCATATCCCCTCAGAGAGGTAATCCTCCATAAAGGTTGTGTTTCATTCGACCCCTATCTGACCTAGGGAACCTGGAGAATAACCCATGAAAGTAACCTATGTGGCACCTAAGTCAAGAAACTAAGCAACCAATGTATAACTGATGCACAAGAGAGTAGTCGTAAGTCAGGTCCA
>ML777128.1:1043342-1054370 GCA_009831015.1 Picea engelmannii
CACTTGTGTTTCGGCATCTGTGCTACAGCTTCTATGTTCCAGCATTTGTGTTCCAGCACTTGTGTTTCGGCATCTGTGCTACAGCTTCTATGTTGTGCGTGCTCCATAACCAACCGATTGCCATCAATGACAACCATGACCGTCTGCGTCATCTCTGCTATATCCATATTTCCAACAAAAAGGACAACATGCGTAAATATGCGATTGTTAAGAAAAACCCACATATATGTTTCAAAAAACAGCTAAGCAAAGGAGAAGGCTGAAAGACTCAGACCCATAGTGAACAAAGGCTATCAAGCAATGATAAGAAAAAAAATGGAATATGAACAAGATAAATCTAAGGAGAAAAACACTCCAAACCTTAGGAAATAAGATTCAATCCCCAATATGGTCTCCAATTCTGTTACAATGAAAATCTCTCTATGGCTAGGGAAAACCATAACACACGGAAACGACTGCAGAAATCAACTCTATTCTCAAGTATGTTATATAAAAAAAGATTCTAGCAGGAGAAGATAAAAGGAATACATCATCCATATGTTCGATGAATTCCACCATTGAGCACTTGACCCAAAGCACTATACCTGCAACTAATCCTCAAAAACCAAGCAAAGAAAGCATATGGTGATAATATATGATGTTAGCACATTCAATAACATAAATCCATTAATATAGATAACAAATATGCCTATGGAATAATTATTCAAATATTTGCAAGATATCAATTGGATGGGAAAAGAGTATTTCTATTAATATATGATCAACAGAAGTGAAAAAGTTACAGACTTTCATCTCGGAATGGTTCGAAATTGAGAAACTAAGTTCCTTCTAGATGGGCCTCCACCGCTTCAATCCTCCACCAAAGGAAAGCTCATAGAAGAGAGACAATGAAGTTCTCAATCAATAAGGGAAGAGCTTGGGGGATGGACATTGTGTTCAGACTTAAAGGACAAAGGGATGCAAACTCAATATGAAGTGAATAATTTATCCAGAGTAACTTTTCTCTCAAAGTTGAATTCTTTCTCCTCCTTTCCATAGCTCAGAACTAGACCATTTATAGCCTTCAAATGGAACTGAAGGGCTGAGTCAGAATGTTTCCAGTATATGCAAGGCGGAGGATCATAGATCTCCTATCGTTACATGGAAACCCAACACCATTTTTTTATTTTTGGGCACAAATCATGATGTACACAGATTTTAGTGGTGCAACCTGCGTATACGCATGTTGCAGTATAGTAGTAGGAAAGGTGCATACATGTGGAAAAAATGTATTTTTAGCTCTGGGATTTTGCAAAAAGGGATGAAAAGTTTGCATAGGGAAATGGAAAAAGGCCCTCTGTGCAAGATTGTATAGGGTGAGGCTAATCTCGCTATAACAATGAATCAACTAGATCTATATCATGATGATGTGTTGATGAAAATGTTTATGTATTCATTAGATGGATATGCAAGAAAATGGTACAAAACTCTTCCTGCCTCTAGTATTTCATCTTTGAAGGATTTTCATGTTGATTTTTATTCATATTACAAGAAATTTTATCCAATTGAGTGTCTTTTTTAGGATTGTTGTGAGGGATGTACATCATACACTCAATATTTAGTAGTTGATTCTTCTAGCAGTGTAGAGGAAGTGGATGATTATGTTGTGGAAGAGGAAGAAGACTCATTCTCTACTGCATCTTCTTCTAAATTTTTTTTATAGTAGGAATATTTTCAAAATTCTGATATTGAAGTTGATGGAAGTGATACTCTAGATGTAGTTGTCATTTATCCAAATGTTTCTAGTAGTAGTAACTATGATATGATAGTTGTTCCAAATATGTTTGAAAGTCATATTGTTGATGATAGTATAAGAAAACATAAATATGCATCTTTTTCATTATAAATTTATCAGGCTGCTCCAGTTTATGATGAATACAGTTATAATGAAAAAGAGTTAAATATTTATGCAGCACAATAAGACTCATTAGGTGATGAACTCTTATGTAGTTTTGATTTTCAGAGAAAGGATGTTTAATAGTGTATTCATGTTGCAGTTGATGATATTCAAATTAAAGATACCTTTGATATTATGTCAAAATTTTCTTACAGTCATGAATTGGTTGTTCAAAATGTCTATGGAAACCATTTTTTTATAGTTATAGGTATGATTTAGAGAAATAATCTTTTGCATCAACACATATAGAGTTTTTCAAGCCTTTGAATGATAATATTGCATCTGATTCTATTGAAGACAATGAAACAATCCAATGGAATGAAAGTTTTATTGATTATATTGTCCCTGCTACTGAAATTTATGGCGATAGTTTGTTATTTTCTCATCTTGATGCCCTTGCTTTGGATGATGTAAAAGAGATTTTTTCTCAAAATCCTTGTGGATAGATTAAAGAGAATTTTTTTTTCCTGGATCATAATGAAATAAGTGTTGATTTTGAGATTCTTCAAGGAGATCAAGCGAATGTTAGTATTGTAAATAGAATAGAAATGATAGATGAGTAGTTCAAGCTTCTACATCAACAATAGTTTTGTCGTGATTTTCATGACCCAATGACCAGTTACATGGAGATGGCATTTCCAAATGTTTTCAATGTTGTATCATTCAACATATAAGAAGCTTGCAACAATGACTTTATTATTTTTGCACCTGTTCATTTTGCTGCAAACAACAAGATCATTATGTTAGAAAAATGATTACATGGTTGCATTGGAAATTCTCTTTCACATAATAAACTCAACTTATTTGGTTAGAAGTAGGATCTGTGATGAATAATCTCGCATTAGAGAATGTAGATTTGTTTTTTAGGGTGTGTTATAGATTAAAGATATAATAATGACTCCATGCCCAATGGAACTAGCAACTAGTCTCTGTAAGATCATTTAACTTGCAATCAGGTCAACAACTCTTGAAATTAGAATCATATTCAACTGGCAGATAAGGAACCAGAACTAAAATCTTGGAATATCACAGGGAGCATGTCATCCCACATGGAGCCATATGTTAACACATGGAATGTTCAGGAGTTAAGAGACTCTCCTAAAATTTGCAACAATTCAAAAATAGACCATGTGTTGAATCTTTTTATGATTATCATTTTGCAAAAGTTTCTAATTATCAACTCTAGTTTTCAGTGCCATCACATAATCAAGAATCTCTAAAGGGTCATTTTCAAAGGGAGGGTATATCATTTATAAATTCCTTTCATTTTGTAAAGAAATCATTGCAAAATGGTTCAACTTGTTGCGAATTGTAACTGGTGCTACAAATTGATATACTTGCTCCTAACTAGCACTGCAAATTGTTTCGTTGCAAACTCTCTGAAGATGTCAATGGTGGAAATATTAAAGGGATTATAGGTTTGGTTCTTTGAAGTAGGGATTAGTATTTGATGTCAGGTACTTGTTTCATGTTTTACCTAAAATCCTATTATCAAAACCCTACTCGCTGCAAACCTCGGTTGCTACAAACTCTGAATTCTTTGCAAACTGCGCT
Source organism: Picea engelmannii (assembly GCA_009831015.1). Classification (NCBI taxonomy): domain Eukaryota; kingdom Viridiplantae; phylum Streptophyta; class Pinopsida; order Pinales; family Pinaceae; genus Picea; species Picea engelmannii. Next base: position 1,046,833 of record ML777128.1, read on the forward strand.
ACAAATCCTCTTTTGTACACATTTGCTAAAACCCAAGCTGATCTCACTTTAACTCAGGTTTGAAAAACATCACCTCACTCAACATCATATTCCTCTCCTTACCAGTGAAATTGCAAATCTTTCTAATGAAACCCTAGACTAAAAATTTGTTGCTACAAATTGTGAATTCGTTGCAAACTGAGATGTTGCACTGCAAACCATTTGTTTTACACAGTTGCTTGGAAATTTGTCTATTGGAGGTTTATTTCAGTTTTAGGTTTTTATATTTAACTAGATTTATCTGTTTCAATCTCTTTCAATTTCTTCATTGTTTCTTTAAGAACAAATCATTTTTCCAACAAACCCTAATTCTTACAAATCTAGCGGTAAAACCTTCATTTACTAGTTTCCATCACTTACTCTAGTAGAAGTTGTTATCAGAGGGGGATTTTTATTTAGTTTTCATGGATACTCACTAAAGGAATAAGTGCAAAAATTAAAGGTTAATATGGAGATGCAACTGTACATGATTTTTTTCATGGTTCCTCATATATGTTGGTTCACAACTCTAAAGAACATTTTTGTCTTATGTTGTTCATGATTTTTCTCACTTGATGTTTTTGGGAGACTTCCTGCATGGATCAAAGGTTATAAAAGGAATGAGAAGAGGTTTGAATCTTTTCTTCATGGTTTTTACATTATTTGTAGTGATCAGAAAGAAAAATGACATCTACAAGAAGTTTGCAACGCATTCTGGTGAAGGTGTTGTTAACTGCTAAAATTAAAATTGTTTGCAACAAATTAGTAAGAAACAAAGTTGTATTTTCATAATATATTTAAATATATGAAATGGGTTTTTATAAAATGTTTTGTGGAGGAGAAACATAATGTCTTCGAATTGCAGACCAAAAATCAGCCTGGCCCAATTTATTGTTTGGGAGAAAAGTTGAAAACATCACCTATAATAAAGTTTGCAGTGAATCCAGTAGTTGCGTTGCAAACTCTAACGGTCTGATAAATAAAATTTGTAGGAGGGATACCACCTATATAAGGAGGTTAGAATGGTTCCCAAGGTGGTAGTTAGACACCAAGGGACACTTGTACCTAACATCCATCTTCATTAAATCTACCTGCAATGAGTTCGTTGCAGTTGTATTTAACATTGCTAACAACTTCCTGAAATCTAGCAGTTTGTTGGATTTTTGTTTGTCTGTCTATTGGTGAAGGATTCATATTAGTACTTGTTTCCTTAATGTCATGAATGATTTATTGTTTTTTAACTGGTGCAAGTGTTATCAAAGTACTCTCTTGTTGATTAGGAGGTTCTTACTTAGTGATATTTCTATTGTATTCGTTTTAGAATTACTTGATGTGACCTGATGCATGTATTTTACATTTTCTGCTAAGTATTCCATTTTTCCATTTTTATTCTAAATATTGGTCTGAGACTATTCAAGCCTTGCTTGTTGATGTATATTTTGTGGATGTTTTGTGTTGATATTTTAAACAGATTTTCTCACCCATTCGCTACACAATGAACTAAACTCTTATCTTTTACAAACGTACAATTTTTATGATGGGTATTAGGCTCACACCTATAGTAGTCTAGATGAGACTTATAGTGCTAACAATGTCATTATTACTTTAGGAGATCAACTCTATAGGGTACCAGAGGGAGTCCCAAACATTGTGGTCTCTTTGATCTCTGAGAAGCAATGAAAAAAGGTGGTCTCTTAGACCGAGAGATTTTTCCTCTACATGGTTTGATCGGAAGGTGAACAGAAGGTCAAAAAAACCACTAAAACCTCTTCACAGGACCTCTCTTCCCAGTAGCAAAAGGTGGATGAAATATTAGAGGAGTACAAAGACATATTCTCCTTGCCTATTGGGCTTCTTGTGCACTGTCAAGTAAAACACTCCATTGATATGACACATGATTCTCCTCTTCCTAACGACCTTGTATACAAGAGTTCTATTATGAAAAATGAAGAAATCAAATGCCAGATCTAAGAGCTAATTTTGAAGGGCCACATCATACCAAGATCCTCACCTTGTGGGAGCCCAATTATTCTAGTAAATAAGAAGGATAGGAAATGAAGAATTTGTTTTGATTACAAATCCCTAAACACGATCACAGTCAAGAACCAGTACCCAATTCCCCAGAATGATGAACTTCGCGATCAACTCAAGGGATCCAAGTTTTTTAGTAAGATTGATCTAAGGTCAGGCTACCACCATGGGTTGATTGAGAAAACTGATGTTTGGAAGACAACCTTCAAGTCTAAATAAGGCCTCTTTGAGTTGTTGTTCATGCCTTTTGGCTTGACTAAATTCCTTTCCCAAATTCATGCAGATGATGGATGATATATTACCTACATTCACAAACTCATTTGTGGTTTTATATTTGGATAATATCCTCATCTTCAACAAAACTTGAAAGGAACATTTGGAGCATATTCATCAAGTATTGTGCACCCTGCGACAACATAATTTATATGCCAATTTGGAGAAGTGTTCCTTCAACATGCTAAGAATACAATATTTGGGATATATCATGGATGAGAAGGGTGTACATGTGGATCCATCCAAGATCCAATTCATCTGCGATTGGTCATCCTCAAAGACAATGACCGAGATTCATAGCTTCTTGGGCCTCACCAACTTCTATCATTGGTTTGTGTTGGGGTTCTCTCATATCACTTGGGCGCTAATCCAGGTGACCAAGGGTGGCGTGAAGGCCAAGTTTTCATGGTTCATGCCCCAATAGAAAGAATTCAAAGATTTTAAATTCTTCCTCTACTCAACACCAGTCCTCATTATCCCAAACCTACAACATCCATTTGAGATTGAGACAAATGCTTCAAAATATGCTATCGGTATAGTCCTCACTCAACATGGGAATATGGTAGCCTATCAAAGTGAAACTCTATTTGATTATGTTCATAGATACCCCACCTATGACAAATAGATGTACTCCATTATCTAGACATGTCAACAGTGGAAGCATTACATTTTGGGCAAGGAAACGATCATCCACATTGATCATGGGCCTCTACAAATAATGCAAACACAAGGAAAGTTACATAATGACCCCCATAAAAGTGGTCCATGTACCTACAATAATTCAACTTGAATATCAAGTACAAGAAGGGTAGCACCAACCATGTCGCATATTGCCTCAGGCGTCCCCCAGTGGAAGCTATAACTAGAGTTATTAACTCTCGTAGACATGAGACATATGGATGGCCACAATTAAATAATAATGACTTTGACTTCTCTATCTCCTATCATACATTGAGCACAGGAAAAATGCTTCTCGACTTTCATCTCTAGGATGGATTGTTATCCCATATGAGCCATCTTAGTGTTCCTTCAAGTGAGCATGTCAAGTTGATCTAGGAAGTTCATTACAGCCAAGCAATGAGACATTTTGGTGTAGAAAGGATAGTGGAAGTATTGCAAAATCATTTTTATTAGCCAAATCTTTGACAAGATGTTCACAATTACATCGTATCCTACACTGCATGTGCCATTTCCAAGCCCACCATCAAGAAACATGGGCTATACATATGTCTTCCTACTCTAGATATGCCTTGGGAGTCCATGTCCATGGACTACATTGTTAGGTACTTAGAGAGGCAAGTGAATAGAAGAGGATCCCTTCCATAATAGGATCCATTGTATGGTGTTGCCCTACCCTAAGGGTTTGATAGTAATAAAATAGATTTTGCATATTGTTCTTCTACATTGCTCTATGGATCTATTGTATATTCAGTATTTGTGGTGATTACATTTGTATATCTATTCAGGTTCTTAACAAGTGGTATCAGATTCTGGTGATTATATTTATCCACTGTCGTCGTGGAAGATTTTGGAACCCAATAACCAACTCAAAATGATGCCCCAAAGACTAACACATGTCATGTGGATCCAAATAAGAAGATCCATACACATAGTGGAAAAGGGTCATAGAAGAATATAGAAGGAATAATATCATTGTAGAATATGTAGGATGGACACTGGTAATAATCATTAGCTCTCGATTTKTCACATTGATGCTCTCTACAGAAGGTGGATTAGAGTCATCAAATAAAATATGAAAGTGGTTGTCATCCTAGAAATGACAACTATCCATATACCAATCATCACAATCGGCCTCAAAATAATACCAAGCATATATTTCTTGATTATATTCATCCATAATGTCCATCATAAGAAATCATTCCTACATGCTATCCAATGAATCTTGAATACTACGAAAACTATCATTGAGGCCATCTACAAGGTCATCCAATTTGGCATTCAATGTGTCATACAATTGGGATTTGAATGCTTCAAGAATTTTTTTGACGGTTTGAGAGGAAATAGCCATATGATCACCCTATGAACTCTTCGGTCCCACATCCGTCACGAAAAAACCCAAAAAATAGAACAATAAATTACTACAAAAAATTGCGGCATTTTCTGAAAAAACCTTGAAAAACTATTGAATTTAAAATACTCATAACTTCACTTCCCGGACTCTGTTTTGGCTGATTTGTTTTTAGAAATTGAGTGAAATTGTGAGAGGAACTCAGATCTGTAACTTTTTTGTGCAAATTCTACATAAAAAATAAAAAAAATCGCGTTGTCGTCCGCAGAAAAAAAACCCTGAAAATTGCAGATTTTAAAACTTCAATATCTTGACTTCCCGGACTCCGTTTTAGACAATTTGTTTTTTAAAATTGGGTGTTTTCATGAGAGGAACTTAGATATACAAATTTTTTCTGCAAATGTTTCACATAAATATACCAAAAATTATTGGAATGTCACAACCCTCTTTTTTTCTTCTCCAAAAAAAAAATCTGCAAAAATAAAAAATATTTGCCCACAATGTCTGCCAAGGAAAGTGCTCTGATACCACTTGTTAAGATCCAAATACTTGAATACAAAATATCATAATAAATCTAAAGATATATGAATACAAAATGTATGCAGAACATAAATAAAATACTAGAAATGACAAAATAACAACAATATAACCAGAACATTCACCACAATAGCACTAAAATGATATGAGAATAATAACAGAAATAGCACTTTGAATATGAAAGAAATGTTCACGGGCCTCTTTGAGGGGTCAAACTATAATTGATCAGATATCTATTATAATAATATCCAAGCTAGGGTTATCATACCCTCGACTGCTATTTATACTAAAAAGAAGCATCTAGAGGAAGATCATTCTAGAAGCGGAAGCTTCTATTAGGTCTTCTTACATCCGCCTTATTCTATTTTATTGAAAGGCCTTATTAATATTGACCTTTATTACATCCAAATATATTGTTCTAACTATGTGTGGGTTAGGACCCTAACATGTCCGCCCCCTTAAAAACAACCTTTTCCTCAAGGCTTGAGATGAGGAAATTGTTGCAAAATGGTAGTTGGTTCCCAAGTGGCATCTACTGGAATTGTATCTTTCCACTAGACTAACACTTCCTTGAGGGTTCTTTGACATAGGCGATGCTCACGCTGGTCCAAAACTGATTTTGGTTTTATCCAAATGGATCCTTCTTCAACTAACTCTCGAAGGTTGGCTTGAATTTGGCACTTAGCTCCAATCACCTTCTTTAAGCATGAAACATGAAAAACAGGATGTAGCTTCAAATGGTTGGGAAAAGCTAACTGATAGGCTACTTGTCCCACATGCTTGAGAATGGTATAAGGACCATAAAATTTGGGCACTAGCTTCTGACAATGCTCGGCCTTGAGGGACGTTTTCTTGTAAGGTTGCAGTCGAAGAAACACCTGATCCCCTTCTGCAAATTGACGTTCAGAGTGACCTTGACCTGTTCATTTCTTCATATGATTCTGTGCCATGACCAAATTCTCTTTGAGGGTACAGAGAATAGCCTCTCGAGCTGTAAGTGTTAGGTCAGCCGCCTGGACCTTCGAGGCACTTGATAAATATTAAAGAACTGAAGGTGGCTTCTGCCCATATACCGCTTCAAAAGGAGTCATGCATGTAGCTGTATGGTATGAAGTGTTGTACCACCATTTAGCTAGGGGTAACCATTGAGCCCACTGATTTTTCTTTTATGAGGCAAAACACCTCAAATATGTTTTCAAACACTTGTTGACAACTTTTGTTTGGCCATCAGTCTGGGGATGATAACTTGTGCTGAGATGCAATTCCGTGCCTTGTATCTTGAACAGTTCTTGCCAAAAATTGCTTGTGAAAGTTGGGTCGCGATAAAAAAACAATAGAGTGCGGCATGCCATGAATCTTGAAGACCTGATCCATGAAAATTTGAGCCACCGTGGATGTTGTAAACGGGTGTTGAAGGGTGCAGAAATGAGAATACTTGGAAAGGTGATCAACAACCACCATGATGACTAATTTATTTCCCGATTTGGGTAAGCCGATAATAAAATCCATAGATATATCCTTCCAAATAGCAGGTGGAATCAGGAGCGGTTGTAGTGTGCCTGGAGATTTTACTATTTCTCCCTTGTTGTGTTGACACACATCACATTCAATGAAAAAATTATGAATTTCTTGTTTCATACCATCCCAGGAAAAGGAATGTTTGACCCTGTCATAGGTTTTGGTGAACCCGACGTGCCCTGCTGTGGGTGTAGCATGAAGCTCAGACAGTACCGTGGATTCAATCTTTGATTGTTTACTTAAATACAAACGGACTTTGTATCGAAGTTCATCATGGATCCAAGAGTACCCTAGGGAAGCTAGAGCATTAGACTGCAATTGTTGGATCAGCTGCGAACTTTTGGGATCTTGTAGCCTTTCCCGGTGAAGGGCTTGAAGCCAATATGGTACAATGAATGAAAGAGAAAAAAGGGATTCTTCATCTTCATATTTTTGGGAAAGTGCATATGGAACCACATTGTCTTTGCCTTTCTTGTAAATTATCTCATAATCATATCCAAAGAGCTTAGTTACCCATTTTTGTTGTTCTGGGGAGGAAATGCATTGTTCCAGAAAATACTCGAGGCTTTGATGGTCTATCTTAATTTGGAAATGTTTCCCCAGTAGATAAGGGTGCAACAGATCAACGACATGAAGAATACCCATCATTTCCTTTTCATAGATGGATTTTCCCATATTTATTTCAGATAGTTTCTTGCTGGTAAAGGCCAAAAGTCGACCCTCTTGCATAAGGACAACACCAATTCCTTTCCCTGAGGTATCACATTCCAACACAAAGGTATTTGTAAAATCAAGAAGGGTGAGGAATGGAGTGGTGCACATGGCCATCTTGAAGGTTTGAAAATCTTGGGTAGCGACTGGAGTCCAAGTGAAAGAGTTATTTTTGAGGAGAGTAGTGAGAGGTGTTGCAATCTTCCCATAATTCTTAACAAACTTGCAATAATACCCTGTTAAGCCCAGAAATCCATGCAAGCTCTTAAGAGTCTTTGGGTGTGTTGTAGGAAAATCTGCCTGCGGACAAGTAGATCGACCTCTAAGGCTTGACCTTAACCCTAGACAGAAAAGTGCTTATCATGGACACTGAATTTCTTTCGAATCTATCTAAGCCTAATGCATGAGAAGGAAGAGTAAC
>ML777128.1:1062280-1093723 GCA_009831015.1 Picea engelmannii
AGGTGTTTCAAGTGTCCTTCTCATGTCGTTATGGGTACGACATAGGCATCATGGTAGTATGCTCTCTTGTGACACTTGTGAGCAACATGCGACACTTGCGACCTTGTGAGCAAAATGTGACACTTGTGACCTTTGTAATGACGACACTTGCGACACTATGAAAGTGAGTAAATTTGATGTGTAACAGGGTGAGGCTAGTCTTCCATAGCTTCAATCTTTTTAGGATCCACCCTAATGCCATCCTTTCCAACCAGATGACCTAAGTATTATAGTTCTGAGGTGCCAAAAGAACATTTAGACTGTTTCAGAAAACATTGGTGTTGAGAGAGTATATGGAGAACTCAATCCACGTGAGCAAGATGTTCAGTCCGGGTTTTTCTATAGATGAGGATATCATCAAAGAAAACTAAGAAAAAATGGCAGAGAAAAGGACGAAAGACATGATTCATGAGGCTTTGGAAGGTGGAGGGGGAATTACACAAGCCAAAGGGCATTGCCCAAGAAACTCATTGCTACATCCATGCCGTAAATAATTTCCAAATCATGATTGCCAATGGTGGTTCCATGAAATGTGGAGGCCATTGTGAAAATGTTTGTCTCCAAATTGGTGACTAGCACCTAAAATCCCATATGTTTTCTATTGACATGGGAGGTTGTGACATTGTGTTGGGTGCAGACTGGATAAGGACTTTGGGTCCCATTCTCATGGATTTTAAAGACTTAACCATGCAATTTGACCAAGAGGGCCACCAATATATTTTCCAAGGCATCACCACTGGTTCACTTGAGATCATTAGTTCCCATCACATGAAAAAGATGCTCAAAAAAGGTCATTCTGGTGTTATCACCCAACTCCATGCCATACAAGCAATAGAGACATCCTCAGTCCTGCAATACCTCTAACCCATCCTTTATATACATCAATTGGTCTTTTCCACTCCCCAAGGACTCCCTCCTTCTCGTGGTGTTCATGATCATTCCATTCCACCTGTATTCAAAAGACTTCCTCCCAATATTCGTTTGTATCATCACCCCTTTTCCCAGAAAAATGAAATTGAGAAAATGGTTCAGGAACTCCTTAATGCAGGCATTAACTGCCCTAGTATGATCCCCTACTCTTGTCCTGTGGTCATGGTCCTAAAGAAAGAAGGTTCTTGGAAAATATCGCCTGACTTCTGTGCCCTCAAAAAACTTACCATCAAATAAAAATCCCCCATTCCTGTCATTGATGACCTCCTGGATGAATTGAGTGGCTGCCAATTCTTCACTAAACTAGATCTTCGTTCAGGCTACCACCAGATATGTATGAAACAGGAAGACACACTTTTTAAGAACCCAAAGACCGAATACAAAATAGAGTGTGGCATGCCATGAAGCTTGAATACATGATCCATGAAAATTTGAGCCACTGTGGATGCTGTAAACGGGTGTTGAAGGGCGCAGAAATAAGCATACTTGGAAAGGAGATCAACAACCACCATGATGATTGATTTATTTCCCAATTTGGGTAAGCTGGTAATAAAGTCCATAGAGATATCCTTCCAAATAGTAGGTGGAATCAGGAGCGGTTGTAGTGTGCCTGGAGATTTGACTGTTTCTCCCTTGTTGTGTTGACACACATCACGTTCAATGACAAAATTACGAATGTCTTGTTTCATACCATCCCAGAAAAAGGAACGTTTGACCCTGTCATAGGTTTTGGTGAACCCGTAGTGCCCTGTTGTGGGTGTAGCATGAATCTTAGAAAGTACCATGGATTTAAGATTTAATTGTTTACTTAAATAAAAATGGCCTTTGTATCAAAGTTCATCATGGAGCCAAGAGTACCCTGGGGAAGCATGAGCATTGGACTGCAAGTGTTGGATCAACTGCGAACTTTTGGGATCTTATAGTAATTCTTGGCGAACGGCTTGGAGCCAATCTAGTACAATGAATGAAAGATAAAAAAGGGATCCTTCATCTTCATATTTTCGGGAAAGTGCATCTGCAACCACATTGTCTTTTCCTTTCTTGTAAATGATCTCATAATCATATCCAAAGAGCTTAGTCACCCTTTTTTTTTTCTAGGGAGGAAATGCATTGTTCCAAAAAATACTTGAGGTTTTGATGGTCTGTCTTAATTTGGAAACGTTTCCCCAATAGATAAGGGCACCACAAATCAACAACATGCAGAATAACCAACATTTCCTTTTCATAGATGGATTTGCCCAAATTTCTTTCAGATAGTTGCTTGCTGGTAAAGGCCAAAGGTAAATCCTCTTGCATAAGGACAACACCAATTCCTTTCCCTGAGGCCTCACATTCCAACACAAAGGTATTTGTGAAATTGGGAAGAACGAGGACTAGAGTGGTGCACATGGCCATCTTCAAGGTTTGAAAAGCTTGGGCAGCGGCTGGAGTCCAAGTGAAAGAGTTCTTTTTTAGGAGAGCAGTGAGAGGTGTTGCAATCTTCCCATAATTCTTAACAAAATTTCGATAATATCCTGTTAAGCCCAGAAATCCACACAATCTCTTAAGAGTATTTGGGTGAGGCCAATATTGCATAGCTTCAATCTTTTTAGGATCCACCCTGACGCCATCCTTGCCAATCAGATGACCCAAGTATTCTACTTCTGAGGCGCTAAAAGCACATTTAGACTATTTCAAGAAAAGTTGGTGCTGAGAGAGTAGATGGAGAACTCGATCCAGATGAGCAAGATGGTATGTCCAGGTTCTTCTATAGATGAGGATAGCATCAAACAAAACTAACACAAAATGGCAGAGAAAAGGATGAAAGACATCATTCATGAGGCTTTGGAAGGTGGACGGGGAATTACACAAGCCAAAGGGCATGACCAAAAGCTCATAGTGGCCCTCATGAGTTCTAAAGGAAGTCTTGGGAATGTCTGCCTCTTTCATACGTATCTAGTGGTAGCCCGAATGAAGATCCAGTTTAGTGAAGAATTGGACACCACTCAATTCATCCAGGAGGTCATCAATGATAGGAATGGGGAATTTATCTTTGATGGTAAGTTTGTTGAGGGCACAAAAGTTAGGACACATTCTCCAAGAACCTTCTTTATTTAGGACCATGACCACAGGAGAAGAGTAGGGGCTCGTACTAGGGAGGATAATGCCTGCATTAAGGAGTTCCTGGACCATTTTCTCAATTTCATTTTTTTTGGAAAGGGAGTGACGATACAGACGGATATTGGGAGGAAGGATTTTGGTGACACAGGCGAGATCTACTCCTCTACTCACCCACTCTCAGGATCGATCTAAACTCCTCATGCAAGCTGAATTGGCTCTTTTGATTCCTTGCTGGAATCTCAGTGAAAATCTGACCCACGGTTCTTATCTTTTCCTGCCTCGGCCTCTGCACCAGACCGCGATCTTCCCTGATCTAAATTTCAGGCCGTCAAGGTTTCATCCTTCCCGTTGTCAAGAGTCTCTATACTCTTGAATTCCCAATCACCGACGAGCTCTCTACCTGGCCTTAGCCCCTCATAGCTAGGCTCTCTAGTCCATGTGACTATTCCTTATAAGACCGCAACCTTTTCTTCTCCTGTTGGGGTTTTGGGCTTCAAAATCCCAGTGCTCTCCAATCCCCATTAGCTCTCTAGGACAAGCTCTTGTCCACATGACCTTATCCTATATGACCGCAGTCATATACTTTTGTCGAGGTTTCAAGCTTTCCAATTTCCAAATACAATCGCCCTCTGGATCTATGATCCTCTGATTCCCGACGCGCTTTAACTTCAGCTAGCCCTCCTGGCTCAGCCCCTGGTCCATGTGACCATTACCCCGTGACCACAACCTTACCCTTCGTCATGGTTTCGGGGTTTCCAATGCCTAAATGCATATACCCGCGGGATTCCCGACTCCTCGAATCTCGACTGGCTGACAGCTGGCCCCCACACAATGGAGCTCTCCCCCTTCTCTAATCTGTTGACAACTGGCTCCCACTCATCAGGTTTTTGGGGTTCGTGATTCCAAAATGCACAAACACCTTGTCGCCGGAATCCCTGATATCTCGATGACTACAATACTGATCAACAACTTCCTTGTCGGGACTTTCCCCGATGGCTCCAATTTCTTCCACACGTCCCCTCTGACGAATGGTCCCGATTTCTCTAGGATTTTGAGACTTTCGATGTCTCAACTTTCTTGTCCTCAGGAACTCCGATTTCCCAATGAAAAAAGTGTCGACGATTGCTCGATCTCCACGACGTGTCTCCACCAACGGACCGCTCTGATCACTTCAATGTTTTCAGACTTTGAATGTCCCGATTCCCTCAACCTCAGGATCTCTGATTTCCTGATGGCCGATATCCCGATGTCCAGTGTCCAGATTTCCGGAACGGACGATCACGCAACACATGTCCTTTCCTTAGATGAACAGCCTAGATTCCTTTGTTGTTTTGGGATTTCTTATGTCCCGACTTTCATGACCTCGAGAATCCCAATTTCCTGAGTGTCGATGTCCCAATGGCTCCACCTCGTACAACTCTTGTCCAATCTGACGGTTGATGGGTATCTGCTCCAGATCTGACAGTTCAGATCCGTCCTTCTTCTGCACTCCTCCAGAGGCTAAACTCTGCGCGCCTTCTCCTGATCCAATGGCTGATGGGTATCTATGAGAACATCCAACGGTCCTCAAACCTCCTAGGCTTTCTCCTTGGAAACCTAGTCGTAACCTCCTTGCTCTCACTGAATCTGACGACTTACGAGATTTCTCCCCTAGATCTGACGGTGCAGATCATTTCTTCACGTGCGCTTCTCCTATGCGCCATCCTGGACGTTAAAACCAATGGTCCAGATCCCTTTTTCCCTGTTGATCCGACAACTGTCGCTGCTCCTCCTAAGCTTCTATACTTTCTTCCCAACCTTGGGAGAAATTCACACTCTCAAAGGCCTCGACATTTTCTTCGTCTCTGCGAACTCCACGACTGTGAGTTCTGCTGCACATATGAGAACATTGGCCCTCGTGAGATTTCTTCCTTCGAATCCTCAAAGGATTCTTCCATCTGCACTCCTGCAGAGTTTTCTCATGCACACGCTGGTGCTATCCCTCCTGAGCTTCTACAAGCGCTCAGACCCCTAAGGGATTTTTTCCTTCTTCTCCTTCAAATGGAGAATGAAATGGATGCCCTCCTGGCTATCCTTCTACTCAAGCAACTGCTTGTTGAGCCTATCTGCACATTAACTTAAATGCCCACCTGGCAGAGTGTCTTTTCTCAGAACTTCCAACAGTTCTGTCCTCCTGTGCACTTATGCACTTGCTCAATGCCCATCTGGCAGAGCTCTACAGAACCCTCAGTGATTCTGCTTCCTTTGAACTCACAGCAGAGTTCCTTCCTCAATGCACTCCTTGCACTGGTCAATGCCCACCTGGCAGAGCTTCACAGAATCCTCAGTAATTCTGTCTTCTGTCTGAACTCACAACAGATTTCCTCCTTCAACACCACTGTGCATCTGCTCAATGCCCACTTGGCAGAGATTTACAGAATTCATAGCAGAATTATGTCTGCAACTGTGTCTCTCATACACAACCTTGCCTCCAAGGTATTCAACAACCTTGAGGTCTTCCTCCTGAGTTGTTGACTCCAATTCCTGTGCCGCGACACGTCTTTGTCTGAATCCGCAGTGTTCAGAAGTGAATCCTTTGTGCACTTGTATTCAGAGACCATAACACTCTGTCATGTCCTCCTGACATGAAACCTCAAAGACCTCTCAAGCCTGAAACCAAACAACTCCTGCAGAATGCATCAACATAACATACATCTACAACATACATAAAGAACACACACATACATCCACATAACATAGAATAATGCAGGAAAAACTGCTTCTGATTATATTAAATGGAAAATGCCTATATCTACAAAGTGTTCTCAAGCTCTCTCTGGCTCTTCTCTTCTCTACCTTTTCTTACTTGACTTCTTACAAAATTAGATATGAAAATCTCTTTTACCTGAGGGGGCTCTTCGAGCTCTTCCCTCCAGAATTTCACCTACTCTAATAAATTACATTCAATTACATTGAATGGGTTGTCTAGTCCAGAATCGGATCTAGATCTCAGCCATTACACACATTAAAGGCCGATCTACCTAATGCCTGCACAAAGGCATGGCTTCTATGGCTCACCAGCCTAAAACATTAATTACATCCAATTTCAAATTCAAATGAGGCTGTGCCTCTCTCTTAGCTTTGAATGCATGCGCGCTGACGCGGTTGGCTAGCTGGCTGGATGACGTGGAGAGATGCTCCTGCATCAAACTCCTCAGCTGAAAAATCATGAGCTCCTACTCATGTGCTTCCCTTCTAAGTGGTTGGAATCCTCATGGATCCCAAATAAGTCTTTGGAGCTTCCCATCTGCTCCATTCTCCTGCTGTTGCTGCTGCTTCTGCGCTGTTGCTGCTGCTCTCCTTCTGCTCAGCCTCTCCTCGCTGCCAATTTCTGCTGATTGGATCATCAGATCCATGATCTCCTCAATCACTTCATCCAGCTGCTCCAATGGCTGGCTCTGTTTTTGTAGTCTCCTCAGCTGCAAATTTTTTTGGCACATGGGCAGATTCTCATGATCTCCCATGCCTTCTTCATCCGTCTCCAACTTTAATTGTTGGATGTGCACGCCCTGCACTTTCACCCTCTCTTCCATGGCTTCAATTTGTTCCCACAGATCAGCAAAGAAAATGCTATCTGCTTCTTCTTCTTCTTCTACAAACTCCCCTGTTGCAGTCCTTTCAGTCTCCTGGCTGAAAATATCGAGCCATTCCTCAAAACACTCGTCTTCTCCTTCTGCTTCTTTTGCTGTTAGCTTCAACGCTACAAATTTTGGGCTGAATATGTTGAGACATTCCTCCAAATGCTCATTCTCCCCTTCATCTGCTTCTGCTTGTGCTTAGGCAGTCTCAAACACCTGCTCCAATTATTTTTCTTCCCTGACAGTCATTGTCAGCTGTGACTGTTCTTCTGCTATTGTTGCACCTGCAACACAAATTTCTACCTCCTCTTGGGAAAATGGTAGGAATACTCCAATTCCCCCAATCATCATAAGGCTCCTCATATTGTCCTCTTCTATCAACTACTCTGACTGATCTAAATTCATCTCTGATTTTATGAGACTCTCAGACAGTCTCATCTGTTCTGTCAGCTCCTCGGGTTGATCCAAATTCACCTGCTCATCCATGCCCACCTGGAAATATGGGATGTCTCTACTACTCTCTTGGAAAACTATGAGATCATTGATCCCATCTTCATTAGCACTCCTTGCTGAATTGAAATCACCTCCGAGTCGATGAGACTTTCAGCTAGTCCCTCATTCTCATCTCTGCCCACCTGGCAATCCGAGATGTTTCTGCTGCCCTCTTGGTAGTCTTCGAGATCCCGTAGTGACCTCTTATCATTTCCCTCCTGGAAAATTGAAATGCCTTGGCTATCCTCCTGACAGTCTATGAGATCCCGCAGTGATCTCAACCCGTTGCCCACCTGGAAAATTGGTATTTCTTCGCTGCCCACCTGGCAGTGCTTGAGATCCTCAGCCGACCCCAATTCAAATTCTTCATCATTGAGACCTCTCCCAGTCTCTGGTTTACATACCTCAACCATCCTGTTAATAGCCTCCACTATCATCTGACCATCAACTCCTTGACTAGCCATTTTTCTTTTGGCTTCCTTCATGGGCCATTCACGCATCCATCTCGGCTTCTTATCCTACCGCATCTTTAACTCGAGCCTTTCTATCTCTGCTCTTATATCAGCAAGCTCTTCATCCATATCTTCTTGGCTCCATAGCTCTCTCCTCCCAGCATACCTATGGCCTTCATTAGCCATGCTGCTTCTTTTGTTTGCTTTCCTGGAAAATATGTTGCTGTCACTCCGCACTAAGAGTTCTACCAGCTTCATCCTACAGTCCTGTTGACTGTCTATGGACTGCTGCCTACCTACAAACAAGTCCTTACAGAGTCCTCAACGCTCTGTCTTCCTCTGTCTGCAATATACAAACAAAGTCCCTGCTCTGATACCACTTGATGCAGGCGAGATCTACTCCTCTACTCACCCACTCTCGGGATCGATCTAAACTCCTCATGCAAGCCGAATTGGCTCTTTTGATTCCCTGCTGGAATCTCAGTGAAAATCTGACCCACAGGTCTTCTCTTTTCTTGCCTTAGCCTTTACACCAGACCGTGATCTTCCCTGATCTAAATTTCAGGTTGTCGGGGTTTCGTCCTTCCTTTTGTCAAGAGTCTCTATACTCTCAAATTCCCGATCACCGATGAGATCTCTACCCGGCCTTAGCCCCTCCTGGCTAGGCTCTCTAGTCCATATAACTTTTCCTTATAAGACCGCAGCCTTATCTTCTCCTGTCGGGGTTTTGGGCTTCAAAATCCCAATTCTCTCCAATTCCCGTTAGCCCTCTAGGCCAAGCTCTTATCCACGTGACCTTCTCCTATATGACCAAAGTCATATACTTCTGTCGGGGTTTCAGAATTTCCAATGTCCAAATACAATCACCCTCTCGATCCGCGATTCTCTGATTCCCGACGCGGTTTAACTTTAGCTAGCCCTCCTGGCTCAGCCCCTGTTCCATGTGACCATTACACCGTGAACACAACCTTACCCCTCATCGGGGTTTTTGGGTTTCCAATGCCTAAATGCATATACCCATGGGATTCCCAACTCCTCGAATCTCGACTGGCTGACAGCTGGCCCCAACACAATGAAGCTCTCCCCCTTCTATAATCTGCTGACAGTTGTTTCCCACTCATCGGGTTTTCGGGGTTTGTGATTCCAAACTGCACAAACACCTTGTCGCCGGAATCCCCAATATCCCGATGACTACAATGCCGATCAACAACTTCCTTGTCGAGACTTTCCCCGATGGCTCCGATTTCTTCCACACGTCCCCTCTGACGGACGGTCCTAATTTCTCCGGGATTTTGAGACTTTCGATGTCTCAACTTTCTTTTCCTCAGGAACTCTGATTTCTCGATGAGGAATGTGCCGATGATCGCTCAATCTCCACCACGTGTCTCCACCAATGGACGGCTCTGATCACTCCAGTGTTTCGAGACTTTGAATGTCTCGATTCCCTTGACCTCAGGATCTCTGATTTCCCGATGGCTGATATCCTGATGTCTAGTGTCCAGATCTCTGGAATGGATGATCATGCAACACATGTCCTCTCCTCAGATGGATGGCCCATATTCCTTCGTTGTTTCGGGATTTCTGATGTCCCGACTTTCATGACCTCGAGAATCCCAATTTCCCGAGTGCCGATGTCCTGATGGCTTCGCCTCGTACAGCTCCTGTCCAATCTGACGGCTGACGGGTATTTGCTCTAGATCTGATGGTTCAGATCCATCCTTCTTCTATGCTCCTCCAGATGCTAAACTCTGCGTGCCTTCTCCTGATCCAACGACTGACGGGTATCTATGAGAACATCCAATGGTCCTCAAACCTCCTGGGCTTGCTCCTTGGAAACCCAGTCGTAACCTCCTCACTCTCACCGAATATGACGACTGACGGGATTTCTCTTCTAGATCTGATGATGCGGATCATTTCTTCTCGTGCACTTCTCCTATGCGCCTTCTTGGATGTGAAAACCAACCATCCAAATCCCTTTTTCCCTGTCGATCCGACAGTTGTTGCTGCTCCTCTTGAGATTTTGTACTTTCTTCCCAACATTGGGATAAATTCAGACTCTCAAAGGCCTCGACCTTTGCTTCATCTCCGCGAACTCCACGATTGTGAGTTCTACTATGTGTATGAGAACGCTGGCCCTCCTGAGCTTTCTTCCTTTGAATCCTCAAAGGATTCTGCCGTCTTTTCTCTTGCAGAGTTTTCTCATGCACACGCTGGTGCTATCTCTCGTTAGCTTCTACAAATGCTCAGACCCCTAAGGGATTTTGTCCTTCTTCTCCTTCATATGGAGAATGAAATGGATGCCCTCCTGGCTATCCTTCTGCTCAAGCAACTGCTTGCTGAGCCTGTCTTCACATTAACCTAAATGCCCACCTGGAAGAGTGTCTTTTCTCAGAACTTCCAGTAGTTCTGTCCTCCTGTGCACTTATGCACTTTCTCAATGCCCACCTGGCAGAGCTCTACAAAACCCTCAGTGATTCTGCTTCCTTTGAACTCATAGCAGAGTTCCTTCCTCAATGCACTCCTTGCACTTCTCAATGCCCACCTGGAAGAGCTTCACAGAATCCTCAGTAATTCTGTCTTCTGTTTGAACTCACAATAGAGTTCCTCCCTCAGCACCACTGTGCATCTACTCAATGCCAACTTGGCAGAGCTTTACAGAATTCACAACAGAATTCTGTCAGCAACTGTGTCTCTCATACACAGCCTTGCCTCCAAGGTATTCAACAACCTTGAGGTCTTCCTCCTGAGTTGTTGAATCCAGTTCCTGTGTCGCAACACGTCTTTGTCTGAACCCGCAGTGTTAAGAAGTGCATCCTCTGTGCACTGGTATTCAGAGACCACAACACTTTGTTATGTCCTCCTGACATGAAACCTCAAAGACCTCTCAAGCCTAAAACCAAACAACTCCTGCAGAATGCATCAACATAACATACATCTACAACATACATAAAGAACACACACAAACATCCACATAACAAAGAATAATGCAGGAAAAACTGCTTCTGATTATATTAAATGGAAAATGCCTGTATCTACAAAGTGTTCTCGAGCTCTCTTTGGCTCTTCTCTTCTCTACCTTTTTTTACTCGACCTCTTACAAAATGAGATATGAAAATCTCTTTTACCTGAGGGGGCTCTTCGAGCTCTTCCCTCCAGAATTTCACCTACTCTAATAAATTACATTCAATTACATTGAATTGGTTGTCTAGTGTAGAATCAGATCTAGATCTTAGCCATTACACACATTAAAGGCCAATCTACCTAATGCTTGCACAAAGGCACGACTTCTATGGCTCACCAACCTAAAACATTAATTACATCCAATTTCAAATTCAAATGAGGTTGCGCCTCTCTCTTAGATTTGAATGCATGCACGTTGACACGGCTGGCTGGCTGGCTGGATGACGTGGAGAGATGCTCCTGCATCATTCGGGTACAAGGGGAATTGAATGAACATGAACACCACAGGAAGGAGGGAGTCCTTGGGGAGTGGAAAAGACCAATTGATGTATAGAAAGGATGGCTTGGAGGTCTTACAGGATCGAGGGTGTCTTTGTTGCTTGTATGGCATGGAGTTGGGTGATAACACCAGAACGACCTTTTTTTAGTAGATTTTCCATGCGATGGGAACTAATGATCTCACGTGAACTGGCGGTGATGCCTTGGAAATTATATTGGTGGCCCTCCTAGTTGAATTACATGGTTAAGTCTTTAAAATCCATGAGAATGGGACCCAAATTCCTTAGCCAGTCTGCACCCAACACAATGTCACAACCTCCCATGTCAATAGAAAACATATGGGATTTCAGGTGGTAGTCACTAATTTGGAGACACACATTTTCACAACGCCCTTCACAGTTCATGGAACCACCATTGGCAATCATGATTTGGAAATTATTGGCATCATGGATGTATCAATGAGTTTCTTGGGCAATGCAGTGATGAATAAAGTTATGGGTGTTACCACTGTCAACTAGAATAATGACCTTTTGATGCTTGATGTAACCGATTAGCTTGAGGGTTTGGGAGCGGAGAAGCCAGTGAGAGCATTGAGGGAAATGACCGGTTCTACTTCAGGAGGGTCTGAGGGAGGGGTTATGTCAGTGGATTTAGGTGACTCAGACATAAGGGGAGTTTCTACATCCTCTTCTGAAATATCCTCGGAGATGGCCATAAAAATCTATTTTTCTTTACACTTATGGCCTGGGAAATATTTGTCATCACAATTATGAAAAAAGGCCTTTGAGTTGGCATTCATTCATTTGATCCCTGGTCAATTTTTGGATCTTGAGTGGAGAAAAGGGAGTAGTGGGATTTACTGGTTTAGGGAAAGGGATAAAAGAGGGTTTTCGGTTTTGAAAAGATACATCTTGTTGTGCTTCTTTAGCTCTTTTAGTAGCCTCCACCCAACTCTGAGTGTGAGCCATGAGGACATGGGTGCGAATTGAATCCTTGAGGCCACTAATAAAACACTCTAGGAAAAAGGCATCAGACATGCCCTCTGTTCTAAAATCCAAGCACTCAAAGGAAGCTATAAAGTCTTCCACTATTCCTAATTGTTTCAACTTTGTCATTTTGATACCAATTGTTAAGAACCAAAGACCTGAATACAAAATCACCACAATAGATATAGAAGAACAATATGCAAAATCTCTTTTATTACTATCAAAACCTTGAGGTAGGGCAACACCATACAATGGATCCTATTATGGAAGGGATCCTCTCCTGTTCACTTGCCTCTTCGAGGGGACTTCCTCCTAATGAGCTTCATCTCCAAACATAATATTTCTTTTCATGTCCCACTACATTGCTTGAACCTCTTTATATAGTGATACCATCACCTAAGAACATTCTAGAGGAGGAATCTTCTAGAAGTAGAACATTCTAAGAAGTCCTCTTACATTTATTATATCTAACTACCATAGTGGGCCTTATTTAATAATATAGTGGACCTAGTCCACCTTACATTGAATGGCCTCCACTATTATCACTATGGGCCCTCTAGGCCCCCCCGCTACCTCTCTAGCTACCTTACATTCCATCCCCCTTATGAAATCATTGTCCTCAAGATCCAAAAATTGACCAAGGATGAAATGGTTGAACACCAACTCAAAGGCCTTTGTTATAACTGTGATGACAAATATTTCCCGGGCCACAAGTATAAAGAACAAAATATTTTTATGGCCATCTCTGAGGATATTTTGGAAGAGGATGTATAAACTCCCCTTGTGTTTGAGTCACCTGAATCCACTGACATAACCCCTCCCTCAGACCCTCCCGAAGTAGAACCAGTCATTTCCCTCAATGCTCTCACTGGCTTCTCCACTCCCCAAACCCTCAATCTAATCGGTTACATCAAGCATCAGAAGGTAATCATTCTAGTTGAAAGTGGTAGCACCCATAATTTTATTCATTGCCACATTGCCCAAGAAACTCATTGCTACATCCATGCCATCAATAATTTCCAAATCATGATTGCCAATGGTGCTTCCATGAAATGTGGAGGGCATTGTGAAAATGTGTGTCTCCAAATTGGCAACTACCACCTAAAATCCCATATGTTTGCTATCGACATGGGAGTTTGTGACATTGTGTTGGGTGCAGATTGGCTAAGGACTTTGGGTCCCATTCTCATGGATTTTAAAGACTTAACCATGCAATTCGACCAGGAGGGACACCAATATAAGTTCCAAGGCATCACTGCCAGTTCACCTGAGATAATTAGTTCCCATCGCATGGAAAAGAAACTCAAAAAAGGTCATTATGGTGTTATCACCCAACTCTATGCCATACAGGCAACAGAGACACCCTCGGTCCCGCAAGACCTCCAAGCTATCCTTTCTAGAAATCAATTGGTCTTTCCCACTCCCCAAGGACTCCCTCCTTCACATGGTGTTCATGATCATTCCATTACCCTTGTACTCGGAAGCCTTCCTCCCAATATCCGTCCGTATCATCACCTCGTTTACCAAAAAAATGAAATTGAGAAAATGGTCTAGGAACTCCTTAATGCAGGTATTATCCTCCTTAGTACGATCCCCTACTATTCTCCTGTGGTTATGGTCCTGAAGAAAGAAGGTTCTTGGCGAATGTGTCCTGACTTCCGTACCCTCAACAAACTTACCATCAAAGACAAATTCCCCATTCCTGTCATTGATGACCTCCTGGATGAATTGAGTGGTGCCCAATTCTTCACTAAACTGGATCTTCGTTCGAGCTACCACCAGATAGGTATGAAAGAGGCAGACATTCCCAAGACTACCTTTAGAACTCATGAGGGCCACTATGAGTTTTTGGTCATGCCCTTTGGCTTGTGGAATGCGCCCTCCACCTTCCAAAGCCTCATGAAACATGTCTTCCATCCCTTTCTCCGCCATTTTGTCTTAGTTTTCTTTGATGATATCCTCATCTATAGAAATACCTGGACAGACCATCTTGCTCATGTGGATCGAGTTCTCCATCTACTCTCTCAACACCAACTTTTCCTGAAACAGTCTAAATGTGCTTTTGGTGCCTCAAAAGTAGAATTCTTGGGCCATCTAGATGGAAAGGATGGTGTTAGGGAGGATCCTAGAAAGATTGAAGCTATGAAAGACTGGCCTCACCCAAAGACTCTTAAGAGCTTGTGTGGATTTCTGGGCTTAACAGGGTATTATTGAAATCTATCTTCAACCAAGCATGGGAATGATTTTATATTTTTGGGCATTGATCAATTCTCTAAGATGGAAATTTTGGCACTCTACAAGAATAAGATCACATTCGAGCCAACCACCAAGATCTTCTTCACACATGTTTGGGTTCATTTTGGGCTCGCACAAAATATTATCTTCAATCGAGACATTAGGTTCTTGAGAACTTTTTGGTCTAGCCTATGGTCAATAACAGAGTGTGAAAAAAACATGTGTATTCCTCGGATAGTTCTTTCCAATGAGCTATCATGCGCCTCAAACAAAGATTGTATGAAAACGTTATGACCTTGAGAAGTTGATGTACCAACTTACCCCATCATGGCCCACATGACTTTTGGTGCTTCATCTTCTAGGGTTAGCTTTTTGGATGTTTATGTTTTTTTCATTTATTCTAATTTAAGTTAAGAAAATACTTTGGAGCCTCATTATATTCATCTTCTTGCGAATTAGTGTAACCGACACATCTCTTCTTAGAGATGTGCTACCACCATTCTAGATAGCTTGTGTGTTTTTTCATTTTACAGTCCTTTTTATTTCATACAATCAGTAATAGAATCTAAGCTTTATTGTATTACTATGTTCCTTGACATTGTTGATTATTTGGGTTGGTTTTCATTGATGTCAACCCTTGAAAAAAGTCTAGTAGCAAATTATAGCAGCACAAAGGTTTAGGAAATGGACCCAAGTTTGTTTAATGGATAATGGTATAAGTTTTGGTATATTTGTAGGTAAGACTATTCTGTATGGATATTACATGTCATGCAATTTCTGGTGGCATGTGTAACATCACATAACTCTTCATAGTTAGAGAGTTATGGCCATGTGAAGTTGGAGAAAGGTTTGGGTAATGAACCTAAGTTTGTATGATGGATAATGGTATGAGTTTTGATATATTTATAGGTACAAATATTCTATATGGATAGTACATGTCATGCCATTTCTGGTGGTATGTGGAACGTCACATAAATCCTCATGGTTAGAGAGTTATGCCCATGTGATGTTGGAGAACCCTCATGAGTCATCTAGAAGATCCAAAAGGTCAAAGTAGTCAAAGCGGTTTAAGATATTTTAGAAGGTAAATAATAAGGTGAATTGATGAGTATACTATAAGTCAAAGTGAATACAAAATAAATTATTTAAATAATAAAGTTAATGGAGAAATTACTATGTGGACAAGTGGTTAGAAGTGGGTTAGCCCTAAAATAAGGAAAATGGTTTAAGATGGTTAGAAGGTAACCCCATGAGGTAAAATGAAGTGATGAGTGTACTATAATTTAAAGTGGATACAAAATAAACTATTTAAATAATAAAGTTAATGGTTAAATTACTAAGTGGACAAGTGGTTAGAAGTGGGTTAACCCTGAAATAAAGAAAGTGGGTTAAGATGGTTAAAAGGTAACCCCTTGAAGAAGCTACATCAAAGTATAAATAAGAGGCAACATTCTCTAAACATGAAGCTACACACTTGAGCATATTGAATATATAAAAGTTTCTAAGGTAACCAAAGGATATCTAAGATGAATTTCAGAGGGAAGGTGAAGAAAATAAGGTCGAAATTCAAGGGAGGATAAATTATTTTGATGATTCTTTCTAAGGTATGTTATTTACAGGTCATCTCACCATTTTTGCAATAACTCCTTTTCTAGAATGATTGAGACTGTGAAATTGGGAGGCCATTGAGGAAACATATCCAAGTAGTTGTGATACAAATTTCTATTAGGATATTTAGACACTTAGGAGTTAGTTAAGATCTACTTGGTCTAATGTGTTGTTAGGTAAAAGTGTGCTTCTTAGTGTGCTTCTTTAGTATGCATTTGTAGTTAGGAAATCTGACAGTCACAATATGTTCCCGACATAGAGTGATCCAACAGTTCATACTCTCCTCGATATTAACGGCCATTGATCAGTGTCTTAACACCTGATTGGTCCATGATATCTATTTAAAGATCCTGGAGGGTCATTTGCCAATGATCAATTGTGAGAAACTCTATTGTAAAATCTCTCTGTAATATTTTTTTTTGCATTAATAAACTGCTCCAAGTGGTTGCATTGGATGGGGTCGTGGATGTTTCCCCGTAGGGGTTTTACCACACGAAAACATCGGTGTGTTGATATTTTATCTCGTTATGTGAGTGGCTACTGAAGGTGTTCATCCTCTGTTGGAATACCTGTGTTGTCGAACATGGTATCAAAGCATGTTTGAAGACCCGCTCCTATTGTAGATTGAGATCATGACGCCGAGTTGCCTCATCTCCATTTTATGTCATTTATGTACATTTATGGTCTAAGAGAACTGTTCCATTGCGTTCGGAGAAATCGTTTCATTTAGGAACACCTTTTCGTTTCACTCGAAAAGGTTTTTTTTTTCCCAAGATACGGCCATTACAGTTAGATTCAGAGGTATAAAGCTTGAATACACATTTTATTTATTTATTGCAAAGTAGTATTTTGGTTTTATTTCGGTTTTGTATTATTTATTTTCGGGTTGCTACTCTTTTAGATATGTGTATTCTCATTTCCCCATGCCCTGTTTGATCTCGGAAAATTAGAAATAGATAGGCAAAGGTGCATCTTTCGGGTAAGATAAACGAGATCTAACCCTTGTTGTCATCGAGAAGCGAAATTTTTTTCTTCTATAAAAAGAGTTTTTTTTTAGCACGCTCTCCAAGGACGTCTTCAACAACAACCCCAATAACAACAACCCCAATCCTCCTTCTGAACATTACAATATGTTTTGCTAGACCATTTGGTTAAATGTTTCCTTATTAAGTAAGAGGTCTTGAATTCAAGTCTTTCTTTTGTTACTTTTTTCTGAAAAAGTTCATGCTAAAATTGTAAAGCGTATTTCACTTCAAGTATAAAAGTGAATCACTATAAGTATCTTTAATATTTTATTTTAGAGATATTTATTTTGCATGAAAGAACTTCATTGTAAAATTGATCCCCACTTCTCTTTATAAAATTGGGTCACTTCATAAAGTAACTTACACCACCATGTGGTCCTTTGGTTACCATTTATGCCTTTTTTTTAAAAGGGCATAACTCTCACATCTGAAGTCCATTTTAAGTGTCATTTTTTAAAAACCACACAACTTTTCGAGATCTTTCCATTCAGATCATCAGTTTCAGTTTTTAAATCCTTATTATCTACATATTTAATATAGCCTCTACAACTAATCTCTTACTTACCAGCACCAACTACTTCCAATGGAAATCCCAAATGTAGGATTTATTAAGAAGTAAAGGCTTTTACCGAATTACCTTAGGAAAGGAAACATCACCCACTAATGATGATAAGAAAGCCAAATGGGATAATAGGAATGATGAAGCACGTGGATTAATCAAAATGTCCATCTCTCCTGATTTAAGGTTTCACCTTCAATCAATTGATAAACCAAAAGAAGCTTGGGAAAAGATTGAATCTGTGTTTGGTAAACAAAATATTATTCGAGAACAACAGTTAGAAAATCAAGTACTAACTTTAAGTCCAAGTGATTTTTATTGCATTGAATATTATATATCTAAGTTTAAAACACTCATAAATTTATGTGCAGAATGTAAGATAAAGATAGATGAATAGCGTTGCACCTATATTATTCTTTCTAATCTAGGTAGTGCATATTATTTGTTTGTATCTACCTTTTGTTCCATGCAAGAGGCTCTAGGGGAAGCTTATCAAAAACCCAGTCTTGAGAACTTTTGTGATGCTTTGATTAGAGAGAAAGATAAGATAGTACAACTTGGAGTGATCAACATTGCAAGTACCTCCAACAAAGCCTTAGTTGTCCATCAGAAAGATAAACCCAAGAATCCCAAGAAGCAACATCATCGCCACAACAAAAAGCAATATAAGGGTCCCAAACCCACTCAGACAGCTTCCGCTCCTAATGGAGACAAAGGAGGAAAATATAAAAATAAGAAGACTAACAGACATTGAAACTTTTGTGATAAATATGGTCATGATGAGTCCAAATGTTTCAAGAATATGGCAGCTTTAGAAGTAGCGATGAAGAATAACACCATCAGTATTGATTCTACTTATTTTTCTTCTTCTCATGGACATGCACTTTTAGCTTCTAGTTTATCCTTCAATACAACTTCTACTTCTACTTCTAATGAGTGACTTATTGATTCTGGAGCATATTATCATATGGATAAGGATAGAGACAATTTTTCTACTTTAAATGAATGTAACACCAAGAAAATATTTGTTGGTGATGATAGATCTCTTAGTGTTGAAGGATCTAGAACAGTTCAAATAGAAAATGGTCATTTCAATGATGTATTATGTGTTCCAAGTATTTCTTGTAACCTTCTATCAGTTTATCAAATCACTCATTCAGGTGAAGGTAAAACCGTAGAGTTTTCACCTCACCAAGTTGTAATCAAGGATCTAAAATATCCTAAGCATGTTCTTGCAACTAGAATTGTTGATGATATTACCAGGTTGTACAAATTTGACAACTTTGGTTCATCATATTTTTCATCGGTTTTTGTTGTTCATAGCGATGACTTGAGAAAAATTTGGCATGAGTGGCTTGGTCATCTAAACTATCTCTCATTGTAGCAACTATGTAATCAATAGATGGTGATAGGTCTTCCTCTTGTTTCATGCAAAGATGGTGTTTATGTCGGTTGTGTTCTCAACAAACATCATCAGGACAATTTTGACAAATGTGCCTCTTGGCACACCTCGGGTCCTTTGCAACTTGTTCACAATGATTTGTGTGGTCCATTTTTGTAATGTTCCTGACTTGGATAGTCTAGGAAACATTGTTAATGTGTGTGTAGGATCAAAGGTTTACAACATATAAATGATCATACAAATAATAAACGCGACAAAGGACTGTAAAGTTTGTATTATGATATCTCTGTGGATTACAAAATGGACAAATGCGGCTGAATAAACTGACAATACTCGACTAGATCAACAGACAAAGGATCTTAGCCGGAATACAAATAAGCAACTGCAGCTGAATAAAATAACAACACTCAGCTAGATCAAAAGACAAAAGGATCTTAGCCAGAATACAAATAAGTAACTAAAAGATAATACATGGAATATGGGAGCATTGTGGAATCAATGAAGAATGATGGAAGACCTGGATGATCTTCCCGGTGACTAGGGTGTGTCTTTCAACACCAAAATCAGCCAACTGGTGTCTTCCTCCTGGAATACACTAAACTATCTCTCCTAAGATGTGCCTCTTCTCCTCAATGACAAGTCATAATCTGCATAATGATGAATTAGGTCGCTGACCCTTCCTTTATAGCTTTCCAAGACACTAAATCATGCTGAAACCCTAATTCATTGTTGATTTCCAAAACCCTAAATCATGTTGAAACCTAATTCGATATTGACTTCCAAAACCCTAAATCACTGCTGAAACCCTAATTCAATGTTGACTTTTATTTTTATCTCATAATGAATTAAAAGCACTTTTAACCCTTTTTATCTCAATGTCACTTTCTGAATATAACATCTATGACTGGAGTGACCTCTAGTAACCTTGTTTACCCCTCTTTGGCCGTAGCTATAGTCTAACAGGGAGGTTTAGACCATTAAGCCTCCTCTTTTGGAGCTCCTATTTGGAAAGGGACATTACAGTCCTCCCTTCCTGAAATTGCTTGTCCTCAAGAAATACCAGTCCAGGGTGTTGCAACACCTTCTTGATCTCCCAAGTAGAGTCCTCTACTAGAATCCCTCTCCATCTGATCAAACACTCTCTGATGACCCTGATCCTTAGTTTCCACTTCCGAAACTCCCAAACCTCCTCCGGAACTAACTCCAACTGTCCCTCCTCATCCAACGGGGGAAGATCCTTTGATGTGTTAATGAATTGTCCCACTGCCTTTTTGAGGTAAGACATGTGGAACACATTATGAATCTTTCTCCCCTCTGGAAGATCTAGCTCGTAAGCAACCTTTCCTACTCGGCGTATGATCCTGTAAGGACCATAAAATTTGGGCTTGAGATTCTCGGCCCCACTCTTCTTCAGAGATGACTATCTATAGGGTTGGGGTCTCAAGAAAACCAAATCTCCAACCTCAAAGCTGCGCTCTATCTTGTTCCTGTCCGCACTTATATTCTGTTAGTTTTGCACCGTCTGCAGGTTCTCTTTCAACAACTTGAGAATCTCTTGACTCTCTATGATCTAATCCTTGGCCTTGGGAGTTCTGATCTCCCTGAAGACCAAGTCTACCAAAGTGGGAGCATCATATCCGTACAATGCTCAGAAGGGTGTCATACCAATGGACATGTGTAAGGTGGTGTTGTAGCAATGTTCTCCTAAATGTAACTACTTTACCCACGTTCTCTACTATCCTCCTACATAGTTCCTCAAATACCCTTCAACCCACTTGTTGACAATATCAGTTTTCCCATCTGTGTGAGGGTGATAGTTGGTGTTAGGTGTCAACTCTGTCCCCACCAACTGAAACGACTCTCTCCAAAATGTCCCTATGAACCAACTATCCCTGTCACTGATGATGTTCTTTAGCAACCCATGAAGTATAAAGACCTCCATGAAGAAAATCTCGGCTACCTGAACTGCATTGTACTCTGTCAGTATGGCGTAGAAGTGAGAAAACTTGGTCAATATGTCAACCACTACATAGATACAATCCTTACCCTGGACCTTGGGTAGACCGGTGATGAAGTCCATAGATATACTCTCCCATTTCTTCTCTGGAATGGGGAGTGGCTGAAGTAGCTCTGCTAGAAGAGCATGCTCTGACTTGTTCTGCTGGAAAGTCACACACTCACTAACGTGTCTCATAACTTCTTGTTTGAGGCCCTTCCATGAGAACCTCTCTCTGACCTGTCTGTAGGTTTTGAAAAACCCCTGATGGTCTGCTAGAGGTGAATCATGAACTACAGTGAGGATCTTCTTCTTAAGCCCTGAATCTGGCACCAAGTAGACTCTATCCTTGTAAAATATGACATCGTCAATGACCCTATACCGATCATCCTATATCTACCCATCCATCACCTCACAAGTGAACTTGTTCTAGGAATATTCCACCAACAAGTGGGATTTCTAATCTGCTGAAATCTCCATCAAAGAACATGTCACAGGTAAAGTTAATATACCCAAACCCCACCCTTTACGGGTATATGAGGCCTCTTCTCATGGATCAAAACCCTTTAGAGGAAATGATTCCTCCTCTCATGGATCAAAATACCTTTAGAGGAAATGAAGCCTCCTCTCGTGGATCAAAAGCCTCCTCTCACAGATCAAGTCGCCTCAAGTCGCATCGCCTCAAGTCGCATCACCTCAAGTCGCATCGCCTCAAGTCACCTCAAGTCGCCTTCCCTTCACTTGGGATCAAATCGCCTTACCTTCACTTCCCTTTTAGCTTTCCAGCCCTCAAATCGATTCCCTTTTCACTTTTGCTTGAGCTTTCGCCTTCGCTTTGAGCTTGAGCTTGAGCTTTCGCATTGAGCTTGAGCTTTCCTGCCTTAGCTTTCCTTTTTAGTTTCCCTTTCCTTTCTTTCAAGTAAGAGGTTATATGCACCCTGCCTTCATACATTTTATTACGTTGCTTGGACTTCAGGGAGGCATTAGACACCAAGCTTGCTTGGTCGAAGACTCCATCTGCACACCACTGTTGTCATCATGGCGTCAATAATAGTCTATCATGGTTGGGTATATTCCTTTTTCTTAGCTTTACTTTTTAGTTTCCCTTTCCTTTCATTAAGGTCATGGGGCCCCTCCCTCTCCTCCCCTCAGGGGAGGGGCCCCTCTGCATGTTATAGGCACCCCGCCTCCTGACAGTTTCTTACCTCATTTGGACTTATGGATCGCTAGACACCAAGCTAGCTTGGTCGAAGACTCCCATCTAGTGCATTCATACTTTGTCATCCTGGTGTAAGTGCTTGTCTATCAAGGCTGGGTTTCTGATGCACCCACCTCCAGACTGTAACTATGCTTCAGGAATGCACTAGAGACTTTGGACATGATTGGTCGAAGAGTACTTCTAGTCATTATTCTTTTTTAAACACCTAGTTGTACATGTCTATCAAGGCTGGGTTTTCAGATGCGCTTGATGCCAGTCAAAGCAAGGCGCTAGGGTAGGTGCATTGAGCCTGGTAAAGATGCTATAAGCACTTGACTTTGCACCAATCTTGGTTCCAGTACCTGTCTATCAAGGCATGGGAAGTTTTGAAGTATTGATTTCCAACTCTATCCTTATGTTTTAGCTTGAGCTTTGAGCTTTCCTGCCTTAGCTTTCCTTTTCAATTTCCCTTTCCTTTCATTAAGGTCATGGGGCCCCTCCCTCTCCTCCCCTTAGGGGAGGGGCCCCTCTTCTTTTGCTTACTACTATTTAGACCATCAAGCTTTCGGCACCATCAAGCCTTCAAGTAAGAATCTATAGATTTTCGCTCTTCAGACCGCTGATGCTATCTACCCTACTCGGATTCAGCTGTTTTCACTCAGTAGTTCCTCATGATTAAATCCGTTAAGGTTTCACTCATGTATGTGCTCCCTGATCCCTCTTAGGCGATAAGAGTAGGAACGTCATATGGATTCCATCTCCTATAGTGCATCGACCACAATGTTCTTCTTCCCCTTGACATACTCTATTTCAAAGTCGAATTTCTGTACCTTCATCACCCATTTCTGTTGGCACTCACTGAGGTCCTTCTGCTCAAGGAAATACTTCAAACTATTGTGATCAGTATTGACCATGAATTTTCTGCCCACCAAATATTGTCTGAACTTGGTCAAGGAATGCATGATTTCCAACATTTCCTTGTCATAAATGGAGTACAACCTCTCAGGTTGACTAGGCTTCTGGCTCTCGAATACAATGGGGTGTCCTCCCTGCATCAAAACTGCACTAATCCCTTCGCCAAATGCGTCACACTCTAGTACAAATGGTAGGGTGAAGTCTGGTAGTGCCAACATTGGACAAGTGCCCATGACTTCCTTCATGTGATCAAAGGCTTCCAGTGATTTCTCGGTCCAAATGAAGGCCCCATGCTTGGTAAGATCTGTTAGCAAACCATGATTCTGTCAATCGGCCAAATCAAGCCAATATCTACAAACGAGCCAATTCAACCTACAATCTAAGTTCTCTAAATGTATACAGATGATGATAGGGAAAGTCTTACACGTAATTTATAAAAAATCAATTCAATCCTCATTATCTATCAAAGAACCATGATTAAGTCACATTATTCGAATACTTTTAAAATTGGAACCCTTGTAGCAGAGTGATCACAATTCTAACTAGCAAGTTCTAGAAAGAGTCTCTCTCCTTCCATGACAACATATTCTAACAATCAGAATACTCAAATGTATATTCCCTAATCAATTAATTCATATATATATATATATATATATATATATATATATATATGTATGTATGTATGTATGTATGTATGTATGTATGTATGTATGTATGTATATTAGAGAATTGATCATTTGATAGAGAATTCCCCAGAAAGAGAAGACCGAAAACATAAATTGACTACAAACTTCATTTGATTTCATTTCAAAATGATGTTTCTCCTTGTTTGAACTTTTATAGAGCTCGAACTGTGTTTATATGCACAGTAAGGGAGATTGATATCGATCCACTAAGTATGGTTCAAATCATCTATTATTGACAAAAAATAAATCAAATCCCAATGATTCTAACTCCACAAACAATTTTTCTTAGAAATAACAATTATAGACCGATTTAAGGAAACAAATACCTTATTCACAGCTAATCCTATTTTCTAGAATTCAAATTAAGGGAACCCGCTCCCTTTAGTAAATTTTGGATCACCTTCTAGATATCAAATTTTGACTTTCTAAAGATTCTCCTACACCAAACTCCCAAGGAACAATTTTTTCATCGACTCCTATCCATGAGTTCTTCCACATTTTTTCCATCCTATTGTATATTTGTGCTAGTCATCAATGTAGAATATTTTAATGGATGATCTTTCCATTTGAAAAAATACTGGAAATAATCTTTTTCCTTTGTCTTTTTAACCATCTTCTTTTCCAAAAATTTCTCAATATGTAATGGTTTTCTGGTAGGTAACTTAATTTTCCACTGAATTGTCTGATCTTTCCCAATATTAGTTGCATCTGTTGACTTATGTACTTCACTTCCCTTGTAAGGATACAAATATGCAAGATTGAAAATTGGAGATATTCCAATATTAGGTGGAAATTCAATCTCATAGGAATTTGAAGAAAACTTCCTCACAATTTTACAAGGTCCAATTTTCTTTAACTTCAGCTTGTTATATTCCCCTTTGGGGAATATGTCCTTTATTATATGTGATAACACCAAGCCACCAGATTAAAATTGCAATTCCCTTCTTCTCAAATATTCTCTTTTCTTATAGTTTTTTTTTCTTTCTTGTACTTGCTTCTTCACTCGTTCATGTAATTCTTGCATGGATGTAGAAACATCTTCACCTCCAACACTCATCATCTCTTCTTTACCAAATTTTCTCAATTCATAGACCCCCCTTGGGTGCATTCCATACATGATCTAGAAAGGACTTAAGCTTGTACTTTTGTTTGGTGAATAATTGTAAGCAAAATTTTCTTGAAAAAGTACATGATCCCACTTCTTAGGATGTTCACTAACCAAGATCCTCAAAATATTTCCCAAATTATTTTTCACCACCTATGTTTTTCCATCATTCTATGGGTGGTAAGCTAAGACAAAATTCATATTTGTTCCCAAGTTCTTCACCAAAGTTCTCCAAAAATGCTTACAAATCTAGTATCCTTATTTGAAACTATGCTTTTGGGAAGTCCATGTAGCCTCACAACATATATGGAGAATAAATTTTCCACGAGTTGCAACACTTGTTTTAAAACAAGGTATAGATTAGCCATATTTGAAAATATTTCCACAACAACTAAAAACGAGTCATTACCTCTTTGAGTCTTAGGTAAACCTAATATAAAATCCATGCTCACGGAATCCCAAGGTTTGCTTGGAATTGGTAAAGGTAGATACAAGCATGTATTTTAACTTCCAAGGATGATTTTAAGAATATAAATTTATCTTAAAATGTAGAAACCTTGGTGAATATTTCAATTCCTTAATATGCAAAATATAAAATCTTTGGCAATAGTTTTGTAAAAATAGTCAAATTTCTAAGGATTTTATATAGCTTCTATAAAATTCGGATTGTTTTTAAGGTAAATTAAGTTTATTCTAAAGAAATTGGGTGAATAACTTTTAGAAAAAATGGAAATTAGCAAATATTGTTTTGGTAAAAAGAATGGAAAATTATCCCATGGGTGAAATTTATCCCCTAAAAGTTTCCCTACTAACTTCTTCCTTTAGCATGATGACAAATTTTTCACTTCTCCACAAATCCTTTTATATCAACCCTCATTACTGGCCAATAGTAAAATTATTGAGTTGAGAATAAGTCTTATCATGTCCAGAGTGTCTAGCTAATCATCCACTATGTTTCTCTTGTAACATATTTTCTCTCATGGAGCACTTTGGAAAACAAAGTTGGCTACTCTTGAATAAAGGTCCTTCCTGCATCATGTACTCTATCCATGGATTCTATATTTGTTGACTATGTTTCCATAGGCTTCATATGTTTCTTTTAAGTATGGATTATCCTTGTACATATATTTCAAATGGTTAAATCCCAACACATTTACTTGGCATTCCTACAAAATAAAATTCCTTCTGTTGAAAGCATCTGCAATTTTATTAGATTGGCTATTGATATGCTTTAAAAAAAAAGTTAAACTTCACAAAAATTCAATACACTTAGCATGATTCCAATTTAATTTAGTTTGCTAAGGTATAAACTATAATGCATGGTTGTTAGAATATAAAATAAATTCTTTAAGCATTAAATAATGCCTCCTCTTCTTCAAGGCTTGAACCATTACATAAAATTCCTTGTCATAAAAGGAATATTTTTTTTTTATTCATTCAACTTCTCACTAAATTATACCATTGGTTTATCCTCCTGACTTAAAAAAAAATCCTATTTCCATGCCAATTGCATCACACTTGACCTGAAGAAACTTGTTAAAATATGGTAATGTTAAAATGGGTCATTCAATTATTTTCTTCTTGAGTAACTAAAATCCATTTTCAGTTGTTGTTGTTCATAGAAACTTTTAATAAAATTTCTATAGAAACTTGCCAAATCATGAAAACTTCTTACCTCAAAGATATTCCTTGGAGAAGGCCACTCTGTGATAGCTGTAACCTTTCTGGGATCCATCTTCATCCTATATTTTGATATCTCAAAATCCAATTACACCAACTCTGTATTCATAAAAATACACCTTTTCAAATTGATTAATAGTTTGTCATTCTGCAATTTACTCAAAACCAATCTGATATGGTTAAGGTGTTCTTCTCTAGATTGACTGAAAATCAAAATATCATCAAAATAGACTATGAAAAACTTGCCAATGAATTCCTTAAGAACCTCATTCATCAATCTCATGAATATGCTAGGTTCATTTCTCAAACAAAAAGGCATAACCATTCATTCATACAATCCATTCATTACAAGGAGAACAACTTCTTGTGGAGGTTTTTACAGAAACTCCACGAAATATTCTTCTCTTAGCTATTTATAGTGGAGGTTGTTAGTGGAGGCAGGAGGCCAGAGGTTTTTGTGGATGTTTTTTTTTTTGGTGTGCCTTTATGGTAAAAATGCACTAGTGCACACCTAAGACATACCACACCAGGCCTTAAATGTTCAAGCACACCATCGCTATTCATAATGGAGGTGGGAGGTCATAGGTTTTTGCAGATTCTATTTTTATGGTGCACCTTTATGGTACATACACACTGGTAAGTTCATGAACAATACAAAACCGACTCATCCATGTTTCAGTAGCACCACCATACTTTATAATACAATTACATGCATCGAATAAATCACATCGGTGTCATTGAATGATTGTTGGCATGCAGTGGGAACACCCAAGGTTCAACATGAATTTACCAAAAAAACCCTCTGATACTGACCCTTTTGGCATCACCTGGAAGCAAGTGAAGTCTCAACCAAGGTATCTATGGGAACAATAGGATCCAAATTTCCACAGTGATTAAGGCTTGGGAGGCAGTCCTTATAACCATTCTTCTTAGAATTCATTCAATATTTCTTATATCATGTGCATAGAAACATAGTAACATGCAACATATTTATAGTAATAGAAAATATATCCTATGTGTCTAATAAACATAACATCAAACACATGATAACACATAGACACCATGATTAACGTGGTTCACCCAAGATGGGCTACGTCCACAACAACCGAATTCTATTTATATTATTCATAAAATCCATTACAAAATATGTGCATTGCACTCATACATTATGTCTCATACAAAATTCCCTTGTCGTTCTCTTATTCTCCTATTCATTAGCTATCTCTCTATCCCTATATCTCTATGTCACTCTTTCCTTCTTTTGTCACACTTTTCACCCCCCCTTTTTTCCCCCTCTTTATCCAAAAATCCTTATGGATTTATACAATTAAAATGGGGATTATCCATATCGATGGACCCAAAATTACTAATGGCTTCCAACGATCTTCCTTATTTTGCGTGAGATGATCCCTACAAGTGAAAGTGTGCCAACTGTCTTTCCATCTTTTGCACATAGTGATTCCTAGATGACCTATCACTTTGTTCGTGTGGTTTTATTCTTCACATTTCCCAAAATGGGTCCCCAAAATACTGTCCCAATAGGCCCCCAACACTCACATGTGGCTCGTCCCGAGCCACTCAGTCCTTCCACTATGCTTCCTGACACATCGTAATAAAATTTTGAAAAATTTTCTTTGTAGTTGTGACCTTCTCCTTTGTGTCTACTTCTCGCAACAAAATCCTCTCTGTTGTTTTTGCGGTAATGGGGATCTTTAGTTTATTTGTTTTTTCTAGCACTTCTTTCTTTATTATGCCTTGTGCATGTAATGCCCCATATATTGGCCTTAGGTGGTTATAAAAATATTGTCTACTCATCTTAGTAATCAAATTATTAACATTTCTTTGGACTCACTTAGATTGGGATATATATATTTGAGATATGTACCTATGGAACTAATTATGTGTTGCATGACATTATTTTCACTATTATATGTTAATGATGATGATAGCTCTTTGATTTGTTAAACATGCAAGTTAAAATGTGGAATTTAAGTACATGGATACTAGTTCAAAAGTTATGTTGTGAATGCATAGTAGATGCAAGATATGATAAAAATAAACATGCATTTCTTAAATTGAACGTCAATACAGATATGGATCTTTATATGAAATTATTATGTATATGCATAGATATGAGTTATTGGTGGATTAACTTATAGTTTAATGACCTATGCGATAACCAAATGACTGTAGTGTTGAGATGACTTGGAAGTCGTAGACATCAAGAATATGGTATATATTATATGTTGTACTCATTATTTAACTTATGATTCGAAATATTGCTATAATTTGTGGTGAGTGTGGTTTTGACAAGACACACAAATTGCTTAGAGTGGTTGTTTGATGACATGACTCTAAGAACAATAGTTTCACAATATGGATTGATGTAAGGTGTTGACCCTAGTTTTATAAGGAGGGGTGGAGGTATTGCCCATCGTTTATCCTCTGAAACCTAGAGTCGTGGGAGGGATGTGTGAAGTCACGCTCCCTAGATGTGTGATGGCAATTGCTAGTTGCATGTTGGGGAAGCTTGGTCGATATGTATGACACTTCCTCTTATGGGTTCTATCTGGAGTTAGGTCAATATAGTTGACACTCCAACTTAGTCCAACAGAGGAACGGATAGGATGGAAGATGGAAGTAGGTTAGGAAGGAAGGATGCTTCGATGTTAGTTGAGAATACTAATTGGGGATTAAATATGCCACTATTGTCTACTCACTTGGTTCCTACCATGTTTAAAACCCTCTTTGATTTCCTATTTATATTTTAAGTGTGATAATGAGTAATTCATGAATTGGTGTAATTTTGATCGTTAAGATTATTAAATGATGCATTACTTGATCTGTTGTCCTACATGTCTTGGTGATCATATAGGAACTATGTACTAGAGGCAATGATTGTTTATCGTTAGTACATACGTGAGATATGTTTCCTCTAGCTACGCACACATACCCTACCCATGTACACTAGTACAATTAATTAATGTATTAATTATTAAAGTAAATTATTAACTATTTAATTAATGTTTATGAATATGTAAATTATATTGCATACAAAATATCTAGAAACATTAAATACCTTCTTGACTTTCATAGATGGTGGGTATGATGAATTAAATGAGCATGGTGGGGTGTTATGTACATTTTGGGGAAAATTGTCAAATTACATTTATTATCTAGCATGAGAAGAAAGACTTTTCATTTTATTTATTGTTGTTTAATGCAAGTCATTTATATTTTAGTTTTATTTTAATATTTTCCCAAAAATATAGATAATGAAGGTTGATGGATAATAATGAGGGTGGTTGAGGAGACTTGGGGAAGGGTGTATGGAAAATTGATAAATAGGGAGGAGAAGTGGTGAGGAAAGGAGGATTGTGAGGTTTGAGCATGATGAGAGGTTGTAAAATGTTTGGAAGATATATTTATTATGATGGTTTTCTTTGAGCATTTGTGCTTTGTTGTTCTTGGAGTCATGGGCACGAAGGGCCAAGAAACTGAAAGGTTTCTTGGAGCTAGAAAGTCGACTAGGCTCCTAGTTGGCTGGGAGGATTCCATTGTTTCACTCTGGGTAAGTGGGAAAAGAATGCTTGGAAGCACCGAGGACTACATTACAACCGATGATCTTCGACAAGCTAAGGATGAGGTATTTTTTGGTGGTATTTCGTCATTGATATTTTTTTATTACTTTTGTTTTAAGTTCTAAATCATAGAGTTAACATATTACTTATTTCATCATGTTACCTAGATTTATCATTGAGCAAATGTAGAAGAATTGTGTAAATGAAAATCAATGAAATTATGCTAAAACAAATTTGTTATTGTGTATGTATTTAATGAAAGATTAATTGTTTAACATCCTGGATGGGTGTTACATATGGTATCAGAGCCCAGTTTCAAAACTGAAACCTGGGCTTTACCACCCACAGGGATTTGTCTTTGTGCCAACATAGTCTACAAGGTATGCATCTAATTTGGGTTGTTACATCAATGAAACAATCACTTGTACAATTTGATAAGAAATTATGGGAATGGTTTCAACAATTCATGGAATAGGAACACATTCTTGAATTTTGAAGGGCCAAAGTTGAAATCTCGATTTGTCCAATTAGAAATTAGTCTCAGTTTCACTAAGTTGGCAAACAAATTATAAATATGAATATGTCCATTATACAAATAATGGACGGAGTTTTATTAATCTTTGTGCGTGAATATAAATATGATAACTCTGTCTATAGAAATTGAACAGTTTGTAGAATTTTTGAATTTTTTTTTATTATCAGACATACATATTACAAAAAAACTACCCAGAAAACTTTACTTTTGCGAAACTTGTAAATTTCCATTCTCATTTTGCGTTTCTTATTTCTGGTAACGTTGGCCTAGAGTTTAGAAAATGAATGTGGTATCAGAAAATAACCTTACTAGTTCCACTAGTTCCTGATTCGTGATAGACAAAAAATCTGCTTAGATCAATGCTGATATGAAATGGTTAGTAATGAGAACTCTTAATTATTATTTCTACCCGTAGAAAAAAAAAAAGTTACTTCGAAATTTTCAAGGGAGATGTAAGTGGTGTACAAAGTTTTACATTTAAGAAATCTGTGAGGACTTAGGTCAATTGAAAGAGTTACTAATTGTCAAGTTGGAAGGGAAGCACTCTGGTAAGCCTTTGACTCCATTGAAAACATTTGGATTGGTTTGCAAGCCTTCTCTCGGTCTCAGAACAAGCAGTAATCAAGGAGGTGTAAGAAATCCGACGCGACCATCAATTCAAGGGGTCCACGAGGTATTTTGTATTTATGCATTTTGTCATTCTGTTCATGGATTTAGTTTTTCTAGGTCATATAAAACCCTATGAGGATATCAATGTAAATTCAAAGTTGAAATTAAGGGTTTCGTTTTTGTACCATAAGTATAGTTCCAACGGTCAACACTAGAAAAAAAAAAAAAAAAAAA
>ML777128.1:1093739-1137049 GCA_009831015.1 Picea engelmannii
TACATAAAAAAAAAAAAAAGTTATTACATTAAAAAAGGAACCTACAAATATTTTCCTCCCTTTGCAAGAATGGTGGATTGACATCATAGTTAACAGGAAGAAGACCCATGCCGAAGGGATTAACCACACTAAAAACTTTACTTAGAAATGTCAGAGGGATTAACCAAGATAAAACCTTGACCTAGAAATGTCAGTCCTCAGTTCATTTAAAAATGCATTTGTCTGGCTGAAATCAACATGAGATGAAAATGAAATATAGAGAACCTACATCTTCAAAAGGGTCTGCAACCCATTCATCAGTGTCACCTCTTTCGGTTCATTCATAATTTTCTTTTCCAGTGTACCCTCAACTACATATCCAGGAATCATACAAGCATTCTTCTCATATTGACACCAAATATCGAAGAGTTTCCTTGACAAACCACTCTGCAAGCCACTTGGGCTCACCAATACTACTGAAGGTACAACATCCTCAAAGTTCTCTATGCTTTTGAGAGGCAAAATGTGCTTAAAATCAAAAGGATTTGAACATTCAAATTGTGTGAGAATTCGCTCATTCATTGCATTGATGTATGTCTGATAAACAACCATGCATCTCTTTGCCAAAGGAGATGCATAGTAGATAGGAACATTTTGGATCTCTGGATGTGCTTCCCAATATTCATCAAGAATCAACAGAAGTTCATGTGCACAACCCAGTGAAAATGAAGGAATTAGGACCCTTCCACCCTGAGACACAACACTGTGTACAACATCAATAAATATTTTCTCTTAGACATCTCTGGGCTAAGGAAGTTGCACACCATATGTTGACTCAATAATACAAACATCAGGGGAGAATTGAGGAGTATCAACAGCACAAAGGTGACGATCTTCTTCCTGGGAATAATCACCCGTATATAATGCATGCACCCCTGCAATTTCAACCATAAACATTGTTGCACCTAGCATGTTCCATGCTGTGTAACACCCGAATCAGATGCCATTCACCTCCAAAGTCTGGTTAAATTCAATCATTTGCGGATCTTGCAATTTTGAGTTTTTAAGAATACCAAAAACAAGGTTTTCCCTGCCATTTTGTATTCTTTGAATTCTGGTCCATGTGCCCACGGGAGAAGTTGAGATAACCAAGGTCCGCTTGTACCCACCATTGCAGGGCACCCTGGCTAGGGTCGTCCAAGAACCAGCAGAACATTTCGAAGGGGGAAGCTAAGAGGCGCTTAATCCAGAAATGATGTAAATAGACTTTGCTTCTTATTTTGTGTTGTTGTGGAATCCTCCTAGTGCCCTCCTGTCCCTTATTGTTCTGACTTGTGTCAAAGCCCCATCCTCCCTGTCACTGAGGTATTCCTGATCTCTAAAAAATATAAGTCCTTCCTTTAAACTTAATTGAAACCAATCATGGCATGTTACGTTGTTACCAGTCCAGTTGTGGAAATACTCGTGACCAATAACACCCAAGATAACAGCATAGTCAGCATTTGTTGCAGTTTGTGGAGATGCCAAAACAAGTCTTGAATTAAATATATTAAGGCTCTTGTTCTCCATCGCTCCCATGTTAAAATCAGGTACTGCCACAATGTTAAATAGATCAAGGTCATATTCCATACCAAAGACATACTCATCCCATGTCATGGTCGCCTTCAGAGAATACATAGCCTAAACTCAAGGAGTACAACAACATTGATAATAATAGGAATGAAATAATTATGTGGACAGATGCGTTGCGGTGTGGTTATGAAACTACTTATTTGTGTCAAGAGACGTGTTGAGGTGTGATTTATGATTGAAATTGAAGTGACATGATGGTGTGTAATAAATTGAACATTAAAGATATGTCTACCACAGTTATTGTTGCAAGTGGCATGATTGTGTTGGGGATATTTTAATAATTTTAGAAAATGAAAGACTCTTAAAATTTATATTATTAAATTGATGTTTATTACAATTTTTAAGTTGTTAACAAAAGAAATTTGGCCCCAAATCATGAAATGCAGATTAACCATCTAAAAAAATAAAAATTAAAATGAAACCATTGTATGGTTTCATCGCAGGTTTTAACTCTTCATGTTCCACCTATATTCTCATAATTATAGAGTGAATAATAATTATTATTATTATTTAAAAAATAAAAATAAAAAATAATAATAAATAAAAAGTAAATAAATAAATAAATTTAATATCACATACCTTGATTGATTTATGAAGTGACGGTTCAATAGCGAAAGCACTCAAGTATGCATGTTTAGTAGCCTCGTATTCTACCAATGCAAAATATCCATGTGTAGGCTTGCAAAATGTAAATTATAGCAATCTAAGCACTCAAAACTTCATACAATAATAAAACTCAATATCTTCATACTTGTGTTTTTTTGTTTTTTTTCTCCAAGTAGGGATGATATTCAATGGTATATGATAGTAATAACTCTAGAATATATATATATATATATATATATATAAAGTTATTATTATTATTATTTTCTCTCCAACAAAAAAATAGAAAATTAAATCAAATGTCATATAAAGTCTTATTTATTGAGATACACATACACCTTGATAAGAGAAGTCAACCATATCTTTATGTGGAGTTCTTCCATAAATGGAAAATTCCAAGGGAGTCACCACTAGGTATAAGTTTAGGTTTATATAGATATATATAGACACACACTTGGACACTTTAATTAAAGTGAAAAGAGTGTTGTAAATACTAATTGATGGGGTTTGTCATTTTATTAAAAAAAAAAAAGGTTCTTAATGGCTCATTTTATTTTTACATAAGCCTTTATCACTAAGACTTTACATTATATATTTTGAAGTATAGAAGGCGATCATAGTAAAACAAGGGTGTTAGATGGTGTTTGAATGCATGGTAAAGTCAGAGGTCATATTCAATTCTAAATTCAAGCGAAGCATAGTCATAACTATGAATTGTTAGTAATGTTGAGGGACATGACATGAGTAAGCTCAGTCCATGTCACCTAGAGTAGCCCATATTAACATTGCTAAGAGAGAATTATGTATGGGTATTGCAAGAGGGACAATTATTACTTATGAGTTACATAGGATTAGCCTTGAGAGGAGGTCAACGAGTTGTAGGCTATCATGGTGTTAGTATATTATGAGTGGAGAATAATGGTGGTCCCCACACAACTCTTGTGTGTTATGTGTTGTGAGAAGATATGTGGTTTTATATAGCCCCACTTATTCTCCCAAGAGATAAGGCCAAATGATTATTCACCTTAGAAGAAGCATATTTTGAAGAAATGGACATGGGGTGCAATGTATAGAAGTCTTGCTAGCTTAAGAGTATAATTTATGCACATGAGTTGCCTCTATACTTTAGTGTGTCTGGGAAAGAGAATTGTGGATTGTATTTGATGATTATGCAGGTTAGTATGTTGATATTGACAACATAACACTATAATGGGTGCTTTCTACATTCATACAAGCATTCAAAAGGATATTGTAAGTGGGCTTAAGTTGTGAACCCAGAACTTGAGTTTAGAATAATACGTGAAATATCGTGATAATTTTTTTTTTTTATCATAATGTGTGATGGGGTATATCAACCAATTTCTATCAACCAAAGTGATGTTAGGTCAAATCATGTTTAATTGTTGAGTTGACATAATCATACTAAAGTAGTGTAGTTCATGTATATATTGTGAAGGATTGGTAACTTTAGTATAATAAGTGATAAGTACCTTAGATAACACTAGTTGACTAAGAAAAATGAATAAGAGAACACTTTGAGAAAAAGAGTATCCCTTAGGAAAAGGCCAACACTTTCACCTGTAAATTTATTTGGTAGTAGAAATTCCAATGGAGTGTCATGGATTATTACACATAAGTCCCTTATAAGAGGGGTGAGGTTTCAAAATGGAAGCTCACACCTTCAAATACATTAATCTGTCAAGCAACTACTTGGTCTCTAAGAAGGGTTTTACCCTATGAAGAAAGTTTTAAAATAAATAAATAAATAAGTAATAACTTAGATGACTATGACGACATCAAATGGAAATCGATTAGCAATATCTTATTCAATGTTCCTAAGAATGGAAAACTATAGAATGTCAATCTCATGAGTAATGGCATATGTATTGCCAAGATAGAGTGATAATCAAAGTCAATAATGATTGTTCATAATTATCAAGATATCCAAGGTGGGATTGTGCATATGAATTAATGAAATTATAATGGAACTCAATATAACATTCACTTATCTAAAGAACCAATAATGAGATAAGATTCTAATTGTATGTCAAACTAATAGACTATACTTTAATATAAAAATTAGGAAGAATAAATATATTAGAGAAGTGGGAATTTTCATTAATTTAATTATGAATGGTAATAAAATAAAGTTGGGACATAGTAAGGTATTTTCTAAATAGGGGTAGTCACATTTAATGTATTAATATCACCCAACTTATTTTTAACTAGGTGAAGGTCCAATGGGACTAGTATAGCATAGGGTTTCCTATCATAAAAGACACATAGAAGTTGTTTCATGAAATTATTATTTTTCTTAGATTGAGAATGACCATAACTTCGGAACGAAGTTTCTTGAAGGGTGGGTGTATGTAATGCCCCATATA
This sequence comes from Picea engelmannii, assembly GCA_009831015.1. Classification (NCBI taxonomy): domain Eukaryota; kingdom Viridiplantae; phylum Streptophyta; class Pinopsida; order Pinales; family Pinaceae; genus Picea; species Picea engelmannii. The sequence continues at coordinate 1,098,338 of ML777128.1, forward strand.
TTGGCCTTAGGCAGTTATAAAAATATTGTCTACTCATCTTAGTAATCAAATTCTTAACATTTGTTTGGACTTAGTTAGATTGGGATATATATATTTGAGATATGTACCTATGGAACTAATTATGTGTTGCATGACATTATTTTCACTATTATATGTTAATGATGATGATAGCTCTTTGATTTGTTAAACATGCAAGTTAAAATGTGGAATTTAAGTACATGGATACTAGTTCAAAACTTATGTTGTGAATGCATAGTAGATGCAATACATGATAAAAATAAAAATGCATTTCTTAAATTGAACGTCGATACAGATATGGATATTTATATGAAATTATTATGTATATGCATAGATATGAGTTATTGGTGGATTAACTTATAGGTTAATGAGCTATGCCATAACCAAATGACTATAGTGTTGAGCTGACTTGGATGTCATAGACATCAAGAAGATAGTATATGCTATATGTTGTACTCATTATTTAATTTATGATTTGAAATATTGCTATAATTTGTGGTGAGTGTGGTTTTGACAGGACGCATCACTTGCCCAGAGTGGTTGTTTGATGACGTGACTCTAAGAAAAGTAGTTTCACAATCTAGATTGATGTAGGGTGTTGACCCTAGTTCTATAAGGAGGGGTGGAGGTATTTCCCACTATTTATCCTCTGAAACCTAGAGTCATGGGAGGGCTGTGTGAAGTCACGCTCCCCTAGACGTGTGATAGCGACTGCTAGTTGCATGTTGGGGAAGCTTGGTCAATATGTATGACACTTTCACTTACGGGTTCTATCTGGAGTTAGGTCAATATAGTTGATGCTCCAGCTTAGTCCAACAGAGGAATGGATAGGATGGAAGATGGAAGTGGGTTAGGAAGGAAGAATGCTTCGATGTTAGTTGAGAATACCAATTGGGGATTAAAGATGCCACTATTGTTTACTCACTTGGTTCCTACCATGTTTAAAACCCTCTTTGATTTCCTATTTATATTTTAAGTGTGATAATGAGTTATTCATGAATTGGTGTAATTTTGATCGTTAAGATTATTAAATGATGCATTACTTGATCTGTTGTCCTACATGTCTTGGTTATCATATAGGAACTATGCACTAGAGGCAATGATTGTTTATCGCTAGTACATACGTGAGATATGTGTCCTCTAGCTATGCACACATACCCTACCCATGTACACTAGTACAATTAATTAATGCATTAATTATTAATTAAATTATTAACTATTTAATTAATGTTTATGAATATGTAAATTATATTGCATACAAAATATCTAGAAACATCAAATACCTTCTTGACTTTCATAGATGGTGGGTATGATGAATTAAATGAGAATGGTGGGGTGTTATGTACATTTTGGGGAAAATTATCAAATTACATTTATTAGCTAGCATGAGAAGAAAGACTTTTCATTTTATTTATTGTTGTTTAATGCAAGTCATTTATATTTTAGTTTTATTTTAATATTTTCCCAAAAATCTAGATAAGGGAGTTTGATGGATAATAATGAGGGTGGTTGACGAGACTTGGGGAAGGGTGTATGGAAACTTGATAAATAGGGAGGAGAAGTGGTGAGGAAAAGAGGATTGGGAGGTTTGAGCATGATGAGAGGTTGTGAAATCTTTGGAAGATATATTTCTTATGATGGTTTTCTTTGAGCATTTGTTCTTTGCTGTTCTTGGAATCACGGGTGCGGAGGGCCAAGAAACTGAAAGGTTTCTTGGAGCTAGGAAGTCGACTAGGCTCCTAGTTGGCCTGGAGGATTCCGTTGTTTCACTCTGGGCAAGTGGGAAAAGAATGCTTGGAAGCATCGAGGACTACATTACAACCGATGAGCTTCAACAAGCTAAGGAGGAGGTATCTTTCGATGGTATTTGGTTATTGATATTTTGTTATTGCTTTTGTTTTAAGTTCTAAATCATAGATTTAACATATTATTTATTTCATCATGTTAACTAGATTTATCATTGAGCAAATGTAGAAGAATTGTGTAAATGAAAATCAATGAAATTATGCTAAAACAAAGTTGTTATTGTGTATGTCTTTAATGAAATATTAACTGTTTAACATCCTGGATGGGTGCTACACAGCTGCAAGTTCTTATGTCACCCAAAATGCTTCCTCTTGCAGTGGCTCAAGATTTTGCACAAGAGTCTGTTGTTCAACTCTTATATGGTTTATATTGAGATAAAACTACCTATTCTCAACTATTGTTTTCATTAGTTTTGTTTTTGGAATAATGCCTATTGTTTCTTTGAAATTTTGCGCCTTCTCCTGTGTAGACTGTAATCTTTATTCTATTGCTTGTAACTCTGCATCCTCCAAGAATTGATTCCACACTTGTGTACTCTCTTCATGTATCTTTGTGCATTCCTCATCCAAAATCATAATACTCTCCAAGTTCGTCATGGTTGTCTTCTCTTATTGCTCCCTTTCTTCTGGTGCGGTACTTGGTATTGTGCGATATTCCAAATCCATTATCTTTGCACAGAATCCCCAGATGACTTCGCTTATCTTTGTCACTTGATATTCCAAGGGAGTATTTATTTCCATTGGTACCTCTGGGATGTTTCTTTATACCTCCTGCACTTCCTATTTCAATCTTGTTTTTTTTCTTTGTGGCCTCGACATGTTCTAGAATGAGTTAGTTATACTCTATGTGTAGTTCTTCCTTGTCTATAGTCACTTTGACCAACTCCCTAGAAGTCGATTATGCATGCAACTGGATATTTTGTGTGACACTTGTCTGTAAGATATGTAGCACATTCAATGGTAATTGTGAAAACATTGACCAATAGGAATTAATGCTCGTGCGCGCTCCTGCATTTCAGTCACGAGGAACTCTATGGCCCCTATTGATATCTTCATGATATGATTCTTTGTTGATGCTTTTTATGGTTATGAATCTATTATATTTTTTGTGCTCTCTCTTTCTTGTTCTTTTGTCAATTGTATTGGGGCTATCCTGGTCGATTCCAAAATTTTGCGCAGTGTAGCTATTTATGTTTGCACATTCGTGTACATTTCCTCCTTGGAACTCGTGAGAGTTTGAACTTATTTTAGCAATATTGATTTTCTTCTTAATACTAGTTAAAATAGAGAGATACTTTTGATTTTCTATATTACGGTTGATAACCCCCTTGTAGTATCTTAATTTTCTCTTATCCTCTAATTCTTTATCACACCACAATTTATCCTTAAATTTAGATGTAATAATATTTTTAATATTATAGTTATTTTACAAAGTGACATATTTCTTGGTACCTGTTAGCACACTTTTTCACCCTCTTATTAAGTTGCTATAACAAAAAATAATAATGGAAAAGTGGTTAATTAAAGGAGAAAAGCCCCAAATTGTCATAGGATAGACCCATCTTCATTTCTGGTGGTGATTTCCAACCTCAGTGGGGAGTCCCTAGGGTACTTTATTGTTGTCTTAAGGTCTGATTTTATGCAATTAATGACAAAAAACAAATCTGATGTGTCTTGGACAACATGTTAAAACTTCCCAAGACGTGGGGGGGATATAGTTTTGTGTAGCTTGGAGTGATCCTACATGGTTAGCACAAGAGAAATAGAAAGGAAAGAGATAGAAACTACCAAAAATATTAATTAAAATCATAATGAATAGTAATGAACTACTTAATCAAATTGCAAGAATAAATCAAACACTAACAAGAAGGAAGGTTTGGAAGCAAAATAAAAATTTATTTATTATAGATTTGTCAAAGAGTTGATTGCGCTGTAATCAACAAGTCCTCAACCGGTACAATGATCACTCTTTCTCAAAGAGAGAGTAGTTAGTCTAAAGAAAATAAGAGAGAAAATAGAAAGAGATAGTACGTGTTGTTGCTGCAAAAATCCTACCCTTGCAATGAAAAAGACACTCCAGTATATAGCCATGAGGGTGTATCTCCACTTGAAAGAATATGAGGGTGCATGAGACATCAAAAAGGAAGGTATGGTGCATGGTGAGGTAAGAAAGAGTCAACAAGACATGTGCATAAGCTCAAGGGTGAGTGGGGGATGACACCAAAGCATATGAGGGAGAGTGTAAGGCGAGTGGAGTAGTAGTTGATCTCCCACATGTGAGGGTTTCAAGTCATGATTGATGCACTAGAATATTCAATGCATATGGGAGCCACAAAATATCATATGCATGGGAATAAATATGACTGGGGAGGTGTGCACGCATGGATGAGGAGATGCTGACATGAGGGAGTTTGTGCATGTGTATGTGAGGGAGATTCAATCATGCACAAGGTGAAAAGGAATGAAAATAAGAATGAGGGGACGTGAAAATCCAAGTCAACTCGACCCAAGTAACATCCCATGCCATTATTTAATTTCGCACCCATTTATTTAACATATGTGAATGTTAAAAATGGGATATACATGAGGATAAACGAGCTAGTATGTACACGAATGCGAATATAAGGTAAGATGATGTAGAGAGGTAGATAACATATGAGCGTAGGATCATTATGTGAGGGATGAGGTGGATGGGAGACCACGAAGTAACATGCACGTGAGGGGGTGTCCCATAGCCCAAAAGGGAGACTAGCAATATACAACCTACTACACAATATTGAATATTGCGGTAGTCGGTATGTACATCGTTGGATATATCTCATTGTATATACTAAGGTGATCCGACGATGTATATATTGCTTGCCTCAACATTCAATGTTGTGTAGCAAGTTGTATATTTCTTGCTAAACCCCAAAAATGAATCCATAATGTATTAAGTCTTAAAAGAATAGGCATGAGTTATGAGTTATGTTAGAGAGGGTGTGTATGTCTAAATGGGAGGATAAGGGGTACACCCACTTTAATTAATTAATATAATAAAGGGGGACACACCTTAGTTAATAAAGTGCATGCATACGTGGGTTAGTGGGTATGTATAAAAGGAAGGGGGTTAGGATATGCTTTAATTAATTAATTAATAAAAGGGGACACTTTAATTTAATTAAAGTGACATGCATATGTGGGAAAGGTGAATGAGGGTAGAGTTAGGATAAAGGTGAGTGAGTTATTAGAGTGGAAAGGGAAAAATAGTACATACATAGTTAGGGAGATGGATAAAAAAATATGAGTCTAGTTAAAGTAGGAATGCATGTGCCATAGGGATTTAACGTGTATCGATGAATAATTTAACTTTTAATAGAATTTTAATGCACGAAAAGTGGTATTTATGGTGGTTGAAGGGACATTAATGGTGATTAAGCCTTAATTATATCAATCACACCCAAGTTGGCTTGCCACCTCATCCATACACCATCCAATATTAATTAACTCATTTAACACTTTTACCTTTGGAAAATGTGCCCCCTCATCAAATGGTGCTAAGTAGATGCCACATATCACACTGAATCAACGCCAAATGTCTGAAACTAACCCTACCACTTGTCATCTCTAGAGATAACCACCCTTTTTATTTACAGAAATTTCTAAAATAGGGTCTGACTCCTAAAATTTAGGAAACTGCCAAAAACATCCAAGATGACTAGGAGAACACTACCATGTGCCATGCATCCAAAAAAGACACTACTAAAAATAGAATTTCCCTGCATGCCAATGATATCATACTCATCAAATTCAATTTTCTAAGAGGATTCCAAATATGTGGTCAGAATCAACATGCAATCCCCGATGCTCCATCCACTAAAAATAGACATACCATGCATGTCACTCGAAAAAGTTCCAAAAAACTCAGAATGTCTCGAGCATCAACACTACACACTCAAAATCTTGATTCTAAGGCATGAAGCTCATCTTACTAATAATAGAAAGTTCTTACATGCCACTCGAAAAAATCTGTGGGCCCATAATCATGCAAGGACCAACCCTATATGCTCAAAAGTTCTCAAGAATGTTAACTGGGTCTCCAAAACACTATCTCCTAAAAAGTAGGAATAATTATTGTATGTAGACATCTCTCTCAAATGCAAAGGAAAACAAGCTAGATCTAACTCTAAGACAAAAATAACCACGTACCAATCATGTACCTGTCTCTGATGGGAACATAACTCTGGCTCAACACAAGTGCTAAAATTTGGGAGAATCTTAGAATGCCAGCCACAATAGTGCATGCTACCTCTTAACCCTCAAGATTTTCAAGGGTTAAAATATAGGGGTTAATAATATTGCAATTATTCAGCCAAGACTTGGAATCTTCATGCCAACCCCACTTGAGTTATAGGTGGTTTTCACTAGAGTTTGAAGCAATCTTATGAAGCCTGATGTATTCCATGTTGCTTATATTGTTTTTGTAAAGTAAGTACCTAGTCATATCCATGCTCTCAATGGGGGAAGTACTCATTTTTATGAGGAGGATAGGATAGGGTGTATTGCCTTTAATTTTAATATGATAAGTTGTAAAATGCTTTTGAATTTTCTCTATCCTTCTTTGCAATTCTATAGAGATGTTGCAATCCCAAACTTCACAATCATATAAGATAATTGGAGTAACCATAGTCTCAAAAATTAGTTTCCTCTTATCACAAAGCCAAATGTTCATTGACTTACAATTGTTTCCAAGTCCATAATAAGTTGTCCACCCTCCATTTATATTTTTTTCAATGATCTAGTTCCAATTAAGTTTGTGATGAAGATTGATTCCAAGATATTTGTATGAAGTCACTTCCTCCAATTTGTTGTTGTCATACATAAAATTAGTGTAGGTGATCTTTTTGGATTTTATTATCATAACATTTGTTTTGTCACTACTAACAGTCATACCCGCATTAGAGAAAAAATACTTGAGAATTGTTGGTTTCTTATCAAGATCAGAGGGACTCCTCATGATAAGAACAATATAATCAACATAAAGAACAATGATGATGGCTATTCCAACTAGAGACATATCAACAAATCTTTCTTCTTCCAAATAACCCTCTAACTTGTCGATGTATATGCAGTAGGGTGGGGGGGGCCTAGAGAAATGTTGGCATTGAAACCATTTAGTTTTTGAAAGTATATAATCCATCTTGCTTTTATTTTTTACCAATAGTCTAACTTGCCATGTTCAAAATTTATGTTCCTACCTTGCATGTTTTATCTCTTCAATGTATTTATGAAATTCATTCATAATGATTTTTGTATAATTCCAATTGGTTAGAGTTAAGTACAATTTTCTTCTTTAAATAGATCATTTGGCTTGTGTGTCTCTATATGTGTCAAGACAAATAGAGTTATATGTGGTGGCAAAGAAACAACTATACTTTTTTTTTGAATCTGACTATGCTCTTATAGATGTGGTAGTGCTATACAATTTTTTCCTATCACGTGTATATTTCAAATGTGGGACTTAGAGAATATCCATTGAAATCACTTGAAGCAATACAAAATGATAGAAAATGTTTTTTTTTTTTTTTTAAATAAAGGTTCCTAGAAAATAGGACCAGGAATCACACACATTAAACATTCAAATTAAATAAACACAATCTCTTGACATTCAGCATAATTGAAGATAAAAATTTATGAGCACATAAATATAAAAGGAGATAAAAATAGTTTTATTTGAAATATATCAAAAAATAATATTGTATGTTACATATTCCTGGAAATTTAAATGCATTTTTCATATAGACTGGGATTGGAGCTCCCACGGACCATAAAATAAATATGTACAAGAAATAGGACTATAGAAAGAAGAAGTGGGTGACGATAGAGATCAAGACCTGAAAAGAAGAAATTGGAAGGTATCAATATTTGGTTAGATATTTCTATTTAAAAAGGTAGAATAACTAGATTGATAAACAAAGCAAGATGTGATCAATATAGACTTACACTGATGGTATATATATCCCCCTTTTCTATTTGCTTGTTGATGCCTTTTTATTGTTGTCGTCGATGACTACTGGAATCATGGCAACTTCCTATTTCCCTTCATCGATGAGCTTCTCGACTTTTCTTTAGAGCCATTCTTCAATGTAGCTTCGCAAGGGGGTCACGTTGATCTCATCCCAGATTTTTATGTTGAAAAACTCATTTTCTAATTCCCTTAGATCGATAGAAAGATTATCTAGAGCTTGGTCAATTTCTTCATTTTGTACCGAATAGTCCACTAGCTAGTTGTCCACGTCATCTTCACCATATTCAAGGATGTTGTAAAAATTTTCTAAAGACAACCCCTTAAAAATATCAACTTGTTCATTGAAGGATTTGTTAGTTAAGGGCAAGGAGTTGACAATTAAGTTGGGGTATTGGACCTCATTGGTACTTCCAGCTAAGTCTCTTTGGGTCATCTTTCTGAATAATGCTTCTTTCTTCGATATGGATTTTTCACATTATTGGACAATGCGATGCAGGTTCTTTACTCTTTCTTTCCAGCATGCATTTAATTGAGTGATCCCAACCAGTTTGGGGAGGGCATATCTTCTTGTCTTCTTCTCATATTTTTCATGTTGATTACATGGATGCCAAAAGGGATGACCGTGTCTATATAGAAATGTTCTTAATTTTTTAAATCTGCATGCAAATGTTCATCCAAAGCATGTACCCTTATTCCAAGGGAAGAAACACTTTGTGATGTTTCCTAGGCCTTAGTAATCAACTCCATTATTTTCTTGATATTATTCTCCACATAGCCTCTACATGATGAGAGGAGGCTGGAGGATCCTTTTAACTTGGTCGCAGGGTTGACAAGCATGGTTATTGCTAAACGACTGGCAAACAATGGCATAGGAATCAAAGCTTCCTCCAATTCCTTGATTCGGTCCTCCAGTCTAACATTCTCAGCCTCAATGCCTCCAATGGAATCATCAAGAGAATCTCTAGTTACTCAGTGAAGTTGGGAGATTTGGGACGACCACATGTTCCCAAGGTTAATCTATGAACGATATTTCCCTTTTTTATTTCTTATATCTCTCTCTTCAATAATTAAATTTTTAGACTCGTTGTCAAAAACAGTTCTATGGAATACAAAGGATTCATCTTCGTAAAAAATTTTGGTCTCAGCTATTTCCATTGGGGGACTATGTTGGATCGTGTCCTCGAGCTAATCAATGTTGTGGAATACACTATCCATATCAGTATCAAGTTCCATGTCTTCACTCTCAATTTCGGGTTCTTCCACTTGCCCTACAGAGTTTTTTCTCTTCTTCTTCACGGGAATCTTGTAAGAACTATAAATTTTAGTGCAAGGAGGGTTCTTATCTCCTCCCTCATTTGAAGAATTATGGGTTGTTTTCTTACTAGGGTGGGTTGTTGGAGCAATGCTATGAGATGTCGTACTCTTGGGAGTGGTAGCCGAGGATTGAACACTCTTCTCACCGGGGTTTTTCCCCTGTTGTGTGTACAATTCAGTGGTGTTTTGTAATGTATCTAAGTCTCCAGCATCAAAAGCAGGAGTGTTGTCATCATTGTCTCTGTTTTTGCTCAAGCGTCTCTGGAAAAAAGAATTGTTGAATCTAACTACTAGTAAATGTTCTAAAAAAATCCCATTAGGGTCGAAAAATCTTAGCCTTTCATCATATATTGGGTTCAATTTTTTGAAATGGGCTGTTTTCCTCAACACGAACTCCCCGACTTTCCAAGGCAAAGGAATGAACTTTTTTTTTTCTCTTCTCATGGAAGAGATGCAACCAGTAGTTGTATTGCCTTGTTATTTCTTTAACAAACATTTTCTCTGTAATGTGACATGGTTGGAAAGAAGGATTTTCCTTGGAGCCAAAAATCCTTATCACATTGTAATTGTCCATTTGTTCAAGTGCCCCCTTCCTATCCAAAAAATTGGTTTACTAGTCAGACATGTCAGGAGCATCCTTTCCTAACAATAAATCTTTGAAAATGGAGAGAAAGTCATTAAAAACCTCATAAAAATAGTGGGAGGCATTGTGCCTCCAGAAGGCCTGGTACTAGAAGGTTACTGGGTTGAATTCCCAGTTTACCTTCTTGGACACAAACATTTTTGGAAATAGATAACAATGTGCTATTGCGAAAACCAAGTAGGATTACATATAAAATTTCTTCTTCTTTTTGAAGCATGAAAATTGGGAACATATTTCAATGGAAAATAGCTTCCCCCAATAAAAAATGGTTTGTTCCTTGACTGTGAAATAAAAAATATAAAGAACCATGCGGGAAATACTTCCTATGGATTCATGTCCTGTTATTCTTGTAAACATCCAGGAAATTTTGCAGAATGGATTTCTAAATGAAATAACCTATAAGCTTGTGATATCTTCAAGAACTATCATCAGGTCTTCTAGGAACTCGGGCAAGAGGTCCAACCCGTTATCATGATTTTTTAGGAACTGATTGGAGTCTTCTCCTCTAAAGGTCAATGTTGGCTCCGACAATCTTAACATCTTGCGAAAGACCTGAGGTGACAAAGAAACAGGAGAGTGGTCCCACAGTTGAATAATTCTTTGGCCTAAAATATATCTATTGGCGCACCAAGAGACCAACTCCTTACAGTCAAAAACTTAAGGGACATAGCCTACACGATCAATTCCATAGGTCCAAATTACTTTGATCTGGGTGAAAGGGGATGAGTAGTAAGAGTATTCCGTGGAACACTTTAATTTATGGTCCTAACACATGAATATGTTCACTGTATCTCCACAGAACTGTTGTCGAGTTGGTCCCATAAGTTTACGAGAATGTTTGTTTTCTATAGACGATGCTTAAAATGAACAGTTGGAGGGGATAATATAACCCTTCGCAAATGTTGTTCCAATGCATGTGAATGGGAAATCTCCTCGAGCCTTTCTCTCATTAACAATAATATCTACGGGTGTTTCATGATGAGTTGTTACAAGTAAAGTTTAGTTATTGCATACTAGAAGTACAAAGGTGGCGGGTATGGCGAAGAGCAATTAAGTATTGGAGGTTTCATGAACCTGCCAACCTGGCGACGTGTGAAATACATTCCATGATGTTTGAAATTAACACTTGGAAGGGATAATATAACCCTCTGCAAATCTTGGTTTAATGCGTATTAATGGGATATCTCCTCGATCCTTTCGCTCATTAATGACAATATTTATGGTTCCTGCATGATGAGTTGTTAGTATTAAAGCTTACTAATTGAATATTTAGAAATAAGACCTTTATATATATATATATATATATATATATATATATATAATGTTTAAAAAAAAAAAAATTATTATAAACAAGTGCGAAGGTGGCAGGGATGGGGAAAAGTAAGTAAGGAATGAACAAGTATGAAAAGCAGTCGGATGGGATTCAAAGTAGGGTTACAAGGGATACTTAGGAAAGTTTAGGGCCTGGAATTCAAATTGTATGTCTCGAAAATTTTGACTGCAAAATGCGTAAAACAAAAGAGGGAATGATGGGGCAGTCCAGTGGTTAGTTTGTATATTGCGTAATTCTGGGCATTGTTTGCAGGTCGCAGAACAATGGAATGGAAATATTGAGCTCACCTTTCCAAGAACCCACAATCGAAAAAGTGGCTAAGTATGGAATAGGGAAATTTTTTTATAACAATGACAATCTTTACGGTATAATAATTTTTTTATAAACAAATTTTTTATTATAAATAAGACTCTTATATATATATATATAAGTATGAAAAGCGGTTGGACCGGCTTCAAAGCAGGGTTACAAGGGATACTCAGGAGAGGTGAGGGCCCAACGGTCAAATTGTATGTCTTTATAATATATATATATATATATAATAATGTTTTTATAAACAAATTTTTATTATAAACAAGTGCAAAGGTGGCGAGGATGGGGAACAGCAAGTAAGAAATGGTCAAGTATGAAAAGCGATCAAACGGGATTCAAAATAAGGTTACAAGGAATAATCAGGAGAGGTGAGGGCCCGACAGTCAAACTGTATGTCTCAAAAATTTTGAATGAAAAATGTGTAAAATGGAAGAGGGCATGATGGGGCATTCCGACGGTTGATTTGTATATTGTGGAATTCTGGGTGTTGTTTGTAGGTCACGAAACAATGGAAGCACAATCTTGAGCCCGTATGTCCAGGAACCCTCAATCGAAAAAGTGGCTAACTATGGAATAAGGAAACGGTTAGTCGGACTCATTTTCGCTAATATATTGAAATTTGTAATAGATATCTCATTACCTGGCAGGATCTTTTCTGCATGTTTCTGGACAAGTTGTGTAGGGATAGTCAGTGTGAATGTCTCCTCGAAGCTTTTACTCATTAATGACAATATAAACGGTATAATAATGTTTTTATAAACAATTTTTTATTATAAATAAGACTCTTTAACATATATATATATATAGATAGATAGATATATATAGATATAGATATAAGTATTAAAAGCGGTCGGACAAGATTCAAAGTAGGGTTAGAAGGGATACTCAGGAGAGGTGAGGGCTCGATGGTCAAATTGTATGTCTTTATAATATATATATATATATATATATATATATATAATGTTTTTTATAAACATCTTTTTATTATAAACAAGTGTGAAAGTGGAAGGGACAGGGAAGAGAAAGTAAGGAATGGCCAAGTATGAAAATTAGTCAGACGGGCTTCAAAATAAGGTTACAAGGGATACTTAGGAGAGGTGAGGGCCCGATGGTCAAATTGTATGTCTCGGAAAGTTTGAGTGAAAAACACATAAAATGGAAGAGGGCATGATGGGTCATGTTAGCAGTCATTTTGTATATCATAGAATCTCGGGTGTTTTTTGCAGGTCGTGGAACAATGGAAGTGCAATCTTGAGCCCGCCTGTCTGGGAACCCACAATCGAAAAAGTGGATAAGTATGGAATATGGAAATGGTTGGTCGAACTCGTTTTCGCTAATATATTGAAATTTGTAATAGATATCCCATTACCTGGAAAGATCTTTTCTGCATGTATATCATGAAATTTTGGATGTTGTTTACAGGACGCAGAACAATGGAAGCACAATCTTGAGTTTGCCTATCCGAGAACCCATAATCAAAAAAGTGGCTAAGTATGGATTATGGAAACAGTCGGTCGAACTCGTTTTCGATGTTTGCAGGTCGTAGAAAAATTGAAGTGCAATCTTAAGCCCACCTGTCCCGGAACCCGCAATCGAAAAAGGGGCTGAGTATGGAATAGGGAAACAGTCGGTCGGACTCATTTTCGCTAATATATTGAAATTTGTAATAGATATCCCATTACCTGGAAAGATCTTTCCTGCATGTATATCGCAGAATTTCGAGTGTTGTTTGCAGGACATGGAACAATGGACATGGAATCTTGAGCCCGCCTATTCGGGAACCTGCAATAGAAAAAGTGGCTAAGTATGGAATAGGGAAATGATTAGTCGGACTTGTTTTCACTAATATATTGAAATTTTTAATAGATATCCCATTACCTAGAAGAATCGTTTCTGCATGTTTCTAGACAAGTTGTGTAGGGCTAGTCAGTGTGACTGTCTCCTCGAGGATTTTACTCATTAATTACAATATTTATGGTTGTTGAATGGTGATTTGTTATCATTAAACCTCAGTTATTGCATACTTGGAAATAAGTGTGAAGGTGGCAGGAACATGAAACAATGATTAAGAATTGGATATTTCATGAACCTGCCAACTCGACGATCCGTGAAAGAGATTCTAATAAATGACCAAGTATGGAAAGCGAACAAAAGGGATTCAAAATGGGGTGACAATAGTTCCCCAGGAGACATGATGCCTCGATGGTCAAATTCTATTTCTCACAACGTTTTAGTGAAAAATATGTAACACGGAAGAGGAGATGATGTGGGAGTTCGATAGTAAATTTGTATATTGTGGAAGTCTAGGTGTTGTTTGTAGGTCACAGAACAATGGAAGTGCAATCTAGAGCCTTCCTTCCCGACAATCCACAATCGAAAAAGTGGCTAGGTATGGAAAGGGGAAGCGGTCAGTCGGAGTCATGATATAAAAGCACAAGTGCAAATGTGGACCCGTGAGTCTACCAACCCACGCAATTAGAAATTTTCAGAAAAATGACTAAGTAACCAGAAAGAGAACGTAGAGGGGAAAAAGAAATGAGAATTTGGTTAAGTATAGAAGAGGGAAACAAAGGGATAATATATTCAAATTTGTAATAGATATCCCATTACCTTGAAAGATATTTTCTGCATGTTGATGGACAAGTTGTATACTTATTTCATACTTGGAAAGAAGTGTCAAAGTGATAGGCATATGAAGCAATGACTAGGAATTGGATATTTCATGAATGCGCCAAACCGACGATCCACGAAAGAGATTCCAAGAAATGGCCAAGAATGGAAAGTGATCGGACAGGCTTCAAAATAGGGTGACAAGGTTTCCCGAGCGGACATGAGGCCCCGACAGTCAAATTGTGTGTCTCGAAACTTTTGAGTGCAAAATGTATAACACGGAAGAGGGGATGATGTGGGAGTCTGGAAGTCAATTTTTTTATCGCAGAAGTCTGGTTGTTGTTTGTAGGTCATAGAACAATGGAAGTACAATCTAGAGACTACCTACCCGAGAATCCACGATAAAAAAAGTGGCTAGGTATGGAATGGGGAAGTGGTCGGTCAGAATCGTGATATAAAAGCATGAGTGCAAATTTGAACCTGTGAGTTCGCCAACCCGCGCAGCTAGACATTTTCGGAAAAATGACTAAGTAACCAGAAAAAGAAAGTAGAGGGGAAAAAGAAAGGGGAATTTGGTTAAGTATAGAAGAGGGAAAAGAAGGGGATAAAAGAGAGTGGGAAAATAGAAAAGCGGAGAGAAATTTTCGTAAGAGGGAATTGGTATCAAACAAGCCCCATTGTTGCAAAACAATCATTTTCTAGTCCAATATTTTATCCACTTACTCATTTTCTATTGTGCTTGTACCATAAAAAAGGGTGTGAGCAAATGCTTTGTTTAAGATTTGTTTTTATTCCAACTTGTGGTGGTAATTGTGTTCTTGATACATTCTTCAATGAATTGACATATTATTTTAAGTATTAAACTTCTTACATGATGGGTTGTTAGCATTTAAGATTAATAATTGCATATCTAGAAATAACAATGATGAACTTGAATTTTAATATTGTGGTTGATTTCATAGCCCCATTTGACTTCAACTACCATATATCAATTTTTTTTAAATATTCGCGAAGAAGAAATTTGGTAATTTCATTAATAAAGTAAAAGTGCTCAAATAGAGGTGAGGGGATGGAAAACTAATAAAATGTTTCCTTTTGGAGTAAAGGAATCAAAGAAGCGAAAGGGTAATAAAAGATCGTTTCATTAGCAAGGTTGAGATGAAAATGAAACTTCTTGGGCGGGGCCCCAACTCCCGCATCATGAATTAGTGTTTATGTGTTCTATCTGCATTACAAATAGAATTGAATGTTGGTTTGAAACTCTCTGAAATTCATTTATGTTTCCATAGAAGACCGATGGAATCGACACAATGCATTATAATATAATTGTTCAATGTTCCATATTAGATCAAATTACTTGAGCCAATACAATATTCAAGAATTATGAGATTATCGAACCATGCAAATGAGAAGAGGTGTTAAATCCAACAAAGAAGCAGCAACTAAGATTCCAAGGAATTCTTTTTAATAGTAAATCTATAAAAAAAAATAGTGGGTAGTATATATTTATCCATAGACATTGGACTGACTTCTTTGCACTGAAGCATTAAGCATATTTTTCATAAATACAGGTACATGAGTTACAAAAAAAAAGAAACATGCATACAATTACGTGTTGTTCCTCTAGTGGGACAACATGCAGGAGCCATTGAAAATCTCTTGATCATGCATACAAAACTCATTACCATGTTTTTTTAGGAAGTCCTTGCAGTATTCTCCTCGGAAGGTCAATGTTGGCTTTCACAATATCAATATCATGCAGAAGAGCTAAGGTGATAAAGAAAAAGGAGAGTGGTTCTGCAGTCGAATAATTGTTTGGCTTGAAACAGGTCAACAAAACTCCTTCTCCTGATGTTGGTTGTTGGGTAGGTGTTATATTCTTTGCATGTGTATGTGTAGGCGTGTCAGATATGACAACTGCGTCTGACGATCCCTCTAGTAGTTCTTTTTTTTTCATGTGCATCGTGCGATTTCCTAGGGGGGTTCCAGGGGGGGTAGGTATGCCCCCCCCCTAGTTACGTGTAGCATTCGACAACGGGCGGTATCCCAGGGCAGCGCCCCAATTTTTTTTTTGGATAGTTTTTGTTATTTTTAGCGGTTTTGTAAATTAATCCCGGATTAAGAGATTAGGGTTTTGGTATCTACGAAATACCTAAAAACATTGTATATATTGTATAGTGAATGGTGAAATTTGATATAATGAATATAAGAAAGGTTTTCCCGGTTGAGGGTTTCGGTATGAATCTCTGTGTACTATGTGAATGAGCCATTGATTAAATTTTGTTTTGCTTAAGAATCTATATGCATTTATTTACTTCATAGGTTTAAAACTTACACTAACAACCTAGAGACATTGCAAAGCACCACTGAATTGTACAAATAACAAGAAAAAGGCCCCGATGAGAAGAGTCTCCAATCTGCGGCCACCATTGCCAAGAGTATGACATCCTGCAACATCACTCCAATGACCCACCCCAGTAAGAAAGAAACCCAAAATTATTCAAACACAGGAGGACATAAGAACCCTCCTTGCAGTAAAATTGATAGTTCTCACAAGCTTCCCATGAGAAAGAAGAGAAAAAATGTTGTAGGGCAAGTGGAAGAGCCGGAAATTTAAAGTGAGGACACACCAAGAGACCACCTCCTTACAGTCAAAGACTTCAGGGAAAAATCCTGCACAAGCAATTCGAGAGGTCCAAATTACTTCATTTTGGGCGGAAGGGGACCCAGAGACCCCCTCCTTACATGCAAAGAATTCAGGGACGTAGGTTGCATGAGAAATTTCAAAGATACAAATTACTCCATTCTGGGTGGAGGAGATGAGTAGTAGAAATATGCCTTTCACCACTGGGACTCCTGGTCCTCACCCCCTAAGATGTTAATTGTATATCCAAAGAACAGGAAAGTGGTCCCACCATTGAATAATTATTTTTCTTGAAATATATCTCTGGGAGCATCAAGATACCATTTCCTTACAGTTAAAGACTTCAGGGACATAGGCTACACTAGGGACAAATCCAAACCCAATTCAAAACCCTAAAAATGAAAGGAAAGGATACATATCTGAGGGAAAAAATCATCATCCGAGCCGAGAGACTCAAACTCTCAAGCTTCAAAGAGGCTATTGCGTTGAGCATCAATTTATTTTCTGAAACCCCTTACTTTGGTCTTGTCAGAGCCGCCATCACCGAGCCAGGAAGTTCCCCGCATTACGGTTGATTTCAATTTGGGTGTAGGAGTGGGAACAATGTCTGCATTTCCATCATCCATCGTTGTATCATCATTCATAATATCATATTCTTCCAACTCAAAATCAACCGATCAACCTCTGCGTTGGCAATCAACCTAGGCGAGCGGGCTTTCTGAGCAGGGGGGGTTTCCTTGGAATTCTTTGGCTTTAAATATATCTCTTGGTGCACCAAGGGACCATCTCCTTTTTTTCTTCTGGATGGAATGATGTGAGTAGTAAGAGTATACACTGGACAAATGGAACTTTTGATCATCATGCCTGAAGGTGTTTATTGTATCTGGATAGAAATGTTGTTGAACTGCTGTCATAAGTTAACGAGAATGTTTGCTTGCTGCAGATGATGTTTGAAATGAACATTCATAAGGGATAATATAACCCTCCGCAAATCTTGGTTTAATGTGTATCAATGGGAGATCTCCTGGAGCCTTTTGTTGATCAATGACAATCTCTATGGATTGTACATAATGAGTTGTTACCATTGAATCTTACTAATTGCATACTAAGAAAAAAGTGTGAAGGTGGCGATGATGGCGAAGAGAGATTAAGGATTGGAGATTTTTTTAAGCCGCCAACCGGATGATGGGCGAAAGAGATTGCATGATTCTTCAAATGAAAAATTGGAAAGGATAACACAACCCTCTACAAATCATGGTTTAATTTGTATTAATGACCGATCTCCTCCATCCTTTAGGACATTAATGAAAATCTTAACGGTTCCTGCAAGATGAGCTATTAGCATTAAAGATTAATAATTTCATATATATAAATAAGTGTGAAGGTGGTGGGGATGGTGAAGAGCGATTAATAATTGGACATTTCATGAACCCACCAACCTGAGAAAGAGATTCCAAGAAATGGCCAAGTATGGAAAGATGTCGATTGAGCTCCAAAATAGAGTCACGAGTTATACTCAAGAGACCTCAGTGCCCTATGGTCAAATTGTATGTCTCCGAACTTTTGACTACAAAATGTGTAACACGGAACATGGCATAATGACGAACTTCGACAGTCAATTTGTATATCATGAAACTTTGGGTGTTGTTTGTAGGTCGCAGAACAATGTAAGTGCAATGTTGAGAAAGCCTGGCTAGGAAATGATGATGGAAATAGTGGCCAAATATGGAATGGGGAAATGATTGGTGACTGGTCAGACTTGTGATATAAAAGAATGAGACATATTCAGAACATGGCATATTGACAAGCTTCAAATCAGGGCCACACATTATACTCAGGAGACGTGAAGGCCCAATGGTAAAATTGTATGTCTCTGAAATTTTGATTACAAAATGTGTAACAAGGAACAAGGCATAATGATGGACTTTGGTAGTCAATTTGTATATCGCAAAACTTTGGGTGTTGTATATAAAAGAATGAGACATATTCGGAAAAATGACTGAGTAACCATAAGGGGAAATAAAAGGAGAAAAAGAAAGGGGAATTTGGTTGTCAATTTGTAGATCGGGGAAGTCTGAGTGTTGCTTATAGGCAGCGGAACAATGGAAATGCAATGTTGATCCCACCTACCCAGGAACTGACAATCCAAAAAGTTGTTGAATATGGAAAGGAGAAGTGGTCAGTCAGACTCCTGATATCAAAGCATCAGTGGAAATATAAACACGTGAATCTGCCAACCCGTGCACCTAGACAGTTCTGAAAAACAACTAAGTCACCAAAAAGGGAAAGAAGAGGACAAAAAGAAAGGAGATGGAAATTTTTAGAAGCGGGAATTGGTGTTAAGAAAGCCCCATTGATGGACTTACCAATAACTATGAAGTGCATTAAATAGGTGAACAATCTCTTCAATCAAGGAACAGATAAAGTGAGTCATGCTTATACTTTACAGGATGTGTTTTCATAAGAGAAGCATCGAAAGGATTCAGGAAAATCAATTTTGGGATGCTCAAGTAAAATTATTGTACTGTCAACTTCACCGTAAGTATAACAATGAAAAATTTCAATTTTAATTTTTTGTGGTTGATATGATAGTTCTATTGGATTTCACATAGCATCTATCCTTTTATTTCAAAATATTTCTGAAGATGAATTTTGGTAATTTCACCAATCAAGTAAAGTGTTAAAATGAGCCACATATTATATTTGCTTCATAGAGACTACATTAAAATGCAAAGCAGGTTCTGTATATTCTTTAAGATCATAGAAAAGCCACTAAGATACTGAATGTATCATTAATTTTTCATAACCAAGCATACAACCAGGAGACAAGTAAACACCAAATGTATTGAAAGTCCAAGCACAATGACGCAGCACCCCTACCTCAGTAGGTTCTTCTTGAGCTCTCGATCTAAGGATCATTCTTAATCTCCCCTTGAGATGAAATGGCTCTTCGATTTCCAGCTGGAATCTTCGCACTTGTAAGCACAGGTCCTTCTTAGGATCTATGCATGTTCAAACAAGCACTGGGTGCGAACTCTTGCCCATGTGACCAACCAATGTGATCACAACATTTACCCTAAAATGTATTTCGTGAATCGTGATTTCTAGGGTATTGGCGTGATACAAATCCAACACTCCACATCCATGAAACCTTGAAACCCGATGTGGGACCTCTCCCTAGGACCAGATCTAACTGTCATGTGCCTCCTCCATGATCGACAGCCATGATCGTATCACGACTTCATGTTTCACAATGTGGGGACTGTTTGTGTAATGTAAGCCCAATGCTCCAACTCCCAACTTTCGAAATGCTAAGATCTGAATTCAAGAGACCAATGACTCCCATTGATCCAGATCCAATGGATACTATTTCTCCTGGGATTGTGAGTGCTGAAAGGTTATCAACCTTATCCTTCTCGTTGATATACTAGATCCAACGGCTCATGGAATTTCGGTATTCCTCCCTCTGAGAAATTCCATCGTCCGTTCAGATTTTCAATGGCTCCAAACCAAAGTACTTGGCCTCAATTTTTCTGGGGTCAACCTTTGTGAGGTGACTTTAACCTTCTTCTTTTCTTCAAATCCCTCAAAGTCTCTATCCCTTCTAAGCTTGGATTCTACTGCAAACTCAAGAATTCCAAGGGTTCTTTGAGCACACTCCTTGTGGCACTAACGATAACCTCTCGTTATCTAACGTCTTTCTCTTCTATGCACTCGTTGCAACATAAATCCTTCAACCCCTCACTTGGGTTGGAAAAGTATAAGACTTAAACCTACCTATGCACTCCTTGCACGGCTCTATGTTATACTCGCACTTCTGCTAGTATGAGAACAATGGTATCTCTCTTGATATTTTCTGAGGTAAAACTCAGAACCTGTCAACACACACTTTGCACAACCTTCACTGCACCCCTTGCAGAAATTCCCAGGATAAGAAACAATTGAAACTCATTATCTCCCTCTCAAAGGCTTCATACATTCAATCATGAAATCATACATACACACAACATTAAAACAAATGCATAACAAAGACTATAATTAAGTGTAAACATACCATTCAATAGATGTAAACAAAATTCATAAACACCATGAGATTTGGATCAAATCTTCCTTATATTAATCCAAGTGCATATGTACATGGGTTTTATAGCATCAGATATCTTCTTATACACTCTTCTACAATCTCTGTTCTTCTATTCTCTTGCTCTACAAATCTCTAATTCTTACTATGAGAATCATAATCATACATTAAAATACATGCAAGGGAGATTTAGAGTTTTCCCTCCCACACTCTAAGCTATCTAATTGAAATAAAAGCTACAACTACTTTACATTTAATACAATAAATGCCTCCAACAAACAGATGAGAGCAACCACTCAAGATCTGCATTACAACTCAAAACATAAATGTGAATGCATCCTTTCAAGATATTACATTAATGTATTATCCTTTCAAATTCAAAATTCTTTCAAAATGTGCACAAGTTCATATCTAGCTGCCCTCTTCTCTTGTGCTTGCTTTGCTGGCTTTCTTATGATGCTCTTGCATCATACTCCTCTGGCTAAAAAAAAATTCATGAACTCCTGTTCATGAGCTCTTGCACTGTCTATCCATGTTTTTGGATCTCCGCTTCATTTTCCCAATTGGCATCCTCAATCGGGTGTCCCTTCCATTTGACCAAATACTCAAAATATGTCTTTCTCCAGGTCTTTTTGCTAACTCTCTAATCAATGACCTTTTCCATCTGCGGTTTTTCAGCTACAGGCATTTGTCTGACCCATTGAACTTCCTTCTGATCTTCTTCTCCTCTGCCTTCATCTGTTCCAGGGATGATTTTAGGGGCTACATTTCACTCTTGGGCTAATTTTCCATGGTTTTTCCAAAAACAAGATTCACTATTTTAAAAAGGATTCGTCCAATTTTCTATAAGATAATAATTATTTTACCTTAAAAATAGCCAAAATTTTATAAAAACTATATAAAATCCTTAGAAATTTGAATATTTTACAAAAATATCACAAATCATTTATAGTTGGCATCTGAAGGATTAGTTAGATTCGCCAGGGTTTCTACATTTTAAAATAAACTTCCATCCTTAAAATCATCCCTGATCTGTTCAGTAAGGATACAAATCTACTACATTGAATATGGGTGATATGCCCACATCATCTGGAAACTCTATCTTATAAGCATTTGCTTTGAATTTCCTTATGATTTTACACAGCCCTATCTTTTTCATCTTCAATTTATTATATGTTCCCCTTGGGAACCTTTCTTTTCTCAAGAGTGCTAAGACTAATTCTCCCACTTCAAACTAAAGTTCCCTCCTATGCTGATTTACTCTGCGCTTATATTCTTGGTTGGAATTTTGCAACCGCTCTTTGATCTTACTGTGGATCTCTTGCATATCTGTTGCAAATTCTTTCGCTCCATCACTTCTAAACTTTCTCTACTCTAAGTCTCTCAACTCAGACACTCCCCTTGGCTACATTCTGTACATTATCTAGAATGGGATCTGTCCTATACTCCTGTTAGGTGAATCGTTATATGAAAATTTTTCTTGTGGCAAAAGCTGATCCCACTAACTATGGCGTTCAACTACTAAACTCCTCAACAAATCCCCTAAACTTTTATTTACTACCTCAGTCTATTCATCCGTCTAAGGGTGATATGCTGAGATAAAAGATAAATAAGTCCCCATCTTTTTCCACAATGTCCTCCAGAAATGACCAAAAAAATTGGTATCCTTGTCTGAAATAATACTCTTCGGCAAGCCATGAAGTCAAATAACTTCTCTGAAAAATGGATTTGCAATGTGTGTTGCATCACTGGTTTTCTGACATGGAATGAAATGTGCCATTTTCAAGAATCTGTCGACTAGCACGAATACAGAATCACAAACTCTCTGTGTCCTTGGCAGTCCTAACAAAAAATCTATGCTTACCGCATCCCACGACCTCTCTGGTATTGGAAATGGTTGATATAATCATGCATTTTGTCTCTTCCCCTTTATGTGTTGGCAAATTATACAGTTCTTGAAAAATTTCTTGACATCTATCCTCATCCCTGGCCAATAATATAAAACTATTTAGCTACGCAAATGTTTTGTCATGGCCAAAATTTCCATCTAATCCTCCACTATGTTTTTCCTTCAGAAGATTCTCTCTCATATAACTCTTCGGGATACACAACTGATTTCGTTTGAATAATAATCCATCCTGGATTAAGTATTCAATCCATTGGCTTCTATCTCTTAGAACAAGATTCTCACATGCTTCATAAGCGTCCCTTAAATCCGAATCATCCCTATACATATCCTTAAGGTTATCAAAACCTAAGGTCTTCACACGAAACTCCTGCATAATCAAGCATTTCCTGTTCAATGCATCAACAACCTTGTTAGTAGTTCTAGAAATGTGCTTTATAACAAAATTAAAGTTTTGCATAAATTCAACCTATTTCTCATGTTTCTGGTTCAATTTTTCCTGTCTGGTTATGAATTTCAAAGCATGGTTGTCGCTATACAAGACAAACTCTTTCAGAACCAAGTAGTGCCTCCATTTCTTCAACGCCCGTATGACTTCATAAAATTGTTTATCATACGTGGAATATTTCATCTTGGCATCATTCAGCTTCTCACCAAAGTATGCAATCAGTCTATTGTCTTGGATTAAGACTTCTCCAATCGCAAACCCACTTGCTTCACATATCACTTGAAATGTCTTTACCAAATTATATATTATTTTCGGGATTAACTACATAGTGTAAGTCATTCATGTATGGCCCATATCCATGAGTATTAGTCGCAACTGACCAATAATTATCATGATTTGAATAGTCCACTTAGCACTCATTGCATCAGGCAATGCTCACAGGAGTGAAGAAATGGGATTGAAACCAATGAAATGAATTGCATAGCATCAATCATCACTTTCAGGGCTTGCACTCGGTAACCAGGACTTCCTAGGTGGTCACCCATCCCAAGACACCTCTGGCTCAAGCACGCTTAACTATGGAGTTTTACCCACAATCAAGCTCACATAGCTTGCTACTCCATTTGCAAAACCTTAGAAAGTATTGTTCCTTATGAACTACCAAGTTAGAGCTCCCTTCACTCTTATTATTTAAGCATACAGGGGCTTCTGCAGTGCAAGCCCCAGAAGTGATGATTGATGCTATGCAATTCATTTTGTTGGTTTCAATCCCATTTATTCACCCCTGTGAGCATCACCCGATGAAATGAGTGTTAAGTGGACTATTCAAATCATGAGAATTATTGGTCAGTTGTGACTAATACTCATGGATATGGGTCATAGATGAATGAATTACACTACGCAATTAATCCAGAAAACAATATCTAATATGTTTCACTATGGAATCCCCTCTATGTCTTACCAAAGTCTGGCAGAACCAAAACTGGCTATTCAGTTATGTTCTCCTTCAATAGCTTAAAACTTCTCTTTGCTTCCTCTATCCAATGAAAATATTTATATCTTTTATTGACTGTGTCCATCATTGGTGCAGAAATTCCACAAAAATTTCTGATGAACTTCCTATAAAAACTGGCTAGTCCATGGAAGCTTCTGACTTCAAAGGTATTTTTCGATGATGTCCATTCTTTGATTTCTTTTACCTTTTCGGGATCCATATTCAACTCGTTAAAAGAGATCACAAAACCCAAATAAATGAGTTCTTTCTTCATGCAATATGACTTCTTAAGATTTATCATCAACTTCTCTTGCTGCAACCTCCTCATTACTAGAGTTAGGTGTTTAAGATGTTCTTCTTCAGTCTTACTGAAGACCAGTATATCATCAAGATACAAAATTACAAACTTCCCAATGAAATCTTTCAAGACTTCATTCATCAATCTCATGAAAGTACTTGGCACATTCGTCAAACAAAACGACATGACAATCCATTCATATAATCCTTCATTCATCTTGAATGATGTCTTCCATGCATCGCCTTCCCTCGTTCTAATTTGATGATATCCACTTTTCAAATCAATCTTTGAAAAAAACCTTGCTCCACTCAAGCAATCCATCAAGTCATCCATCCTCGATAAAGGAAATATGTACCTGATGTTGATTTTGTTTATAGCCCTCGAGTCTATACACATTCTCCATCCACCATCCTTCTTTGGACTTAACACTATTGGTACAGTGCATCGACTCACGCTTTCTCTTATCAACCCCTTGTCCATCAAATCTTAGACTTTCTTCTTGACCTCTTCATTCTCCTGCAGCGTCAACCTGTATGCTTGTTTGTTTGGTAAACTCACCCCTGGTATAAGGTTGATGTGATGGCTTATACTTATCATGGGTGGCAACGAACAAGGTAAATCGTCCACCACTATATCAGCAAAATTTTCCAACATTTCCCAAATTTCCTCTGGTAGATCATGTATCAACGTATTGGTCAAAATGAATTTAGGTTTCCTTACCATAACAAATTGCATGTCTTCTTATTTCTTGACTTCCTCCAGAAGTTCCTTCCCACTCATGAGAAGTATAGTGTTACTTGCTTCTGCAACAACATATGAGTCCTACCATTCTTCTCTAAGGTGTATGTGTTCTTTATCCCATCATGAACAACATTTATGTCATATTTCCATGGTCTTCTCAACAAAATATGTCAAACATCCATGGGAATAAATTCATATAAGATCTCATCACTATATCCCCCTATATTAAATTCAACTAAACATTGTTTAGTGACAGTTACCTGATGTCCTTTTTGCAACCACGAGACTTTATATGGGCTCGGATGTGCAACTGTCTCCAATTCCAGCTTCTCCACCACTTTTGTGGATACTAGATTATCTGTGCTTCCATTGTCCACTATCACCTTGCATACCCTATCCTTGGTCTTGAAAGCAGTTCTAAATAGACTATTTCTTTGGACTGGATTCTCTGCCTCTTTCTCTAGCTTCAAGAGAATTTTCCTCATCATTAAGGATCTTCCTCCTTCTGCATCTTCTGCCTCAAAATTTTGCCTCTGCACTTCTAAAATGTGAGATTCTCCTCCTTTATCTCTTTTTCTATCAGGACATTCAAAATATTTGTGTCTGATATTTCCACAAACAAAACATTTTATCTCACCTCCTCTGCCTTCGCCTCTTCCTCTTGTTTGTGGAAAAGTTTTCTTATCGGCCTACTATCATCCTTGTGAACTTCCTCCTCTTTTTGGGTGATTATGAGGTTTATTTTTTTCACCTTTGGGCTTCTGTACCCTGTCCTGGCCAATTGCTTTGCCTCTTCTCTGACTTCTACCTCTGCCCCTTTGACCTTGCTTTTGGGCCAATTTGTCTTCTGCCTTCAAAGAAATCTGATAAGTATCTTCCACATTTCTAATTGTCACCATGCTCATCTCATCCTGAATGTCATATCTCAGACCATTCATGTATCTGGTGACCTTTTCATCGTCACTCTCACGATGACCAACTCTGATGTTCAGTTGGTAAAACTCTTCAGTGTATTCCTTCACTGTCATCCTCTTCTGTCTCAAATTCTGCATTCTTTGAAACATATTAATTTGATAGTCTCTGGGTGTAAACTTGGATTTCATCTTTTCTACCATCCTATCCCAGATTTTGATTCTTTTCTTACCTTTGCAATGCATGTTAGCCTGTATTTCATCCCACCACAGTGTTGCATGTCCTTTCAATCTAGTGACAACATGTTTTACTTACCTATCTTCTTCGATATTTTCATAGTCGAAGTATTTATCTAGAGCTCTAAGCCAATCTAGAATCTCCTCAACATCTAAGTTTCCTTCATACATCAGAATGTCCATTTTTTCTCTGGCCCCTATTCTTGCAACAACTCTAACTAGACGTTCTTTTGCAGCATCTTCGGCTACAACTTCTTCTTCATCTCTAGCCTCATTTTCACTTTTGGCTTCACTGACATCTCCTATATCAGTAGATCGTCTCTATGATATCTCCATAGCATCTAATCGAGCACGAATTTCTCTCATTTCCCTTTCCATAGCTGGATCAAGCATTGGTCTATCTTGAAATCTTCTGGGTGGCATTGTTGTAATCTGCTCTTCACTACAGAGATTCAAAATTTGTGCTCTGATACCACCTGATGCAACACCCCTACCTTAGAAGGTTCTTCTTGACCTCTCGGTCTAAGGATTGTTCTTAATCTCCTCTTGAGCCTAAATGGCTCTTTAATTCCCATCTGGAATCTTTGCACTTGTAACCACACGTCATTCTTAGGAGCTACGCCTGTGAAAACAAGCTCTAGGCATGAACTCTTACCCACGTGACCAACCAATGTGATCACACCCTTTACCCAAAAGGTATTTCACGAATCGTGATTTCAGGGGTATTCGCGTGATACAAATCCAACACTCCACATCCACGAAACCCCAAAACCTAATGTGGGACCTCTCCCCAAGACCATATTTGACGGTCCTATGCATCCTCCTCGATCGATGGCCACAATCACATTGTGACTTCACATTTCATGATGTCGGGACTGTTTGTGTAATGCAAGCCCACTGATCCAACTCCTGACTTCTAAAATGCCAAGATCTAAACTCAAGAGACCAATGACTCCCGTTGATCTAGATCCAATGGATACTATTCCTCCTAGGCTTGTGAGTGTTGAAAGGTTATCAACCTTATCCTTCACATTGATCTACTAGATCCAATGGCTCACAGAATTTTGGTATTCCTCCCTCTGAGAAATTCCACCATCCATTCAGATTTTCAATGGCTCCAAACCAAAGGACTTGGCATCAATTTTTCTGGGGTCAACCTCTGTGAGGTGACTTCAACCTTATTCTTTTCTTTGAATCCCTCAAAGTCTCTATCCCTTCTGAGCTTGGCTTCTACTGCAAACTCAAGAATTCCAAGGGTTCTTTGCATGCACTCCTTGTGGCACTCATGATAACCTCTAGTTATCTGGCATCTTCCTCTTCTACGCACTCCTTGCAATAGAAATCCTTCAACCCCTCACTTGGGTTGGAAAATTATAAGACTTCAACCTGCCTGCACACTCCTTGCATGAGTTTGTGCTATACTCACACTTCTGCTGGTATGAGAACAACGGTATCTCTCTCGATATTTTCTGAGGTAAAACTCAGAACCTGTCAACGCACACTTTGCACGACCTTCACTGCACCCCTTGCAGGAATTCTCATCACAAGAAACAATTGAAACTCATTCTCTCCCTCTCAAAGACTTCATACATTCAATCATGAAATCATACATACAAACAACATTGAAACAAATGCATAACAGAGACTGAAATTAACTATAAACATACCATTCAATAGATGTAAACAAAATTCATAAACACCATGATATTTGGATAAAATCTTCCTTATATTAATCAAAGTGCATCTATACATGGGTTTTATAGCATCAGCTATCTTCTTATACACTCTTCTACAATCTTTGTTCTTCTATTCTCTTGCTCTATAGCTCTCTAATTCTTACTATGAGAATCATAATGATACATTACAATACATACAAGGGAGCTTTCTAGAGTTTTCCCTCCCACACTCTAAGCTATCTAATTGAAATAAAAGCTACAACTACTTTACATTTAATACAATAAATGCCTCCAAAAAATAGATGAGAGCAACTGCTCAAGATTTGCATTACAACTCAAAACATAAATGCGAATGCATCCTTTCAAGATATTACATTAATGTCTTATCCTTTCAAATTTAAAATGCTTTCAAAATGTGCACTGGTGCATATCCAACTGTCATCCGCTCTTGCGCTTTCTTTGTTGGATTTCTTACAATGCTCCTGCATCACACAAGGAAACTCATGAACACAGATGGCGCCAAGAGAGATCCCACAAGGTCCATAGAGAAGTACGCATCGACCTATACATCAAACAATTTGACATAAAAAAGACATGCGTGGCATTGGTTTTCTCTTACATGTGGGATATCCTCATTGGGTAGCATGGATAGATACACATGACATTGTTTCATTTCAAGTACTAAAACAAGATACATATTACATTTTCTTCACATAGCTTACATTAAAATGCAAAGCAGGTCCTATATATTATTTAAGATCATAGAAAAAATGTTGAGATCTTGAATGTATTATTAATTTTCTAGAACCAAGCATACAATCAAGATCTAAGTAAACACCAAATGTATTGAAATTTGAGGCACAAGGAAATGCATGAACATAGAAGGCAGGAAGGGATATCCCACAAGGGTCCATAAAGAAGTACACATCGACCTATGCATCAAACAATTTGATATAAAAAAAAAACATGTGGCATTGGTTTTCTCTTACATGTGGGATATCCTCATTAGGGAGCATGGACATATACACATGAGATTGTTTCGTTTCCTGTCGATGCTTGATATGAATTTTTTTTTTTTTGGTTCATCCGATATGCAGTATTGCGCTGTCCTCACTTAATGTAAATTTTCTATGGATCTGAAAGTTGTGAAGCATGTAAACATCGTTTGCCTTTTTATGTAGGTATACTTCATATGGGATTTTTGTTAGCCCAGGAAGCACATCCTGTAACAGAGGTTCTCTAATTGTATAATGTATGATTGTGTTACTAAATGTTTGGATGGCAACATTGAGGAAATGTCTATATATGTAAGGGCATTTTTTACTACATCATAGAAAATCAATTGTACCATCATTTATGAAAGTAGAGGCAGAATCAGGAGAGTTTCATTTGGCACATACATGCTCGAAGGGGGTTTAGTACAAAGTCTTTGCAACCAAAACACCCTCAACCTGCGCATGTGAGAACAATAGTTAATATATTGAACAATATGATATACAATTGCACAACAAAAAAAAGATGAAGAAAATTGGTGAATGCAATTTTTATGAGCAAAGTGTAGATGGAATTGTAGATTACGCACAATAGTTGTCAAGCTAGTTAGTTTCTTGAGATCCTGTACTATGTTTGTTCGCAATTATGTTAAAAATGTTGCTTGGGTTGTGCGAAAGATCATTTCTTTAACATCTCTTTTCTTTTTTATATTTTTGAAGAGCATAAGTGGAAATTTCCCTTTATGCAATTGTTGTTCCATTGAGGAAAAACAATTTGAATAGATGTCAAAAAATTGCAGATGCAACATGGAATAGTGTAATAGTTTTGTAACATAACTGAGATACATGGACATGTGAAAGTAAAGGACAAAAAGGGATATGGATAATGGTACCATTTCCTTGTCGTTGCCTGACTCTCCATATTTTATATGGAGAATGTGTTTCGAGCCAACTTTTCTCGCGAGTGTGACCACTACACCAATGGTTATGATTGGGTAAGTGTCTTTTCTCTGTGCAAGTTGGTTGATTGTTGTGTCCGGTATGAAACGATATTCTGAACAAATCATGAGAATTTTTTCCACAATACTTGTTTCATTGAGTGATATAATCCTATCACAATCACCACAGTCATATACTGTTTTGGGCAATATATTAAAATTTGTAATGGATATCCCATTACCTGGAAAGATATTTTTTGCATGCTTTTGGACAAGTTGTGTAGGGATAATCAGTGTGAATGTCATAATGGATTCATTGTGTGTCATGTCAGCACACACAATACATTTAGTTTTGTCTTCCTTGTCCAAGTAGGCTATATACACGACCATTATGTCCCCGACGAACACTTGTCCAGTTCGGTGGCTATTCAAGCCTTCTATTGATAGTATATTGGGTGTTATAATTTTAGACCTCATGACAATTTTTTAACAGGAAAAGTAATGTTAATGGTAGTCTGCATTATTTTTTTGTTTTCTTTTATTCCTAGCATAAATGTACAAGTAGACGCACAACTTGGATGAAGTATTAAGGCTAGAGTTTTGTAACCAAACCTCTTAGTTTGCGGAACTTGCACTATGTTTGGAATCTCACTTGTGCTCGTTGATACTTCTTATGAACTGCAAAGTATGTGTTGCAGATGACATCAACATATTTATCATGGAATAAATGAATAAATAGGTCAGGATATTTGTTTGGTAAACATATCAAGAGAAAAATGTATGAACCTTTACCTTTGACATTGTCATTTTGTTGATGTTTGCGATGATTGACTACTCATTCCCATGTCACTATTCCAACTTTTTCTAATGCAAGCATGTGTACATGAACATCAAAATGACTAAATAAGTATATGCATTGTATATTATCCATAATTTTTTTGAATGTCACATACAAGCTCGAAGTAGATGGAATATGAAATAGGGTGTCAAGGGATACTCAGGAAACATGAGGACCCGATGGTAAAATTATATGCCTCAAAATTTTTTACTGCAAAAATGTGTAACACACAACATGGCACGATGGGGGAGTCTGGCGGCCAATTTGTATATCATGGAACCCCCGAAGCTAGAGGCACAATCCTGAGCCTACCAGCCTGGGAACTCGCGATCAAAAAAGTGGCTAAGTATGGAATGAGGAAGTCATCGGTTAGAGTTGTGACATAGAAGAATGAGTATAAATGTGAACCCATGAGTCTGCCAACCCGTGCACCTAGACATTTTTGGAAAAAACAACTAATAAAAGAAACCTAAAAGCAAAAGTAGAGGGGAAAAACAAAGAGGAACTCAGTTAAGTATAGAAGAGGGAAAAAAAAGGAATAATAGAGAGTAGGAAAATAGTAATGGGGAGGGAAATGTTCAGAAGAGGGAAGTCTCAACAAAGACCCATTGTTTACAAATCATCATTTTTTAGTCCAATATTATATCCACCTACTTGTTTTGTGTGTTTGATTTACTATCACAGTTGGTATACATTTTCGAAGATTGTACTTCAGCCTGCTTTGTTGTGACATATAATATTTCATCCTCTTGTCCAACTAATCTATTTCTTTCAATGTAGTAATGCATAAAATACATTGGACATGAAGGTAAGTTAGTATGTAGAAATACATGTTACAAAATAAATATAGTTCTATTTATTTCAATATAGCAACAAAAAGAATACAAGTGACATGAAGATAAGTTATTATGTAGAAAAATACATAGTATCTATATACAATAAATTAGGTCCAAAGCAGTAGAACAAATATACAGAGAATAAATGAAATATTAAACAATGGAATATGAAATAAGAGTAGAAGCATGCACCTTTGTATCTCATCTTCAACATTTGTGGTAAAGAGTCCCTCGTTTTCTCTAGTTATTCTGTTTGTTTCAATGTAGAAATGCAAAAAATATAATGGACATGAAGGTAACTTGGTATGTATGAAGACATGTAAAAAAATAAACACAATTCTATTTATTTCAATGTAGTAGCACAAAGAATACAATTGACATGAATATAATTTATTATGTAGGAAGATACGTAGTATATACATACAATAAATTTGGTGCAAAGTAGTAAAACAAATATACAAACAATAAATGAAATACAAAACAATGGAATATGAAATAAGAGCAGAAGCATGCACCTTTGTATCTCCTCTTCTACATTTTTGGTAAAGAGTTCTTCGTCTTCTCTAGTTATTTTGTTTGTTTCAATGTGGGAACGCACAAAATACAATGAACATGAATGTAAGATGGTATGCAAGAGAGAACAAGTAATATGTACATACAATAAATAAGAATCAAAGGAATAGAATAAAAGAGAGTTAGAAACATGAACCTTTTCTTTTCTTGATCCATGGTTGTAATTATATAGAATTTTTTCTGTCCAAAATATATTACAAGCCAAAAAATATTAAGAAATCGGATGGTCAGAGCTGAATGATTTGGTTTTGTGCAATAAAGTATCCTGATATGTTTTGAGACATGGAAATATAATTTTGTAATATCTTTGATGCATATTCCATAATTCAAGTACAAGACAAATTGTATCGTGGTTAGACTAGTCTCTGTATAAGATAAATAGGTTGTATTGTGATATGGGCACATTTCACCATATATGGTTAATAAGTGTGTTTTGCACATGTTTTATCTTAACCAAAAGAAAGAAGACATTGTAATTGCACATGTAGTTTTCCAATTATTTGTTATGGCACTATTTTGTAGCATGTCAACACTGAATAATCCTAAAATGATAATGGTTTTGTCTAGATGTAAATGGTGTGATGCATTTGAGAACACATTCATTAAGTTAGCAATGTTGCACGCGAAGCGACATAGATATTGAGTATTGCAATTTGCAATCCACAGAATACTACTCTTGCTAGAACCATTTCAACATCTTTTTCTTGTACAAGAACATTTTGCAAAGGCATGCAGGTATGGTTCAGAGTTAGGAGAAAAAATTGGAGAAAATTTAAGAGCAGAAGAAAAAGATATGCCAACCTCTATGGAAATTCTGCAGGACAAGAATGATGAATAAATACTTAAACATTCTTACTTGCAAAGTGAAAACAACGAATAGTAAGTAATGAATACGATTGAAAGTATGTTATTGGAGCTTACTCATTAATGAAGAACGAAAAAACCACAAGTCCACTTGCGGGTGCAGGACCTGAACACTGCAAAGTGCAAAAAATAGCTCCAACTGTCGGTGCAGGACCCCGACCTTGCAAAGTTGAAGAAAACAAAAGGAAAAAACAAGAAACAAACCAGTGAGCAAGCACCAACAATCCCAACTGTAGTTGCAGGACCTCAAACTTGCAAACTTGAACCAAACAACAACAAGTAGCAACTGACGAACCAATGAACAAGTAACAACCAATGAACCAATAAACAATACATGTATCTTCAATGATGAACAAATTGACCCAAGCATAGAATAAATCTGAAACATATGACGACCATGCAAGTGGAAATACTTAAACACTCTTACTTGCAAATTGCAAATAGAAAACAACAAATAATGAATATGAATTAATTTATGGTATCAAAACTTACTCGGCAACGATGAACAACAGAAGCACAGGTTGAATTGTGGGTGCAATACTTGAACTCCACAAAGTCAAAAAACAACTCCAACTACGAGTGCAGGACCCCAACCTTGAAAATTTGAAGAAAAAAAAGCAAGCATCAAGCACCAACAAGTCCAACCACAGGTGCAAGACCTCAACCTTGCAAATTTGAACCAAACAACAACATGCAACAACCGACGAACCAACGAACAAGAAGCATCCAACGAACCAATAAACAATATATGTATCTTCAATGATGACTAAATTGCATTCCAAGCATAGAAGAAGTATGAAACATATGATGGCTATGTGATTGGCGATGGACAACAATATTTTCCAAATTCACTGCAAGATTGTATGGAAAAATTGAACGAAAAATGTATTGTGAGAAGCCTATTTAAGTAAACATTTAAGGTTGTCAAGGTTGTTTAAGGGCCTCACACTATGCAAACATTTAAGTTGTCAGGTCTATTTAAGGGCCTAACGCTATGTAAACATTTAAGTTGTCAGGCATATTCAAGTACCTCAAAAAGAGTATCAATGCTCAAAACTTTCGGTATGTAAACATTTCAATAAAAATAGAAATAATAAAAACATTAAAAAAAAGCGTCGATGCTCAGAACTTTCTGTATGTAAACATTTCAATAAAAATTAAAAAATTAAAAAAGAGTGTCCATGCTCAAAACTTTGGATATCTAAACATTTACAACATTGGGAACAAAGCTGACAATAAGACTTCGGATCTATTCTCCAATGAGATGATGACATATAATGTTTTTTTTATTATATAAAAAATAATGTTTTAACTTTTATAGTTCGAACAATATTAATATTAATATGAAGTCAATGCTACGGGGACTACTAACCTATTTTTACTCAATACATGTATTAAGTGTTAAGGTATGTTGTATTGTTTAATAAAAATAACTAAATATGGAAATGTTTTTTTTAGTTCATTGAATAATCATGTTAATACATGTCAAGAAAATTTGATTAACATTTTTTATTTAACAAATGTTTAAATATTTTGATATTATATTATAGAAATGTATTTTTAATTGATAAAATAAAAATAAATAGATAAACATTGATAATTAATAATAAAATAAAAATTTGAATAACATTTTTTATTTAAAAAATGTTTAAATATTTTGATTTCACATTATAAAAATGTACTTTTAAAATGTATTTTTAATTGGTAAAATTCTCTCTCTCTCTCTCTCTCTCTCTCTCTCTCTCTCTATATATATATATATATATATATAATAGTTGCACGAACGTTATGGATATTCAAAGAGCTTGGGAATTAGTTTTCTAAATAGATAGCTTTACATTAAAATTCTATTAAATTAAAATGTCAATATTTTTATTCCATTATTACAAATACTAATTTTTTATAAATATTTTCATTATATTTATTTAAAATGTCACTATAAACCAAATATTAAACTACACTAAATATTATTTGAAAAATTATTTAAGTAAAAAAAATTAATACTATTCACTTTATAGTTGTGGATATGGAAATTTTTTAATGCATGTGTGTTTTTCTTCAAGTCCAGACTAAACTTAAAAGTAGAATAAATCAATACCCTATCCATGGAAAGCATTTGTTTCAGATTGTTGTTGCTATCAACCAACCAAATCATTGACTTTTATTGTATTTCCATATTACAAGAGTAGCACTATTTGGCTTTTTCCAATCAAAACAAGAAAAATGTTTCAAATTTACAAAGATGTTTGAAGTTTATATATGTAAAGTTTAATTTTTAAAAGATGTTAAAACTTTATATATGTATTTTCAATTTTGTTTCTCATTTTCTAATCGAATCTTTATGGATATTAAACTTTCAATATTGTGTTAAATATATTCATATAATTATTAGTACAAATTAAAATAGTAATTTCAATATTGTAGTTGTTTCTTGTTTCAATAGGAACAACTTTGTCAATTTTATTATTATCTCGATACATTATAATCTAAAATATTTTTTATATAATTTTAATATATATTATTGCCAACTTCAAGTTTTCTATAAATTTAGGAGAAACTTCTACTTCTGTACACTCTTATCCACGTTCCCAACTTTTTAATATTCCAAAAACTCATACAATATAAATATAAATATAAATATAAATATATAAACAGTCGTTAAAAATAAAATGAAACAATTTTGATGAACACTCCATGCAAATATCAATGTTTTGACATGCTTTGGTGCTACTTGGTTAAACAAATATGGAAAATGTTGCATTTTTTATAAAATACAATATCATGTTAATTGAGAAGGAAAACACTCGTTGTAGTCATTTTTCATTAACTGTCATTTCATATATCGCGTGTGATTTCTTTTGGCACACGTATTCTCATTCCAGTCATTCATTATCTCTTCCTCGTCCTGATACGGTCCCCATAATTAAAGGCTGCCGCTTATAAAAATAGTAAATTACTCACGATAGTGCTTAACCAATATTTAATATTCTTCTTCCCATTTTATAAAAATAGTAAATTACTCACAATAGTGCTGAACCGATATTTAATATTCTTCCCATTTTATAGAGTGGGGTGTACTTAATAAGTAACTTTGAGAATATATATAAAGATTTTAACTCCTAATCACTTATTATAGAAATTAATTATCTAATCAAGTGTTCAAAATTTCAATATTAATAACATTGAAATTGTTTTTTCTGAAGGGAAAAAAAGAATGATTGATCCAGGTGGATATCAGGGGCCACCCACCTTTTCCAAATGGCTCAAAACAGTTTTCTGGTCATTTTGACAATTTACTATTTTTAACAGGTTCTCACTTACGGGGTCATTTTGACAATTTACTATTTTTAGCAGGTTCTCACTTACGGGGCCATTTTGAGGGCCTAAATGAAGTTTTTTCGAGATCGAGGTTCTCAATGATAGCCTAAGAAATAATTGAGCCCTCAAAATGAATCTCCTCGATGATACATTTTCAACGAGCTATCACACGCCTAAAACGGAGATCGTAAGCAAAAGTTACGACCTCGGGAAGTTGATGCACCAACTTACGCAAATGGGGCCCACATGACTTTTGGCGCTTCATCTCCTAGTGTTAGGTTTTTGGATGTCTATGACTTTTGGCATTCCCGATTATTGTAAAAAGGCCTCCAGAGCCTCATTGTAACCATCTTCTTGCGAATGCGAGTAGCCGTCACATCTCTTCTCAGAGATAAGCTGCCACCATTCTAGTGAGTCTTTCACTCTGTATTTTTACAGTCTTTGTACATTTCTTTCATTAATCGAAATCATGTATTACTGTATCTCTGTGTTTATGGTTTCATATCTGATATATTTTTGTTATATTACTGGATATACGCGATATTTCTGTGCATTTCTTTATTATATCTCCGCTCTCATTTCGTGCCAAAAATAATCCGGATCAGTGGTATCAGAGCAGGCTGCTATTGTTCATTTTTTTCAGTGCACGTCCCCGACGAGGTCCAAGTATAGCAAGTTGGGTCTCGAGCTTGTCTATCTTGAGGACAATCACTCTCGCACACCCAAGAAACCCTCAATGGCGGAAGAAAAGAAAAACGATGGAGCAGAGGATCCTATCAGTCTGTTGCTTGAGCAAGCTCTCACGTGACAAAGGGACAAAATGATGGAGAATTTTTCCCACATTCTTCAACGCCTGCCGATAGCATTAGGTGCATCTTCATCAAGCGACCACTTTGGAGGCATCTCGCATTTCCAAGTACAAGTTAATTTTGATATTCTCGTATTTGAAGGTCAAATAGATGCATATGCCCTAGATAAATGGTTAAATCTGCTAGAAGGTTATTTCTCTGTTCATAATTTTTCAGACAAGGAAAAGATCACCTTCGCACTCCTTAAGGCTCTCATCCATGTCAAACATTGGTTGGAAACTTATTGGGAGCAGAGTTCTACAGAGGAGTCTGGAATATATGGGGCCGAGCCCACTTGGGATTTTTTTGTGGATGCGGTAAAGGAATAGTACTACCCTGTTGGAAAATATGAGGAACAATACATGAGATGGACCACACTACGGCAAGAGAGGGGCCAAGCAG
Source organism: Picea engelmannii (assembly GCA_009831015.1). Classification (NCBI taxonomy): domain Eukaryota; kingdom Viridiplantae; phylum Streptophyta; class Pinopsida; order Pinales; family Pinaceae; genus Picea; species Picea engelmannii. The sequence goes on from ML777128.1 coordinate 1,135,925, forward strand.
TTCCAAAGTTCACCAATACCTTCCATACCTTACGCACCAAGCTAGGTATCAAAGATTCTGAACGACATTTGGTTTTGAAATACCATGGGGCTCTACACAGATACATCCAAACTAAAATGGATTTTCTAGACATCTCATCACTCGGTGCTGCCTATCGATATGCTGTTAAAATCGAGCAGAAATTTAAACATCAGAACAAACGGGAGTTCGGGTTTGCAAATCCACAACAACCAAAGTATGACAAAGACAACCCTAACAAACAGTCTCCCGAAAACCAGTCCAAGCAACAGGAAAAGAAGGGTCACGGGAAGACAAAGAAGGACACCAGAAAATGGTGCGATTTCCACAAAAGCCCCTGGTACAATACCGATCAATGTCGCTCAAAACAGTCATTGGTGGCCGAGATCAAAGACAAGGAGCCAAACCCTGATTCAGAATCTGATTCTGAAAATACTGGTAAAAGACAAATCATCGACGCAGAGCCCACTTCTATTGTCGCGACCGCAGCAATTCAACCAAAAGAGCCAATAGATCCAGAAGAGGGGGAGCGCCTTTTTCATTCACAAATGTGGGTGAAGGGGACCCCGCTGCATTTTATTGTTGATAGAGGAAGCCAGAAGAACCTCATCTCAACAGAGGTTGTCAAACAGTTGGGATTGTCGACAACACCACACCCACAACCATACAACATCGAGTGGCTTCACCAAGGATGAGATCTTCGTGTCAGCCAGCAGTGTCGATTGTCATACGGCATCCAACCCTTCAAGGATGAGGTATTATGTGATGTTGCCCCACTGGATGTCTGTGATGTTCTCTTGGGCCAGCCATATATGTGGAAACACCATGCTATCTATGAGTCTCGACCCCGTAGTGTCATTATTATTATGAGGGTCATCTCTACAAGATACCAGAGGTAGTTCCAACTACTTCCCAACCTAAACAATGCTGCAAGGTAGTATCTCATACTAGAAAATTCATCTTCTCCACAATCTGTTCAAAGGGTGAACAGAAGGATACTGCAGCTACCACAGCTTCGGCCAAAGCACCTTCTATCCAACAGAAGCAGGTCGACAAGGTTGCAGCAAAGCACGAAGATTCCTTCTGCACACAGTCGTGTAAAATAGC
>ML777128.1:1153284-1190234 GCA_009831015.1 Picea engelmannii
GAAATGGATTTTCTAGACATCTCATCACTCGGTGCTGCCTATCGATATGCTGTTAAAATCGAGCAGAAATTTAAGAACCAGAACAAACGGGAGTTCAGGTTTGCAAATCCACAACAACCAAAGTATGACAAAGACAACCCTAACAAACAGTCTCCCGAAAACCAGTCCAAGGCACAGGAAAAAAAGGGTCACGGGAAGACAAAGCAAGACACCAGAAAATGGTGTGATTTCCACAAAAGCCCCTGGCACAACACCGATGAATGTCGCTCAAAACAGTCATTGGTGGCCAAGATCAAAGACAAGGAGCCAAACCATGATTCTGAATCTAATTCTGAAAATATTGGTAAAAGACAGATCATCGACACAGACCCCACTGCTATTGTCGCGACCGCAGCAATTCAACTAGAAGAACCAATAGATCTAGAAGAGGGGGAGCGACTTTTTCATTCACAGATGTGGGTGAAGCGGACCCCACTGCATTTTATTTTTGATAGAGGAAGCCAGAAGAACCTCATCTCAACAGAGGTCGTCAAACAGTTGGGATTATCGACAACACCACACCCACAACCATACAGAATTGGGTGGCTTCACCAAGGACGAGATCTTCGTGTCAGCCAGCATTGTCTTCGACGAGGAAAACAAGGTTGCAACAAAGCACGAAGATTCCCTCTGCACACAGTCATCTAAAATAGCTAGACTGGTTAAAAAGGTCCAAACCTTCCAGCCATAGGTTCGTGACAGATTTCCACAAACTAAGCAGCGTGACTTCTCCAGCAAGACAAGCAACTCACCAAGATGCAGATTCAACAAATGTTTTTCCCTCTCCCCCGGAAACTCAACGCAATGGTGACCATTGCTTCCTAAGGAGGGAGGATTGATCCAGTTGGATATCAGGGGCCACCCACCTTTTCCAAATCGCTCAAAACAATTTTCTGGCCATTTTGACAATTTACTATTTTTAGTAGGTTTTCACTTCCGGGGCCATTTTGAGGGCCTAAATGAAGTTTTTTTGAGATCGAGATTCTCAATGATATGCAAAGGCATGATTGAGCCCACAAAATGAATCTCCTTGATGATACCTTTCCAACGAGCTATCACACGCCTAAAACGGAGATCGTATGCAAAAGTTGTGACCCCGGGAAGTTGATGCACCAACTTACCCAAACGGGGCCCACATGACTTTTGGCGCTTCGTCTCCTAGGGTTAGGTTTTTGGATGTCTAGGAATTTTGGCATTCCCGATTATTGTAAAAAGGCCTCCAGAGCCTCATTGTAACCATCTTCTTGTGAATTCGAGTAGCTGTCACATCTCTTCTCAGAGATAAGCTGCCACCATTCTAGCGAGTCTTTCACTCTGTATTTTTACAGTCTCTGTACATTTCTTTCATTAATAGAAATCATGTATTACTGTATCTCTGTGTTTATTGTTTCATATCTGATATATTTCTGTTATATTACTGGATATACGTGATACTCTGTGCATTTCTTTATTATATCTCCGCTCTCATTTCGTGCCAAAAATAATCCGAATCAGTGATATCAGAGCAGGCTGCTCTTGTTCATTTTTTTCAGTGCATGTCCCCGACGAGGTCCGAGTATAGCAAGTTGGGTCTCGAGCTTGTCTCTCTTGAGAAAATCACTCTCGCACACCCAAGAAACCCTCAATGGTGGAAGAAAAGAAAAACGATGGAGCAGATGATCCTATCAGTCTGTTGCTTGAGCAAGCTCTCACGCAACAGAGGGACGAAATGATGGAGAATTTTTCCCACATCCTTCAATGCCTGCTGATAGCATTAGTTGTATCTTCACCAAGCGACCACTTTGGAGTCACCTCACCTTTCAAGTTACAGGTTAATTTTGATATTCCCGTATTTGAAGGTCAAATAGATGCAGATGCCCTAGATAAATGGTTAAATCTGCTAGAAGGTTATTTCTCTGTTCATAATTTTTCAGACAAGGAAAAGATCACCTTCGCACTCCTTAAGGCTCTCCCCCATGTCAAACATTGGTGGGAAACTTACTGGGGGTAGAGTTCCACAGAGGAATCTGGAATATATGGGGCCGAGCCCACTTGGGATTTTTTTGTGGATACGGTAAAGGAACAATACTACCCTGTTGGAAACTATGAGGAACAATACATGAGATGGACCACACTACGGCAAGAGAGGGGCCAAGTAGTTCCAGAGTTCACCAATACCTTCCATACCTTTCACACCAAGATAGGTATCAAAGACTCCGAATGACATTTGGTTCTGAAATACCGTGGGGCTCTACACAGATACATCCAAACTGAAATGGATTTTCTAGACATCTCATCACTCGGTGCTGCCTATCGATATGCTGTCAAAATCGAGCAGAAATTTAAGCACCAGAACAAACAGGAGTTTGGGTTTGTAAATCTACAAAAACCAAAGTATGACAAAGACAATCCTAACAAATAGCCTCCTGAAAACTAGTCCAAGCCACAGGAAAAGAAGGGTCACGAGAAGACAAACAAGGACACCGGAAAATGGTGCGATTTCCACAAAATCCCCTGGCACAAAACTGATGAATGTCGCTCAAAACAATCATTGGTGGCCGAGATCAAAGACAAGGAGCCAAACCCTGATTCAGAATCTGATTCTGGAAATACTGGTAAAAGATAGATCATCGACGCAAACCCCACTGCTATTGTCGTGACCACAGCAATTCAACCAGAAGAACCAATAGATCCAGAAGAGGGGGAGCGCCTTTTTCATTCACAGGTGTGGGTGAAGGGGACCCCACTACATTTTATTGTTGATAGAGGAAGCTAGAAGAACCTCATCTCAACAGAGGTCGTCAAACAGTTGGGATTGTCGACAACACCACACCCGCAACCATACAGCATTGGGTGGCTTCGCCAAAGACAAGATATTTGTGTCAGCCAATAGTGTCGATTGTCATACAACATCCAACCCTTCAAGGATGAGGTATTATGTGATGTTGCCCCACTGGATGTCTGTGATGTTCTCTTGGGCCAGCCATATATGTGGAAACACCATGCTATCTATGAGTCTGGACCCCGTAGTGTCATTATTACTCTGGGGGGTCATCTCTACAGGATACCAGAGGTAGTTCCAACTATTGACCCACCTAAACAGTGCTGCAAGGTAGTATCTCATACTAGAAAATTCATCTTCTCCACAATCTGTTCAAAGGGTGAACAGAAGGATACTGCAGCCACCATAGCTTCGGCCAAAGCGCCTTCTATCCAACAGAAGCAGCTCGACAAGGTTGCAGCAAAGCACGAAGATTCCTTCTGCACACAGTCATCTAAAATAGCCAGACTGGTTAAAAATGTCCAAACCTTCCAGCCACACGTTCGTCACAGATTTCCACAAACTAAGCAACGTGACTTCTCCAGCAAGACAAGTAGCTCACCAAGATGCAGATTCAACAAATGTTTTTCTCTCTCCCCTGGGAACTCAACGCAATGGAGACCATTGCTTCATAAGGAGGGAGGATTGATCCAGGTGGATATTGGGGGATACCCACCTTTTCCAAATGGCTCAAAACAGTTTTCTGGCCGTTTTGGCAATTTACTATTTTTAGCAGGTTTTCACTTCCGGGGCCATTTTGAGGGCCTAAATGAATTTTTTTCAAGATAGAGGTTCTTAATTATATCCAAAGGCATAATTGAGCCCCCAAAATGAATCTCCTCGACGATACCTTTCCAACGATCTATCACACGCCTAAAATGGAGATCGTATGCAAAAGTTACGACCCCGGGAAGTTGATGCACCAACTTACACAAATGGGGCCCACATGACTTTTGGTGCTTCATCTCCTAGGGTTAGAGTTTTGGATGGCTAGGACTTTTGGCATTCCTGATTATTATAAAAGGACCTCCAGAGCTTCATTGTAACCATCTTCTTGCGAATGCGAGTAGCCGTCACATCTCTTCTCAGAGATAAGCTGCCACCATTCTAGCGAGTCTTTCATTATGTATTTTTACAGTCTCTATACATTTCTTTCATTAATAGAAATCGTGTATTACTGTATCTCTTTGTTTATGGTTTCATATTTGATATATTTATGTTATATTACTGGATATAAGTGATATCTCTGTGCATTTCTTTATTATATCTCCGCTCTCATTTCGTGCCAAAAATAATCTGGATCAATGATGGGCCTTTTTGTGTCTTTTAAAAGTTGATTGATATGTAAGAGAAGTGGTGTTCCACAAATGATGATTTAGTCTCCCATTTGGATTTTTCTTTATAGATGTCCATCCCTTTTATCTTATAATTTGTGACTTTCTTTCTACATAGGCCTCTCACTATCACCTCAACAATGCCCTTATGATCTAGTTTTAATATATGTTTTTATAGTTGTGTTAAGAATTTTTACTTTGGGAAATTACTTTTTTATTTTACTTTGTTTTAAATAGAGGACATGGAAGACACCATGAAGTCTTTGCTGGTTGGAATGCATAGTGTATATGGAACCTTTGTATCTTTTTTTTGCATTGTATGTGGAATATAATGTGGGTTGAAGCTTGTTCTTACCTTATTGTAAAAGGGTTATCTCCTTGTATAATTACAATTGAATATCGAAAATATCTCCAACTATAAACTATCTTGCTAGACACACTCCACCCATCATCATGGACAAAGAAAACTTATACATTGAGTTTCAAAAACTATCTTTCTAAGTGGTATTGATTATCCTATTATTTCATTATATTGGCTACCATGGAAAAGTTGTCCTTGAGGATTGTAATTATGTTATGTATTTCGTATAGAGTTTCAACTATAGAAAGGATTTTAGCATTATGAATGACTTAGTATTTGAGAGATGAGGGTATTTGAGTGCTATTGATTCTTCCATGGGAAATTATTTCATTTTATTAGTTTCCATGGGAAAGTTGTGTTTGAGGATTGTAAATATGCTATCTATTTCCTATAGAGTTTCAACTACACTAAGGACTTTAGCATTATGAATGACTCAGTATTTTGGTGATGAAAGTCCAAAGACTTATACTACCTATGAAGGGGGTAATTTTATGATAGAGAGGTATATAGTATTACAACATTATTTAGCTAAATGTAACCAATAGATCCATTTACTTTCCTTATCCATCGTATAGATACAAATATATCCTTCTAAGAAATTATTGACTACCTTTATTTGCACATTTGTTTGAGGGTCATACACAATTTTACTCATATTAAAAGTCACCCCTTCTAATTTTAAAAGTTATTACCAAAAGAAACTTAAAAACTTGGGGTTTTAATAATTGTTAATGTGGTGAGTGAGTTCAAGGAGCTTATAGACATTGTAATGTCCCTTTCCAAATAGGAGCTCCAGAGAGGAGGCTTAATGGTCTAAACCGCCCTGTTAGACTATAGCCAGGAACAAAAAGGGGTAAAGAGGGTCACTAGAGGTCACTTCAGTCACCGGTGTTATATTCGGAAAGTGACATTGAGCTAAAAAGGGTTAAAAGCTCTTTTAAGTCATTATGAGCTAAAAATAGAAGTCAACAGTGAATTAGGGTTTCAACAGTGATTTAGGGTTTTGGAAGTCAACAATGAATTAGGGTTTTAGAAATGATTTAGGGTTTTGGAAAGCTATAAAGGAAGGGTCAGCGACCTAATTCATCATTATGCATATTATGACTTGTCATTGAAAAGAAGAGGCACATCTCAAGAGAGATAGTTTAGTGGATTCCAGGAGGAAGACACCAGTGGCTGATTTCGGTGTTGAGAGATGCACCCTAGTCACCAGGAAGATCATTTAGGTCTTCCATCATTCTTCAACAACAGTTACACAGTGTTCAACAACAAGGGCGCATTCATCCAAAGTAAGGGCACAACTTCTGAGAGGGTTTTTAGTTGACTTATCCCATCCAGGGAGAATTCCAAGATTTCCCTCTGACCAATTTGAGAGGAGGGAAGGCGCATATTTTTACTGGTTCCTCATCAGATTCCGATGGAGGAATCAACTGGGACACATTTTCCAGACTTGGACATGTGGCACTTTTGGCAGGCACATTTGGGGTTCCAGAGTGAGCATCAAACCAGATTCAGGGAAACCCTTCCGACCCATTTCCCAGTAGACCAAGGTGGTCGTTTTGAGACATATCTCATATGATTCTGATGATGGAATCACTAGGATGCATTTTTCCAAAAGAAGAGGGGTGAATTCCCCCAGGGGTATCCATCTGGAGTCTAGATTCATCAGTAGAGGGGTCCGACAGATACCAGTACTGAGGAATAGAGCAGGGCACATCATTTGGGACAGTTTCTAGGCCATTCCGAGGAGTATAGCTCCCAGGGAAAACTTTCCAAACTTCCAGCAGTTACCGTCAGAGTTGCCATAGTCCCAACACATCCATTGATTCCACAGTGCTCCCATATTCCATGTATTATCTTTTAGTTTCTTATTTGTATTCCGACTAATATCATTTGTCTGTTGATATAGTCGAGTATTGTCAGTTTATTCAACCGCATTCAACCATTTTGTAATTCGCAGATATATCATAATATAAACTTTGCAGTCCTTTGTCGCATTTATTATTTGTATGATCATTTATATGTTGTAAACAATTGATCCTACACACACATTAGCAACGTTTCCTAGACTAGCCAAGTCAGGAACATTACAGTGGTATCAGAACTTTAGTCCTTCAAGCCCATGACTAAAGACAATGAGTGCAATAGAAGACCTAGAGGGTCATGAACATGTAGGTGACGAATATGTCACTTACAACAGGCATAAGGAAAGAAGGCATAGGCCTGATTTTCCCCCTTTTCCTCCTAGATCAGAGGAAGAGGAAGAGGCACACAGAGAAGAAGAGAGAAGGGCAGAGCGCGAGGTAGAGAGGATGCTAGGAGAAATATATGAGCGACCAGAAGGCAGTGGCAAGGCCCCTGTAGATCCAGAGACATCTTTCATGCAGGTTATCAATGATATGTTAGCTAGTCAATGGAGCATGTCTCAGTCCTTGGCACAGGTGGTTGATAGAATGGCTAGAGTGGGCACCCTAGACACACAAGTCCTACATGTAGCACAGGGGAACTGAGGAGAAAGAAATAGACCCTAGTCACCTTCTCGCACATACACCTCTTCAAGTAGGATTCCCAGACCCTTGTTTCCCAGTTTCTAGAGGGCACCCATGGTAGCAGCACTGCCACCGATAACACAGAGGCCACCCACTCATGAAGACGACATTGCAGAGTATAGGAGGGTATGTGTAGCATTGGGTTGTGACTTCCATCAGGACATGACCTTAGTTGAGTACTGTGGACTCAGACTCAGGAACCGCCCCAGAGAGCCGTAGAGGGGAGGACCACAATAGCAGTAGGGGCATAGCCTTGATTTCATCCGAAAAGTTGGGAAACTCACCATCCCTTCTTTCGACGGATCATCCAAATACACCGCTAGAGCTTCAGTACAGAATCTAGACACATATTACAAGCTCAACCAGATGACCGAGATAGATGCCATCAATTTCATGAACTTACACTTGGAGGGTGAGGCACACAAGTGGTGGTATCATGGACTAGTGACATTGGGTCACAGTCGCATCACCTCCTATAGGGAGTTTACATATAGGCTCATGGACAGGTTTGACAGGAAGGATCCCAAGATACACTTCATGGATCTAGACCAGTTAAGACAAACTGGCACAGTAGAGGCGTTCATCATAGAGTTTCAGTGGGTAGTCATGGCAGTGATAGATATATCAGAGCCCAGGCTGATCATCCTATTCATAGAAGGACTCATAGAGCCTTTGAGAGGATGGGTTAAGGCATACAATCCTCCCACTTTGCAGGATGTCATCCTTCGCACTCGAGATCCGGAAGACTCAGTGCCAAAGACTAAAAATTTGTCCAAACCATTTGTGCCCCAGAGGGATCGAGACAGGAAGCCATTCCAGAGATAATGGAAGGGTAAGGAGAAGTTGGATGATGAGACTAGGCAAGAGCTTATGAGGAAGAAGCTTTTCTTCAACTGCAGAGATCCTTGGGTCCTAGGCCACAGGTGCATGGGCAAAGGAGAGATTCATTATATTGAGGTAGCAGCAGACAACGTGGATAGTGAGGAGGAGGATCAAGATAGTGGATCCACTAGTTCAAGGGAGGAGTCAGCACCATCATATGAGCAACCTCCCCATAGACCATCGACACCGGCAGGAGCCCATAATCCAGTAGTCCCACAACCGCTAGAGCAGGATAACAGGAGGAAACTAACAAAGGGAGGAGTCATAGCGACCCTTTCTAGTGTTACCAGGTATGATACCCTTCGTATCAGAGGGATTATTTAGGGGCAAAGGGAAATCACCCTGATAGATGGTGGGGCCACCCAAAACTTCATCGACACTTCACAAGTATCGAGATGGACACTTTAGATAGAGGAGTTTGAGGGGTTTGATCTTGCAGTAACAGATGTCCACACAGTGGAGTGTCTAGACAGAGTTCCAAACATAGAGATGAAGTTAGGAAACTACACAGTGAGAGACACATTTTATGTGGTTGACCTATCAGACACAGATGTGGTGTTAGGAGTCCAGTGGATGATTACCTTGGGAAAAATCACCACCAACTACCAAACCTTGGAAATGGGATTCAAATATCAGGATGGGAAGAAGCGTGTTCTAAGAGGTATTTCGACAAGAGCACCTAGGACAGTTTCAACCAAAAGGATGGAGAGGATATTTAGACATGGGGAGGTAGCATATGTCGCAGAGTGCTTGATCACTACTCAGAAGGATTCAAAAGGTCGACAACAATACCATACAGAGATCAAGAATTTATTGGGACAACATCAACAGGTCTTTGAGGCAATTCCACTAGGGATACCACCTGACAGGGGGTTTGAGAACACCATTGAGTTGGAGGAGGGTGCCAAAACTATTATCACCCCCCCCCCCCTATCGTCATCCTAGGAGGTTCAAGGATGAGATAGAGAAGGTAGTCAAGGAATTGTTGGTGATGGGACACATCATACCAAGCAACAACCCATTTGCTTCTTCAGTTGTCTTATTTCTGAAGAAGGATGGCACCATGAAGATGTGCATTGATTATCGAGCCTTGAACATGAAAACCATCAAGAACCGATACCCTATCCCATGTATTGACGAGTTTATGGATGAACTGCATGGGGCAATTTTCTTCTCAAAAATTGATCTACACTCTAGATATCATCATATCATCATCCGAGAGCAGGACATAGAGAAGACGACATTTCAATGTCATTTTGGACACTTCAAGTTCCTGGTTATGCCATTTGGGCTAACCAATGCACCTGCTACATTCCAGTCTTGCATGAACCATATATTCAGGGATCACTTAAGGAAATCCGTCTTGGTTTTCTTCAATGACATCTTGATCTATAGTTGGTCATGTCAAGAGCATATGAGGCACTTGGATGAGGTATTGAGCATCATGGAGGCATAGTCATTATATGCCAAAGAGTCCAAGTGTGAGTTTGGTATTATAGAGCTTCTTTAATTGGGCCACATCATCAGTGCACAGGGGGTACAAGTGCACCAAGAGAAGATCAGGGCCATTCTGGATTGACCGACGCCCAAGAATGTGACATAATTGAGGAGCTTCTTCGGGCTGTGCAGCTATTACAGGTGGTTCGTCCGGGGTTTTTCTCAACTTGGAGAACCATTGACAGATCTTACCAAGCATGGGGCCTTCATATGGACCGATAAATCACAGGAAGCCTTTGATCACATGAAGGAAGTCATGGGAACTTGTCCAGTGTTGGCACTACCATACTTCACCTTGCCATTTGTACTAGAGTGTGACGCATCCGACGAAGGGATCGATGAAGTTTTGATGCAGGGAGGACACCCAATTGTATTCGAGAGCTGGAAGCTTAGTCAACCTGAGAGGTTGTACTCCATTTATGACAAATAAATGTTGGCAATCATGCATGCCTTGACCAAGTTCAGACAATATTTGGTGGGAAACAAATTTGTGGTCATGACCGATGACAACAGTTTGAAGTATTTCCTTGAGCAGAAGGACCTCAGTGAGAGCCAATAGAAATGGGTGACAAAGGTACATGAATTCGACTTTAACATAGTGTATGTCAAGGGGAAGAAGAACATTATGGCTGATGCACTATCGAGGAGACCTACAGCATGTTCTTTGATGGATATTTCAGTAGATTGGAAATCCCATTTGTTAGTGGAATATTCCAAGAACAAGTTCACTTGTGAGGTCATGGATGGGCAGATACAGGATGACCAGTATAGGGTCATTGACGATGTAATAATTTACAAGGATAGAGTATACTTGGTGCCATATTTAAGGCTCAAGAAGAATATCCTCACCGGAGTTCATGATTCACGTCTAGCAGGCCAACAGGGGTTTTTCAAAACCTATAGACAGATCAGAGAGAGGTTCTCATGGAAGGGCCTCAAACATGACGTTATGAGACACGTCAGTGAGTGTGTGACTTTCCAGCAGAACAAGTCAGAGCATGCTCTTCCAGCAGGGCTACTTCAGACACTCCCCATTCTGGAGCATAAATGGGAGAGTATATCTATGGACTTCATCATAGGTCTACCCAAGGTCTAGGGTAAGGACTATATCTATGTAGTGGTCAACAGATTGACCATGTTTTCTCACTTCTATGTGATACCGACAGAGTACAACGCAGTTCAGGTAGTCGATCTTTTCTTTAGGGAGGTCTTTAGACTTCATGGGTTGCTGAAGAACATCGTTAGTGATAGGGACAGATGGTTCATAGGGACATTTTGGAGAGAGTTGTTTCGATTGGTGGTGACATAGTTGACACCTAGCACCAGCTATCACCCTCTGACAGATGGGCAGATCTATATTGTCAACAAGTGGGTTGAAGGGTATTTGAGGAACTATGTAAGAGGACAACGGAGAACGTGGGTAAAGTGGGTACATTTAGGAGAACATTGCTACAACACCACCTTCCACATGTCCATTGGTATGACACCCTTCAGAGCATTGTACGGATATGATGCTCCCACTTTGGTAGACTTGGTCTTTGGGGAGAGAAGAGCTACCAAGGCCAAGGATTGAATCATAGAGAGTCAGGAGATTCTCAAGTTGTTGAAAGAGAACCTGTAGATGGCGCAAAATTGACAAAAGATAAGTACAGATAGGCATAGGATAGAGCGTAGCTTTGAGGTTGGAGATTTGGTTTTCTTGAGACTCCAACCCTACAGACAGTCATCTCTAAAAAAGAGTTGGGCCGAGAAGCTCAAGCCCAAATTTTATGGTCCTTACAGGGTCATGCATCGAGTAGGTGAGGTTTCTTATGAGCTAGAGCTTCCAAAGGGGAGCAAGATTCATAACGTGTTTCACGTGTCTTGCCTCAAAAATGTAGTGGGACAATTCATTAGCACATCAGAGGAGCTTCCTCTGTTGTATGAGGAGGGATAATTGGAGTTAGTTCTAGAGGAGGTTTTGGAGTTCCAAGAGAGGAAACTGAGGAGCAGGGTCATCAGAGAGTGTTTGATTAGATGGAGGGGGCTTCCAAAAGAGGATGCTACTTTGGAGAGAGAACAAGTGTTGCAGCACCTTGGACTGGTATTTCTTGAGGACAAGCAATTTCGGGAAGGGAGAACTGTAATGTCCCTTTCCAAATAAGAGCTCCAGAGAGGAGGCTTAATGGTCTAAACTGCCCCGTTAGACTATAGCCAGGGCCAGAAAGGGGGAAACATGGTCACTAGAGGTCACTTCAGTCATCGATGTTATATTCTGAATGTGACATTGAGCTAAAAAGGGTTAAAATCACTTTTAAGTCATTATGAGCTAAAAATAGAAGTCAACAATGAATTAGGGTTTCAATAGTGATTTAGGGTTTTGGAAGTCAATAATGAATTAGGGTTTCAGAAATGATTTAGAGATTTGGAAAGCTATAAAGGAAGGGTCAACGACCTAATTCATCATTATGCATATTATGACTTGTCATTGAGGAGAAGAGGCGCATCTCAGGAGAGATAGTTCAATGGATTCCAGGAGGAAGACACCAGTGGAAGATTTCGGTGTTGAGAGATGCACCCTAGTCACCAAGAAGATCATTCAGGTCTTCCATCATTCTTCAACAATAGTTATACAGTGTTAAGCAGCGAGGGCACATTCATCTAGAGTGAGGGCACAACTTCTGAGAGGGGTTTTAGTTGACTTATCCCATCTAGGGAGAGTTCTAAGATTTCCCTCCGACCCATTTGAGAGGAGGGCAAGGCACATCTTTTGCCTAGTTCATCATCAGATTCCGATGGAGGAATCAAGTGGGACACATTTTCCATTCTTAGATGTGTGGCACTTTTGGCAGACACATTTGGGGTTCCAGAGCGAACATCAGACTAGATTCAGGGAAACCCTTCCGACCCATTTCCCAGTAGACCAAGGCAGTCGTTTTGAGACATATCTCGTATGATTCCAATGGTGGAATCACTAGGAAAAATTTTGCTAGATGAAGAGGTGTGCATTCCCCCAGGGGTATCCATCTGAGGTCCAGATTCATCAGCATAGGGGTCTAACAGATACCAGTATTGAGGACTACAACAAGGTGCATCATTCGGGATAGTTTCTAGGCCATTCTGAGAAGTATAGCTCCTAGGGTTAACTTTCCAGACTTCCAGCAGTTACCGTCAGAGCTACCATAGTCCCAGTGCATCCATTGATTCCACAGTGCTCCCATATTCCAGGTATTATCTTTTAGTTTCTTATTTGTATTCTGGATAAGATCCTTTGTCTATTCATCTAGTCGAGTATTGTCAGTTTATTCAGTCGCATTCAACCATTTTGTAATCCACAAAGATATCATAATATAAACTTTGCAGTCCTTTGTCACATTTATTATTTGTATGACCATTTATATGTTGTAAACGATTGATCCTACACACACATTGGCAACGTTTCCTAGACTAGCCAAGTCAGGAACATTACAGACATGCTCAAAAAAAAAATTAGCAACCCAAAAAGTTGTAAAATTGGTAGTTAAGGAAATTAAATGAGCATACATGGTTAAATAATAAATTACCACAAAGATATCCTCCTCACCTATAGGTATTGAAGCTAGCAACCCAAAAAGTTGTAAAATTGGTAGTGAAGGAAATTAAATGAGCATACATGGTTAAATAATAAATTACCATAAAGATATCCTCCTCACCTATAGAGATTGAAGCTATTGATGAATTCCACAAATACATCTTCACACTTGGAGATGGGGATTTCAGTGGGATAGAGAAGACAAGGATACAGAACAATTTCAATCTTATTACACTAAAAAGTGTCATACTCTAGCATAAACTGCTTAATATAAGACTTCATTTTTTTTTCCAATAAAAATTGGAGGAGACATTCGTATAAATGCTATAGAGACCCCCATGATCAATAGAAAGAGATACATGCCCATGTTGAAGATCATATTTAATAAGAGGAGGACCATGTCATAAGTAGATGGAATTTTTAAAGAGGATGTCACCATTCTTATTAGTCCAATATTGACCCTTCTTGCCATAAATAATATCTCATTTAAGATAATATATAGAACGATCTATTATGGACTCTACGAGGAAATCTTGAACCCAAGTAGGTTGGCTAGCTATAATGGATTTGAAAGTGGGTGGTTCTTCCTTCCAAGAGAAAGCATCTACAACAACATTCTCCTTACCATTCTTAAAAATGATATCAAAATCATAGGATTGGAGGCATACAATTTTCTTATATTGATTCTCTATTAGATTATCTTACACAAATAAATTCTTCAGGCTAAGTTGGTCAATTCAAATAAAAAAAACTTATTACTTAGGAGGAATTAATGCTAGTTAGATATCGCATGAAGTATGACTAACATTTCTTTGTTATACGTAGAAAAGCAACTTTCTCTGTCATTTAACTTTTATCTTTCAAAATAAATGTGTCTATCATATTGTAAGAGTAATGCAACAAATCTAACCCGAAAGGAATCACATATCAATGATGTAAGGGAAAGTGAAAACGTAAATAATGAGAACTAGCATTGAAGAAAGGGTCTCAAAATCTTGTTGTGCCTTAGTATACCAACAAAAGACATCCTTTTTTGTTAATTGAGTTAGAGGTTGAGAAATAATAGATAAAAGTGGTAGAAGCCTTCTAAGACAAAAAATCCTTCAATCTTATTAAGCTCATTGGCACTAGACATTTTATAGTGGATTTAATTTTTATAGAATATAATTTTACATTCATTGTAGAGATAATATAAGTAAGATATTATAATGAAGTCTTAAAAAAATCACTCTTACATTTTTTTTCATAAATATTATAATATGCTAAATTATTTAATACAATATAATAAATAAATGATGTGTATGCTATATGAATGCTCCACTATATATGAGTATCTAATCAAATAATCTCCACTATATATGAGTATCTAATCAAATAATAAAACTATAGAAAATTTCCAAAAATAATTACCAAACACCATATTCATTAAAGTGTTTGAAATATATAAGTAGTTCAAAAGATAAATAGCACCACTCTATGAATGCTCCATTGCTCCGCTATATATGAGTATCTAATTAAAAAAAAACTAAATAATTACCAAACACCATATTCATTAAGGTGTTTGAAATATATGAGTAGTGCAAAGGATAAATGGCACCACTCAAAGTTGAAAATGGCCCCAGTGAGTCTTGAATGATTTCTTATTGGGTCTAAAATATATAAATGTATTTTGTAATATCCTAAACATAGGTCATTCTTAAAGTAAATAGCAGATATATCATAAATAAATAATCTATAATGTGCATGTATCTAATTCATCAAATAATCTATGTGAATGAGGGGAAGAGTCTTGAATGAAGTCTTATATTGGTATAGGTATAGAAGATATATATGTATTTTGTAATATCCTAAATGCAGGGCAAACATAAATCAATCTTAAAATAAATGGCACGTGTATCTCATTATCAAATCATCTATGTAAATCACGAGGAACTTATTCTTAAGAGTGATTCGATTTAAGTGATCTATAATCAATATAGAGGTCGTAAGAGCTATCACTTTTCCTTTCTATGATAGCTAAGATAACATAAGGTACTAAAATTTATGGTCTTGACATCCAAATGTTACTTTTTAATCCTTTCATTTTTATCTTTTTAAAACTATCTATATTAACAGGGATGAACCATTGTGATAACTTTAGTGAAATTGAACTAACATGTTCCATGCCATTTTCTAATGAATGCTTCATATGTATCTTCAGGAAGACCAGACCACCTTATGCTTATGGAGTAAAGTAAAGAGGCTTAGAGTATAAGTTGAACAATATAATACTTGTGAGACATGAATTCAAAGTGGTATTTTTTGAAAACTTTTATGGAGTAAATGGACACACTAATTTAATTTTAGGTGAAAGGACTTTGATCGTGATTTATGTCAAACCATATTGGTGAAATGAAATGAACTTCTCTCGATTGTTAATGGAGTAAGTATCTATAGAATACCTTTATTGAATACTTAAAATCACATATACTCGTAAGTTATGTACTAAAGATGAGCCTTTGATAAAGTGCTAAAAATATTGAATAAACAATAGTCCAGTTCACACAACATCTAGAAGGCACCAATACGGTTCTGTTCACAGAACATTTAAAAGGCACCAATACGAACAATTCATCTCGAAGACTGTAGTATTCCACTATAAGTTTTACCTTATGCACCAACCCTTTACATTGAATATTATATGGTATGGAATGATAATGGTTCAAAGTGTTCAAAAATATACCAATGGAAGCCCAATTACTTGGCATGTTCCTTATCAATAAATTTCAAGGTACTTCCATGATGCACCGTATGAGAATGGGCCTTTATTTTTAATGTAGACATACAATTTGAAGGTATGAATGCTACTTAACTAGGCCATTCATTGTAGCAAGGGAGGATAATGATTTCTCTATTTTAATAATGGTGGAGGGTATTGGTTTTGTCGATTGAAATATTCATTTGTTTGTTTAAGGAGATTCATAGTATCGTTCAAGTGTATATTTGAAGTTATATTAATGTAAACTGAGACATAATTTTGTTTTGGAAATTGTTATAATATATCTAGGTATATTATAAATATTGGAATAACGTAATAATGTATCAACATGTATTAGGTAGTAATAGTCATGGATCACTTATAAAGTACACACCATTTCCCATAGAGGATGAATTATCATCTCAATGTGTATTTTGTATATTATATCATTAATTTAATATAATTAGATCATATTAATAGTTGTTATAATATATCTAGGTATATTATAAATATAGGAATAACGTAATAATGTATCAACATGTATTAGGTAGTAATAGTCATGGATCACTTATAAAGTACACACCATTTCCCATAGAAAATGAATTATCATCTCAATGTGTATTTATATATACATCAATTGTATATTATATCATTAATTTAATATAATTAGATTATATTAATAGTTGTTATATTATAAATTTAATATAATTAATTTATACTAATAGTTATTATTATTTTAATATGGATTGTATGGGTTATTTTTCATAAATGATTATTTCATGAAGTGAATAATTAAATTTAGTTTCAATAATACCAAAATGTTTTTCCACTTATCTTTAGCTAAGTGTTTTTAAATCAACGTAAATATAATTTTGAAGGTTGGTGAACCAACTTCTTATCTGCAAAAGAAGAATAAAAGTGCAAAGCCTATTACTAATGAATTAAAAAAAATAAATCAGAAAGCTTGTTAAATAATTACATTCAGTGCATCAATAATAAATACCCTCTATCTAAAATTGATGACCTATTGTTGGAATATTGTCATTGATGTCAAAGTGATGGTCAAGCATGATTGAGATGTTGTCATTGATGTCAAAGTGATGGTCAAGCATGATCGAGATGTTGTCATTGATACCATTGAGACATTGTCTTTGATGCCATCGTTGTAGGAGGAGCATGTTTGACTAATGGTGAAGGTGAAAGGAAATAGTTTTGATATTATCGTAATTACTATTTTAACCAATGTTGAAAAAGTTTTATATAAAGAAAAAGATTCAAAAGCATTACAAGAAAAGAATGAAGTCCTATTTGAAAAGAAAAAAATTAGAAGAAGATTAAAAAGAAAGTATAAAAAGACAAAAAAGTAAAAGAAGATTAAAGAAGTATAAAAGAAAATTAAAGAAGGTTAAAAGAAAATTAAAGAAGATTTAAGTTTTAAAAATGACAAGTTTAATAGGAGTTTTAATATTAAAAGCGAGGTTGGATTAAAAAGGAAGTTAGGTCCCTGGATGGGGTGCCACGTGGAAAGGAAGGGTACGTGGAGGCACATAGGGAGAGGCCATTTATGGTGGCTCTCACCTCACACCACAGCCATTTATGAAGGCTCTCACCTCTGTCGGCCTCCGTTTATCGATGGGGCCTCTCGCGCGTGAGCACAGGCCGGCTAGCCAGAGCATTAATCTCTCGGCTTTAATGGCTGCAGCCATTGTTTATGTCATTACCCACCTTACCAGAACTCTTAGCATGCTTTCGAATCTCATTGAGCAGAGCAGGAATCGAAGCACAGGAGACATCCTGGCATTGGTCCTCGTTCTCATTATGCTGCGAGTGAGAGGGAGACCCCGTAGGGGAGCAGGTTGGTACGCGACTGAGTCCAGGAGGAAAAGACACAAGAAATTTGAACGAGCTTTGCTCTTGGCCAAGAGGAAGCAACGCAGAGAGACCCCATCAAAAAACTCGCCTCCCCGAACATTCGTCGAGGAAATTCCGTTCATGGAGCTCCCACCGGACTTCTCTGAGAGTTGAATGTTTACGGTTCCAGATAATTGGAACCCTCCAGCATGCATTGGAGAAGCAACACCACCGCTCAGCCTGAGAGAGACCCACGGCCCCAACAACGCTCCTATTGAAGAGTTTTCCACTTGCCGGATAGAGGAGGAGTTTCCGGAAAGAAACAGCAATTCACAGTCGCAGAGGAAGACACAGGGTCACCAGGAAACGGATGCCAAAGATATGTCGCCACCGCCGCCACCTCTCCTACACCCGGAGCACCTGAACCTAATCTTTGAGGTCCGCAGTCTGGTAGATAATCAAATTTTCAGAGCCGCCCGCGTTAGCCAACGTCTAGACATGCTTTACGCATCCTACTCTAGCGCCACACCTCGGCGACAATGTCGCACCTGTGCTCAACCCTATGTCATTTCTGTCAACAACGGCAAGGCAGAGGACAGCAGCAAGGACTGCGGTGAATAGGTTCTTCTGTTTTGCATGGCCTCCAATTCCATTTCTTTTGTTGTTTATCAGAGCTGTAGCTCTTTAGTTGTTAGCCTAGTTAGCATTAGCATAGACCTCACTACACTGCTGATGGAAATGGACATGCACCCTGGTTTCCTTCGGGCAGGGTGGCGAAACGAGTTGTTTGATTTTGCATGCCACTGTGGACAGGCCAGCTGTTCTGGTTTCTTGTATAGGCAGGACAGCTGGCTCATGTTTGACAAGTGTATTTCTTTTTTGAAGTTTTAATATAACAGTATTTGCCCTTTTTACTTAAAAAAAAAAAAGGAAGTTAGGTAGAAATGGATGAAAAAGTGAAAGCTGTATTCTCCCATGGTATTTATAAGCCCATGGTATTTACTCATTATATTTGCAAATGTCAAATAAAAATGATTTAGTTAATATGGTTGTCCAAATATTAATTATGTTGAAAATGCCGAAATGAAGAGTTACGTAGTTATTGAAAATTAATAAAAAAGCAGGTAACTTATGTGAAAAGAGTTACGTAGTTATTGAAAATTAATAAAGAGGCACATGACTTATGTGAAAAGTCATAATATTTTGTATTCAAAAGTTTACACATATATATACTTAACATATATTGAAAGAAAAGTGTCTCTTCGTATGTGATTCATAATCTAATATCCGAAGATCATAGAAGCAGAGGAGTCCACCTATAGTAAGAGAATTTGATGTCAAGAAGCTTGGTATGAAGTAACCAAAGCAAGGAAGGGAGATGCTCACGGTTTCTTATGAGAAGATCATTTTTAGAAGCTGAGAAAGTGTTGAAGGCTTTTAGCTAAAGTTTAAAAGAAGATCATTAATTGAAGAAAATGTCAGCAGTGATAAAGTTGTCCAAAAGTGAAGTTTTAAGTAGAGTAAAAAGACAAAGAGCAAGAGATGAAGTTTGACTGTAGATAACCAGAAGACCATACAAGAAAAGGTTGAAGCAGACAAGTAGAAAGTACAACAATTAATGATTCTAAGAAGACTTGAAAAATTAATAATATCTATGTATGTTTATTAACACCTTGAACATAGTACAGTAAGATTGTTATATAACCTGCATAAAGGGAGGAACAATAGATAAAGGGAAAACAAGTCAAAGTCAAATCTGACAGGACTTGTGTTAATGGTTGCATGAATCAAATTCAATATGAAGAGAAACAAATGTTGAATTGCATTGTGAAATCAGTTGGATGTTAGCAACAAATTCATATATCGACAATAAACTTAAACAGGGTGGTAGGGTGGTGCTAGGGCAGGCTACAAGCCTGTAGGGGGTCATGGCCTCCTTTTAGTGGTAGCTGATAAACTAGGGGGTCGTAGCCTCCTTCTAGTTGCAGCGGGTAAATAGGGTGTCGAAGCATCTTTTTAGTGGTAGCTGATAAACTAGGGGGTCGTAGCCTCCTTCTAGCTGTAGCTAGTAAATGGGGTGTGGAAGCATCCCTTCAGTTGTAGATGAAGAAACTTGGGGAATGTGTCTCCATCAAGTTGTAGCTTGAAAACAGTTTTGTAAAATAACTTTTTATTAATGAGAAATGAGTTGGTGGTTTTCCCTATTAGGTTCCATGATAAAATCTTGTGTTCATAAGGGTTTGTTGTTCATCATATATTTATTAATTGAATAATTAATATGTTTGCTTAATATGGATGAAGATAAAAAGAAAAAGTAGGCAATATTTATTCACCCCCCCCTCTCAGTATTGCTGGATATTCCATCAATTGGTATCAGAGCGAGGTTCCTTTAAGAACAATCTAACAAACTCAAAGGAAGATCAAATTAAGAACACATTGATGGAAAAAAGATTTACAATGAGAATGGAACTCCAATTCTTAGAAAAGAAGAATACATATTTTGGAGTACAAGAATAGAACATCATTTGAAGGCATTGGGATATGATGTATGGAATTCAGTGATCACTGATTATTTCCCACCAAATAGAGTAAGGAATCCAGCTCAAAAGAAAGCCAAGAAAATTAACTCCATGGTAATAAATACAATCCTTGATGGATTATTTGATGATATCAAAGAGAATATAGGTGAATGTAACTCTACAAAAGAACTATGGGAAAAATTAAAAGACCTTTACTCAGATGAGAATTCAAATGAAGCATTTCAATCATAACAAAGTTCAGTCTACGACAATTCTAGTGATGAAGATTCTTTTGAAGAATACTCAGACATTCAAGCAGAAGTCAATATTGAAGCTGAGCTTGAAAGTTATTTGGACGAACAGAGAAAATATAAAAAAAGGTGTAAAAAACTAAAGGATCAACTTAATACTATTGAAAAATTAAAGAAAGGGACTAAAGCCCTTAATAAAGTTTTCAGTCTACAAAGATCTCCCTCGAACAAATATGGCCTTGGATATGACCACACACACATAATTAAAGGATCAAGTCTTATAACTCAGATTGAGATTGAAGATAACATGTCTAGTGATGATACCTCCAAAGAATTTGCTCATCCTCCGAAGATGTATCAAATCAAAAGATAAGACTCAACCATCAATAAAGGTAAATACTCTCCACAATCTTCTGATTGCAATAATGTTGGTATTGAATTATCCCCTGCAAGTAGAGAAGAAGATTCAATTACAATAACATAATGTTCTTTTAGCATCTATCCCATGGAATAAGAAGAAGAAAAAATATCAAAGGCCAAAGAAAAGGTTGATTGGAGTCTCTCCGAATACCTCTATCACCATAATGAATTAGATTATAGCTATCTTCCTGACTACACTCAAGAATTTCTTGAAAAGAGTCAAAATCATATCTTGGAAATAAAGAAAATGCTCAAGGACAGTAAACAAATAATATATGAGCAAGACAATCAGTTAGAAGAGAAAGAAGAGGAGATCAAGAGACTGAAAAATGAAATCAGTCAAGCAAAAGAAGAAAAGAAGGAATATGATGTCTCAAGAAAAAACCTTGCAGATCTAAAAGAACTAAGAGAAAACTATGTCAATCTTAAAATCCAACTTGAAGAAGACAAAAGGAGAGAAGAGGTAGTAAAGAACGAGTTGGACAAAAAGGAGTAATCTTGTCATAAGATGGAAGCAGAAGTTGTGAATCTTCGAAAGAAGGTTGAGAAGTTAGGCATCCAAATCAAGTTCTTCAACAACTCCATGACCCTGGATGAGATCTTGGATAGTCGGAGATCACCATATGAAAAAATCAATCTTGGCTACAACAAGGAAGAAATTAATAATCTCAAGAAACCTGATGTAATTCCTTCATTTGTAAAGAGTGAAGATAGGTCTGATGTAAGTCTTTCTTTTATAAAAAGGGAAAGCAAGTATGATGCAGGTTCTTCACATTCAAAGAATAAAAACAACACTACAAAACTTAGAAAATCAGATCAAGGAAGACATCCAGAAGCTACTCATACACCTCAAAGCAAGTTCATAAGAGAGACACCTTCATGGATGAATCAAAGAAGGTATGAGAGTGTCTTTAATGATTATCATTTTTCTTGTAATGAATATGGTCATAAAGCCTTAGATTGTAGGAATCATGGAAGAAAACAAGTCATTAGGTTAAAAAACAATATAAGATGTTGGAACTGCAATCATGTTGGACATATTGCTACACATTATTACACTATGAGATGCTATAGTTGTGGTGGATATGGCCACAAAGCCTATAATTGTTGGAACTCAAGAAAACCGTCAAAGAGAAGTGCATCGTACAAGACGACAAAAGGAGTAAATGAAACTTGGAAGAAAAAATAAAATGCAATAATAAATGATCAGAGAACAAAGATCAAGAAACTAGGACACTCGCAAATGTGGATAGCAAAGACTGAACAAGTGAACAGGAGTTTGGAGGATGAAACTTCTAATAAGGAATATATTCAAAACAAGGATAAAGAAGATTTTGGTGCACTTAATAATGATGTTGATGATGAATCTCCAACGATAGAACAAAACGAAGAATTGAGTGATTATTATCTCATAAATCTTCTAATGCTATTTTAGTGGTATTTTTCAGGAATAAGAGTGATACCTAATGCACACCTGAAGAAACAATTTTGAGTGACGATTCAAGTCTATATAAACAAGTCTCTATATAATAAAAGATGGCATCAGGCTCTGTATACTTCTTTCACCAGGGTTACGGTTATAGCACTATTGAAGCATCTCCTAGAATCTTAGATTATGTCAATAAGGGATAGTTCAAATTTGGATTCAATTTGAAGAGATGGAAGTCAAGAATGGCAAATGAGAATCCTTCTAAGTCTTATGATGATGATATTACACTCATTGATAAACTGATCACCACACTAGAAAATGGAGCTACAATCTTCTTTCAGTAACAACCATGATGATGAGAATAATTTCCCTAAAAATGATAAAGTGACTTGGAGGAAAGGGAGATTCGTCAGCATTCATATGTCTTAAATAATAACCACACTGCAAATCCTGAAGTCAACCCTAGACCAAACAAAAACATTGGTGATTTGATGAGTATTATAAAATTGTTTCCTTCAGTTTTGGAAATGATATTATGTGCAGATGAAGTTGATTTGAACACAATAATGGTGAAATCGTAGTTGTCTATGACCAAGGGGAAATCGGTGCAGAAATCTGGAGACAAATATTTTGGAGAGAAAGTTTGGCGGTTTCCTTACAAGGTTCTTAGATTCATCATGTGGTCCAACATAATGTCCTTGGTATTTCTATTTGAGTATGATGACAAACTTCTAAAACTTGATAATTCACATTCGTGGTTTTATCAATTCATGGTGGTGTAGAATTCGCTTAAGAGAGAGGTTATGTATACCTCTAGAAACAATCATGAAGTTCCCAGATTTGGATTTCATGGAAGTCGAAGAGAAAACTGGTATTCAATTATGATAAACATCTTGCGATGATTCAACAACACGAAATTAATGTCGTCTGGAAATAGTTTTGATGATCGTATTTACTTGGCAGAAGACTTTGAATATTCTGCGAATTATGTAGCCAATTATTTGTCTGTGAATAATGCAGGAAATTCTTTGGGATGTAAGAAGAGAAATGGATTATGGCCCAAACTTAAGGTGTCTACACTTAGTGGGGTTTCATTGAAATGGGAGTTGAATCATACCATGTGGCTATTGGGTCTGGGGTGAGATTCGATGTTCCTGAAGATGATTATGGGGCATAGAACATTTGCTTGCAGCAATGATGATGATGACTCGGTGATGTGGTTGGTGTGTTTAGTTACATAAGCCAAATTTATTCCACTATATTCATCTACCTAATGACCAAATAATAGTGAACACACCCATGCTAGTTTTGGTTCCCTTTGATCGTAACCTAAACAAGCATTTGTATATATTTCACGTAAACTGGACGAGTTACCATTTGAATAAGATTATTATTTTGGGTGACAGTTTTAATTGTTTCAATGAAACAATTCTTGATTTTGTTGGTAATGAAGTTAAAGATTTAAGTAACAGTGAGCATGGAGTTCGTGAAATACTGTTTCCACACAAACCTATTAGCTCGTAGGATCCCAACTTCATATACACAGATGGGTGTTTGTATTCAAAGATGGTGCAGGGTGGATGATCAATATGTCAAGTGGATACGATATAGTTCGATTAAGAAACATGATCCCAATGAAGCCATGGTGAATAAATGACAGTGTGATCTCTGCAATACATTGAAAGAAATGATAGTGCAAAACCATAAACTGAGGCATTGGATGTTGAACATCGCCATAGTTGCTATAGGAAGGATAAATTCTTTCGCAGGGAAGAGAGGCACATCGTGGGGTTGTAAATCTAGTGCATATGAAACTGAAGAGGATAATGGAGATGATGATGATGATGATCTCATTGTTCATCACACTTCAAGTGTTAGTGATGTAAAAGTATTGAAGAATGTCCTCACAATGGGTGCAGAAAACGATGAGGCAGACTCTGAGGGCCGAAAAGCCCCGCACTTTGCTTGTGTCTATGGTGATGTGAAATGCGCTAAAATACTTCTTGAGGTAGATAATCTGGAGCAAATATTGTTGATTCCAGAGGAATTCAGATTAATAAATGATAGAGAAGTGGAAAAAGGATTTTTTACAAGGTTTTTAAGGTCGTGATTGTTCTTTGAACCACTACCACTTGGACTTTTGATATAGAGATTTTTTGAAGAGGCAATGCCATTGGTTTTGTCGTAGATAAAAGATGCAACATTATTCTCACCAATAGGTGTGTTGTTCAGCCAGGTCCTGTTGTTTCCCATGCTACATTCCTTAATTGCGATGAAATTCCATTTTATCCTCTTTACCGTGACCATCTTCATGATTTTGGGTTTTTCATATTTGATCCAATAGCGCTTCAATTTATGAAATGTGAGGAAATCCCTGTTGCACCAGAAGCCATCGCTATTGGTTTGGAGATCCGGGTGGTCGGTAATCACAGTAGCGAGAATCTTTCAATGATAACTGGGACCCTAGCTCGATTGAGTAGAGATGCCCCTAGCTTTGGAAGTGATGTATACAATGACTTTAATACATTTTATATGTAGGAAGCTTCAAGGACAAGAGGAGGGTTGAGTGTCTCACCTGTCATTGATTTTCATGGGCAAGCAGTTGGACTACATGCTGTTGGCACATTAGATAGTTGTGCTGCATTTTTTCTTCCACTGGATAGAGTGGTAAGGGCGCTGAAAATTTTACAGAAGTGCAAGGATGAGTGCAACAACACTGCATTCCATATTCCTCGAGGCACACTTCAAATGATCCTTGTTCACAAAGGATTTGATGAGGCACTTCGATTAGGGTTTCGACGCGAGACTAAACATCTTGTGAGAGACAATTTTCCTATAGAGATGAGAAATCTTGTAATAGATTCAGTGGTGCCCAGAGGTCCCACTGACAAGATGCAATTAGAGGTGGGGGATTTACTTGTAAGTGTGAATGGTGAAATTGTAACACATTTCTTGAAGGTGGAGACACTACTAGATGATAATGTGGGAAAGACTATCGATTTAGAGGTTGAGAGAGGCAGTGCTCCTTTGAAGGTTACTTTGGAGGTCCAGGACTTGCATTCTATAACTCCTCATTATTTCTTGGAAGTAAGTGGTTGTGTGATTCATCCTCTATCCTACACAGGCTAGGAATTTTCACTTTAATTGTAGTCTAGTAGGTCAGACATCACGGGATTACATTGGAGTGAATCGCTCAGATATTAGAAGAAATAATATCCTCAGGGGGAGAATCCATGACAAGGGGAGTAGTCGTAAAGAGATATATGAGAATCAAAGGAAGAAGCAAACTCAATTACAAAAGTGACAGTTAAAAGATAGCATTCAAATAGGGGGAGAAGCTCCATGAAGAAACATAAGTAGAGAGGGAGCTATCCATTTTACCAAGCTATGTCATAGGGGGATCTTAAATCAAGGAGTCGAGAAAATATCTTGTCATTAATGTCAAATGGGGAGAGAAAATTCAAGAAGCGCATTGACAAGCACTGTTATGATAGGTGCACTGCCATCAATCACAAAGGGGGAGATTGTTGGAATATTGTCATTGATGTCAAAGTGATGGTCAAGCATGATTGAGATGTTGCCATTGATACCATTGAGACATTGTCTTTGATGCCATCATTGCAAGAGGAGCATGTTTGACTAATGGTGAAGGTGAAAGGAAATAGTTTTGATATTATCGTAACTACTATTTTAACCAATGTTGAAAAAGTTTTATATAAAGAAAAAGATTCAGAATCATTACAAGAAAAATAAATTAAAAGATTTAAAAAAAAAATTATTAAAGAAAATTTAAAAAGAAAGTATAAAAAGATAAAAAAGTAAAAGAAGAGTAAACAAGAAACTATAAAAAAAAATTAAAGAAGGTTAAAAGAAAATTAAAGAAGATTTAAGTTTTAAAAATGAAAAGTTTAATATTAAAAAGGAGCTTTAATATTAAAAGAGAGGTTGGATTAAAAAGGAAGTTAGGTAAAAATGGATGAAAAAGTGAAAGTTGTATTCTCCCATGGTATTTATAAGCCCATGTATTTACTCATTATATTTGCAAATGTCAAATAAAAATAATTTACTTAATATGGTTGTTTAAATATTACTTATGTTCAAAATGTCAAAATGAAGAGTTACGTAGTTATTGAAAATTAATAAAAAGGTACGTGACATATGTGAAAAGAGTTACGTAGTTATTGAAAGAATAATAAAGAGGCACGTGACTTATGTGAAAAGTCATAATATTTTGTATTCAAAAGTTTACACATATATATACTTGAACATATATTGAAAGAAAAAGTGTCTCTTTGTATGTGATTCATAATGTAATATCCAAATATCAAAGAAGTAGAGGAGTCCAGCTATATTAAGAGCATTTGATGTCAAGAAGATTGGTATGAAGTAACCAAAGGAAGGAAGGGAGATGCTCACGGTTTCTTATGAGAAGATCATTTTTAGAAGCTGAGAAAGTGTTGAAGGATTTTAGCTAAAGTTTAAAAGAAGATCATTAATTGAAGAAAATGTCAGCAGTGATAAAGTTGTCCAAGAGTGAAGTTTTAAATAGAGTAAAAAGACAGAGAGCAAGAGATGAAGTTTCACTATAGATAACCAGAAGACCATACAAGCAAAGGTTGTAGCAGACAAATAGAAAGTACAATAATAAATGATCTAAGAAGACTTGAAGAATTAATAATATCTATGTATGTTTATATACACCTTGAACATAGTACAGTAAGATTGTTATATAACCTGCATAAGGGGAGGAAGGGCAGAGAAAGGGAAAACAAGTTAAAGTCAAATTTGACAGGACTTGTGTTAATGGTTGGATGAATCAAATTCAATATGAAGAGCAACAAATATTGAATTACATTATGAAATCAGTTGGATGTTAGTAACAAATTCACATATCAACAATAAACTTAAATGGGGTGGTAGGGTGGTACTAGGGCAGGCTACAAGCGTGTAGGGGTTGTAGCCTCCTTTCAGTAGTAGCTGATAAACTAGGGGGTCGTAGCCTCCTTCCAGTTGCAGCTGGTAAATAGGGTGTCGAAGCATCCTTTCAATGGTAGTTGATAAACTAGTGGGTCACAGCCTCCTTCCAGTTTCAACTGGTAAATGGGTGTCGAAGCATCCTTTCATCATATATTTCTTAATTGAATAATTAATATGTGTGCTTAATATGGATGAAGATAAAAAGAAAAAGTAGGAAATATTGATTCACCCCCCCCTCTCAGTATTGCTAGATATTCCATCAATTGGTATCAGAGTGAGGTTCCTTTAAGAACAGTCGAACAAACTGAAAGGAAGATCAAATTAAGCACACATGGATGGACAAAAGATTTACAATGAGAATGGAACTCCAATACTTAGAAAAGAAGAATACATATTTTGGAGTACAAGAATGGAAATTCATTTGAAGGCATTGGGACATGATGTATGGAATTCAATGATCACTGATTATTTCCCACCAAATAGAGTAAGGAATCCAGCTCAAAATAAATCCAAGAAAATTAACTCAATGGTAATAAATACAATCCTTGATGGATTACTTGATGATATCAAAGAGACGATAGGTGAATGAAACTCTGCAAAATAACTCTAGGAAAAAATAAAGGACCTCTACTCAGATGAGAAGTCAAATGAAACTATTCAGTCAGAACAAAGTTCAGTCTACAACAATTCTAGTGATGAAGATTCTTTTGAAGAATACTAAGACATTGAAGCAGAAGTCAATATGGAAGCTGAGCTTGAAATTTCTTTGGATGAATTGAGAAAATATAAACAAAGGTGTAAAAAACTAAAGGATCAACTTAAGACCGTTGAAAATTTAAAGAAAGGGACTGAAGCCCTTAATAAAGTTCTCAGTCTACAAAGATCTCCCTCGAACAAATATGGCCTTGGATATGACCACACACACATAATTAAAGGATCAAGTCCTATTACTCAGATTGAGATTGAAGATGACATGTCTAACCTCCAAAGAATTTGCTCATCCTCCCAAGAAGATGTATCAAATCAAAAGAGAATACTCGGCCATCAATAAAGGTAAATACTCTCCACAATCTTTCGATTGCAATAATGTTGATATTGAATTACCCCCTGCAAGTAGAGAATAAGATTCAAATACAATAACATAATGTTCTTTTAGCATCTATCCCATGGAAGAAGAAGAAGAAAAACTATCAAAGGCCAAAGAAAAGGTTGATTGGAGTCTCTCTGAATACCTCTATCACCATAATGAATCATACTATAACTATCTTCATGACTACACTCAAGAATTTCTTGAAAAGAGTCAAAAGCATATCTTGGAAATAAAGAAAATGCTCAAGGACAGTAATAAGATAATATATGAGTAAATAAGAGGAGATCAAAAGACTGAAAAATGAAATCAGTCAACCAAAAGAAGAAAAGAAGGAAGATGATGTCTCAAGAAAAATCCTTGCAAATCTAAAATAACTAAGGGAAAACTATGTCAATCTTATAATCCAACTTGAAGAAGCCGAAAGGAGAGAAGAGGTAGTAAAGAACCAGTTGGAAAAAAAGGAAGAAACTTGTCATAAGATGGAAGTCGAAGTTGTGAATCTTAGAAAGAAGGTTGAGAAGTTAGACACCCAAATCAAGCTCTTGAACAACTCCATGACCCTAGATGAGATCTTGGATAGTCGGAGATCACCATATGACAAAACCGGTCTTGGATACAACAAGGAAGAAATTAGTAATCTCAAGAAGCTTGATGCAAGTCCTTCATTTGTAAAGAGTGAAGACAGGTCTGATGCAAGTCTTTCTTTTATAAAAAGGGAAAGCAAGTATGATGCGGGTTCTTCACATTCAAAGAATAAAAGAAACACTACAAAACTTAGAAGATCAGATCAAGGAAGACATCCAAAAGCTACTAATACACCTCAAAGCAAGTTCATAAGAGAGACACCTTCATGTATGAATCAAAGAAGGTATGAGAGTGTCTTTAACAATTATTATTTTTCTTGTAATGAATACGGTCATAAAGCCTCGTATTGTAGGAAACATGGAAGAAAATAAGTTAGTAGGTTCAACAACAGTATAAGATGTTGGAACTGCAATCATGTTGGACATATTGCTACACATTGTTACACTATGAGATGCTATAGTTGTGGTGGATATGGCTACAAAGCCTATAACTGTTGGAACTCAAGAAAACCATGAAAGAGAAGTGCATCATACAAGACGACAAAAGGAGTAAATGAAACTTGGAAGAAAAAAGAAACTGCAATAATAAATTACCAGAGAACAAATATTAGGAAACCAGGACACTCACAGATGTGGATAGCAAAGACTGAACAAGTGAATAGGAGTTTGGAGGATGAAACTTCTTATAAGGAATATTATAAAAAAAAGGATAAAGAAGATTCTCATGCACATAATAATGATGTTGATGATGAATCTCAAACGGTAGAACAACAAGAAGAATTGAGTGATGATTATCTCATAAATCGTCCAATGCTATTTAGTGGTATTTTTGAGGAATAAGAGTGATACCTATTGCACACCTGAAGAAGCAATTTTGATTGACGATTAAAGTCTATATAAACAAGTCTCTATATAATAAAAGTTGACATCATGCTCCATATACCTCTTTCACCAGGGTTACAGTTATAGCACTGTTGAAGCATCTCCTAGAATCTTAGATTATGCCCATAATGGATAGTTCAGATTTGGATCCAATTTGAAGAGATGGAAGTCAAGCATGGAAAATGAGAATCCTTCTAAGTCTTATGATGATGATATTACACTCATTGATAAGCTGATCACCACACTGGAAAATGGGGCTACAATCTGCTTTCAGTAACAACCATGATGATGAGAGGAATTTCCCTGACAATGATAAAGTGACCTGGAGGAAAGGAAGATTCGTCAGTGTTCAGACATCTTAAATAATAACCACACTGCAAATCCTGAAGTCAACCCTAGACTGAACAAAAACATTGGTGCTTTGATGAGTATTATAAAATCGTTTCCTTCAGTTTTGAAAATGAGATTATGTGCAGATGAAGATGAGTTGAAGACAATACTGGCGAAATAGTGGTTGTCTACGACCAAGGGGAAATCGGTGCAGAAATCTGGAGACAAATATTTTGGAGAGAAAGTCTGGCAGTTTCCTTACAACGTTCTTAGATTCATTCTGTGCTCCAACATAATTTTCTTGGTATTTCTATCTGAGTATGATGACAAACTTCTAAAACTTGATAATTCAAATTCACAGTTTTATCAATTCATGGTGGTGCAGGATTCTCTTGAGAGGGAGGCTATGCATACCTCTAGAAACAATCATGAAGTTTATAGATTTGGATTTCATGGAAGTCGAAGAGAAAAATGGCATTCGATTCTGAGAAACGTCTTGCGATGCTTCAACAACATGACATTAACATCGTCTGGAAATAGTTTTGGTGATCGTATTTAGTTGGTAGAAGATTTTGAATATTCTACAAATTATGCAGCCAATTATTTGTCTGTGAATAATGTAAGAAATTATTTGGGATGTAAGAAGCGAAATGGATTATGGCCCAAACTTAAGGTGTCTATCGGGTCTGGGGTGAGATCTGGTGTTCCCAAAGATGATTATGGGGAATAGAACGGTTGCTTGCAATAGGGATGATGATGATTCAGTGATGTGGTTGGTGTGTTTAGTTACAGAAGCTAAATTTATTCAACTGTATTCGTCTACCTGATGACCAAATAATAGTGAACACACCCACACTATTTTTGGTCCCCTTTGATCGTAACCTAAACAAGTATCTGTATATATTTCACGTAAACTGGACGAGTGACGATTTGAATAAGATTATTATTTTGGGCGGCAGTTTTAAATGTTTCAACTAAAAAATTCTTGATGTTGTTGGTACTGAAGTTAAACCTTTAAGTAACAGTGAGCATGGAGTTCGTGAAATACCACTGCCACACAAACCTATTAGCTCGCAGGATCCCAACATCATATACATAGATGGGCGTTTGTATTAAAAGACGGTGCAGGGTGAATGATCAATATGTCGAGTGGATGCAATACAATTCGATTAAGAAGCTTGATCCCAGAAAATCCATGGTGAGTAAATGACAGTGCGATCTCTTCAATACATTGAAAGAAATGATGGTGCAAAAGCATAAACTGAGGCATTGGATGTTGAACATCGCCATAGCTGCTATAGGAAGGAAAAATTCTTTCGTAGGGAAGAGAGGCACATCGTGGGGTTGTTAATATGGTGCAGATGAAACCGAAGAGGATATTGGGGATGATGATGATGATGAGCTCATTGTTCATCACACTACAAGTGCTAGTGATGTACAGGGATTGAAGAATGTCCTCGCAATGGGTGCAGACAAAGATGAGGCAGACTCTAAGGGCCGAACAACCTTGCACTTTGCTTGTGGGTATGGTGAGGTGAAATGTGCTGAAATACTTCTTGAATCAGACAATCTGGAGAAGATATTGTTGATGTGAGAGGCATTCAGATAAATAAACGACAAAGAAGTGGAAAAAGGCTTTTTGACAAGGTTTTTAAGGTCGTGGTTGTTCTTCGAACCACTACCACTCAGAATTTTGATACAGAGCTTGTCTGAAGAGGCAATGCCACCAGTTTTATCGTAGATAAAAAATGCGACATTATTCTCACTAACAGGTGTGTCGTTCAGCCAGGTCCTGTTGTTGCCTAGGCTATGTTCCTCAATTGCGAGGAGATTCTAGTTTATCCTCCTTACCGTGACCATGCTCATTATTTTGGATTTTTCATATTTGATCCAGCACAGCTTCAGTTTATGAAATGTGAGGAAATCCCTGTTGTGCCAGAAGTTGTCATTGTTGGTTTGGAGATCCGGGTGGTCGGTAATCACAGTAGCAATAAGCTTTCAGTGATAGCCAGTACCCTAGCTCGATTGAATAGAGATGCCCCTAGCTTTGGAAGCGATGTATACAATGAAGTTAATACCTTTTATATGAAGGCAACTTCAAGGAAAAGAGGAGGGTTGAGTGTCCCACCTGTCATTGATTTTCATGGGCAAGCAATTGGACTTCATGCTGCTGGCATATTAGATAGTTGTGCTGCATTTTTTCTTCCACTGGATAGGGTGGTAAGGGCGCTGAAAATTTTACAAAAGTGCAAGGATGAGTGCAACAACACTGTATTCCACATTCCTCGAGGCACACTTCAGATGACCCTTGTTCACAAAGGATTTGATGAGGCACGTCGATTAGGGTTTTGACGTGAGACTGAATAGCTTGTGAGAGATGATTTTCTTACAGAGATGAGAATTCTTCTAATAGATTAGGTGGTGCCTGGAGGTCCTACTAAAAAGATGCAATTAGAGGCCAAGGATTTACTTATAAGTGTGAATGGTGAAATTGTAACATGTTTCTTGAAGTTGGAGACACTACTGGATGATAATGTGGGAAAGACTATTGATTTAGAGGTTGAGAGAGGCGGTTCTCCTTTGAAGGTTACTTTGGAGGTCCATGACTTACATTCTATAACTCCTCATTATTTCTTTGAAGTAAGTGGTTGCGTGAATCTTCCTCTATCCTACATAGGCTAGAAATTTTCACTTTAATTGTGGTCTAGTAGGCCAAACATCGCGAGATTACATTGGAGTGAATCTCTCAGATATCAGAAGAAATAATATCCTCAGGGGGAGAATCCATGACAGGGGCAGTAGTCTTAAATAGATATATGAAAATCAAAGGAAGAATTAAACTCAATTACAAAAGTGACAGTTAAAAGATATCATTCAAACAGGGGGAGCAGCTCCATGAAGAAGCATAAGTAGAGAGGGAGCTATCCAATCTACCAAGCTATGTCATAGGGGAGCTTAAATCAAGAAGTCAAGAAAATATGTTGTCATTAATGTCAAAGGGGAGAGAAAATTCAAGAAGTGCATTGACAAGCAGAGTTATGATAGGTGTGCTGCCATCAATCACAAAGGGGAGATTGTTGGAATATTGTCATTGATGTCAAAGTGATGGTCAAGCATGATTGAGATGTTTCCATTGATGTCAAAGTGATTGTCAAGCATGATTGAGATGTTGCCATTGATACCATTGAGACATTGTCTTTGATGGCATCATTGCAGGAAGAGCATGTTTGACCAATGGTGAAGGTCAAAGGAAATAGTTTTGATATTATCGTAATTACTAGTTTAACCAATGTTGAAAAAGTTTTATTATAAAGAAAAAGATTCAGAAGCATTACAATAAAAGAATGAATTCCTATTTGAAAAGAAAAAAATTAGAAGAAGATTAAAAAATAAAGTATAAAAGAAAATTTAAAACGAAAGTATAAAAAGATAAAAAATTAAAAGAAGATTTTAAAGAAGAAAGTATAAAAGAAAATTGAAGAAGTTTAAAAGAAAATTAAAGAAGATTTAAGTTTTAAAAATGAAAAGATTAATATTAAAAAGGACTTTTAATATTAAAAGTGAGTTTTGATTAAAAATGAAGTTAGGTAAAAATGGATGAAAAAGTGAAAGCTGTATTCTCCCATGGTATTTAGAAGCCCATGGTATTTACTCATTATATTTTCAAATGTCAAATAAAAATGATTTAGTTAATATGGTTGTCCAAATATTAATTATGTTGAAAATGTCGAAATGAAGAGTTATGTAGTTATTGAAAATTAATAAAAATGCACGTGACTTATGTGAAAAGAGTTACGTAGTTATTGAAAATTAATAAAGAGGCACGTGAATTATGTGAAAAGTCATAATATTTTGTATTCAAAAGTTTACACATATATATACTTCAACATATATTGAAAGAAAAGTCTCTCTTTGTATGTGTTTCACAATGTAATATCTGAAGATCAAAGAAGTAGAGGAGTCCAACTATATTAAGAGAATTTGATGTCAAGAACCTTGGTATGAAGTAACCAAAGGAAGGAAGGGAGATGCTCGGGGATTCTTATGAGAATATCATTTTTAGAAGCTGAGAAAGTGTTGACGGATTTTATCTAAAGTTTAAAAGAAGATCATTAATTGAAGAAAATGTCAGCAATGATAAAGTTGTCCAAGAGCGAATTTTTAAATAGAGTAAAAAGACAGAGAGCAAGAGATGAAATTTGACTGTAGATAACCAGAAGAGCATACAAGAAAAGGTTGCAACAGAAAAGTAGAAAGAACAACAATTAATTATTCTAAGAAGACTTGAAGAATTAATAATATCTATGTATGTTTATGAACACCTTGAACATATTACAGTAAGATTGTAATATAACCTGCATAAAGGGAGGAAGGGGTAGAGAAAGGGAAAACAAGTCAAAGTCAAATTTGGCATGAATCAAATTCAATATGAAGAGCAACAAAGATTGAATTGCATTGTGAAGTCATTTGGATGTTAGCAACAAATTCACATATCGACAATAAAATTAAATAGGGTGGTAGGGTGGTGCTAGGGAATGCTACAAGCCTATAGGGGGTTGTAGCCTCCTTTCAGTGGTAGCTGGTAAACTAGGGGGTCGTAGTCTCCTTCTAGTTGCAGCTGGTAAATATGGTGTCGAAGCATCCTTTCAGTGGTAGCTGATAAACTAGGGGGTCATAGCCTCCTTCCAGTTGTAGTTGGTAAATGGGGTGTGGAAGCATCCCTTCAGTTGTAGATGAAGAAACTTGGGGAATGTCTCTCCATCAAGTTGTAGCTTGAAAACAGTTTTGTAAAAGAACTTTTTATTAATGAGAAAAGAGTTGGTGGTTTTCCCTGTTGGGTTCCACAATAAAATCTTGTGTTCATAAGGGTTTTTTTTTCATCATATATTTCTTAATTGAATAATTAATATATGTGTGCTTAATATGGATGAAGATAAAAATAAAAAGTAGGCAATACTGATTCACCCCCCCCCTTCTCAGTATTGTTGGATATTCCATCAATTGGTATTAGAGCGAGGTTCCTTTAAGAACAGTATAACAAACTGAAAGGAAGATCAAATTAATCACACATGGATGGAAAAAAGATTTACAATGAGAATGGAACTCCAATACTTAGAACAACAAGAAGAATTGAGTGATGATTATCTCAGAAATCTTCCAATGCAATTTTAGTGGTATTTTTTAGGAATAAGAGTGATACCTAATTCACACCTGAAGAAGCAATTTTGAGTGACGATTCAAGTCTATATAAACAAGTCTCTATATAATAAAAGATGGCATCTCCTAGCAATTTTGAGTTATAGCACTGTTGAAGCATCTCTTAGAATCTTAGATTATGTCAATAATGGATAGTTCAAATTTGGATCCAATTTGAAGAGATAGAAGTCAAGCATGGAAAATGAGAATCCTTCTAAGTCTTATGATGATGATATTACACTCATTGATAAATTGATCACCAAACTAGAAAATGGAGCTACAATCTACTTTCAGTAACAACCATGATGATGAGAGGAATTTCCCTGACAATGATAAAGTGACTTGGAGGAAAGGGAGATTCGTCAGCCTTCAGATGTCTTAAATAATAACCACACTGCAAATCCCGAAGTCAACCCTAGACCGAAAAAAAACATTGGTGCTTTGATGAGTATTATAAAATCATTTCCTTCAGTTTTGGAAATGAGATTATGTGCAGATGACGCTGAGTTGAAGACAATACTAGAAAAATTGTGGTTGTCCACGACCAAGGAGAAATCGGTACAGAAATATGGAGACAAATATTTTGGAGAGAAAGTCTCGCGATTTCCTTACAACGTTCTTAGATTCATCCTATGCTTCAACAAAATGTCCTTGGTATTTCTATCTAAGTATGATGACAAACTTCTAAAACTTGATAATTCGCATTCACAGTTTTATCAATTCATGGTGGTGCAGGATTTTCTTGAGACAGAGGTTATGTATACCTCTAGAAACAATCATGAATTTTCCAGATTTGGATTTGATGGAAGTCTAATAAAAAACTGGTATTTGATTCTGAGAAACGTCTTGAGATGCTTCAGCAACAAGAAATTAATGTCGTCTAGAAATAATTTTGGTGATCATATTTATTTGGCAGAAGACTTTGAATATTCTGCGAATTATGCAGCCAATTATTTGTCTGTGAATAATGCAGGAAATTATTTGGGATGTAAGAAGAGAAAGGGATTATGGCCCAAACTTAAGGTGTCTACGCTTAGTGGGGTTTCATTGAAATAGGAGTTCAATCATACCGTGTGGCTATCGGGTCTGGGGTGAGATCCGGTGTGCTTGAAGATGATTATAGGGCACATAACGGTTGCTTGCAACAACAATGATGATGAGTTAGTGATGTGGTTGATGTGTTTAGTTACAGGAGCCAAATTTCTTCAACTGTATTCGTCTACCCGATGACCAAATAATAGAGAACACACCCACGCTATTTTTGGTCCCCTTTGATTGTAACCTAAACAAGTATCTGCATATATTTCACGTAAACTAGACGAGTGACCATTTGAGTAAGATTATTATTTTGGGTGACAGTTTTAAATGTTTCAATGAAACAATTATTGATGTTGTTGGTAATGAAGTTAAAGTTTTAAGTAATAGTGAGCATGGAGTTTGTGAAATACTGCTGCCACACAAACCTATTAGCTCTCAGGATCCCAACTTCATATACACAGATGGGCGTTTGTATTCAAAGATGGTGCAGGGTGTTAAATATATTGTATCCTCAACAGACTAACCGTACACTGCCAGCTGTACTGGACAGTTGTACTTTCTATTTCTGTCTTGCTTGAGCATATATAAGCTCAACTATTTCCTGTTGTTTGTAACTCTTCAGTACTTCTGAATC
>ML777128.1:1191346-1206576 GCA_009831015.1 Picea engelmannii
TGGCAGAGATCGTAGCTTTCGGGAAAAGTCCCGATAAGCGACTTCATCGGCATATCGGGATTCGGCATTTCGCGAATCCTGGAGACAAGAGGTCTGGGACACATCATATCGCGAAATCGTGAGCAGAGATCACGACCGTCCATATGTTGAGGACGCGTGTCGCAGATCGGAGCCATCGGGAAAAGTCCCGATAGGACAGCGCCATCGGTAAATCGGAGTTCGGGAAATCAAAGGGACAAAAGAACTTGACATCAGAAATCGCGAAATCCCGATTCGCGAAATCCCGATTCGCGATATCCCGATACGATCTAGACCGTCCGATCACGTCAGATCTGGACCGTTGAAAAGTTGAAAGGTGATTTTTCGCGTTTCGGCATTTTGCAATATGTCCAGTGGATACGATATAGTTTGATTTAGAAACTTGATCCTAGCGAAGCCATGGTGAATAAATGACAGTGTGATCTCTACAATACATTGAAAGAAATGATAGTGCAAAATCATAAACCAAGGCATTGGATGTTGAACATCTCCATAAATGCTATAGGAAGGAAAAATTATTTCGCAGGGAAGGGAGGCACATTGTGGGGTTGTTAATATGGTGCAGATGAAACCAAAGAGGATAATGGGGATGATGATGATGATGAGCTCATTTTTCATCACACTACAGGTGCTAGCGATGTACAGGGATTTAAGAATGTCCTCGCAATGGGTGCAGACAAAGATGAAGCAGACTCTGAGGGCTGAATAGGCTTGCATTTTGCTTCTGGGTATGGTGAGGTGAAATGTGCTGAAATACTTCTTGAAGCAGACAATCTGGAGAAGATATTGTTGATGTCAGAGGCATTCAGATTAATAAACGATAGAGAAGTGGAAAAAGGCTTTTTGACAAGGTTTTTAAGGTCGTGGTTGTTCTTTGAACCACTACCACTCAGAATTTTGATACAAAGCTTGTCTGAAGAGGCAATGCCACCGGTTTTGTCATTCAACCAGGTCCTATTGTTTCCCAGGATATGTTCCTCAATCGCGAGGAGATTCCAGTTTATCCTCTTTACCGTGACCATGTTCATGATTTTGGATTTTTCATATTTGATCCAACAACGCTTTAGTTTATGAAATGTGAGGAAATCCCTCTTGTGCCAGAAGCCATCACTGTTGGTTTGGAGATCTGTGTGGTCGGCAATCACAGTAGCGAGAAGATTTCAGTGATAGCCAGGACCCTGGCTCAATTGAATAGAGATGCCCCTAGCTTTGGAAGCGATGTATATAATGAATTTAATACCTTTTATATGTAGGCAACTTCAGGGACAAGAGGAGGCTCGAGTGTCTCACATGTCATTGATTTTCATGGGCAAGCAATTGGACTGCATCCTGCTGGCATATTAGATAGTTATGTTTCATTTTTTCATCCACTGGATAGAGTGGTAAGGGCATTGAAATTTTTACAGAAGTCCAAGGATGAGTGCAACAACACTGCATTTCATATTCCTCGAGGCACACTTCAGATGACCCTTTTTCACAAAAGATTTGATGAGGCAAGCCGATTAGGATTTCGACATGAGACTGAACAACTTGTGAGAGACGATTTTCTTATAGAGATGAGAATTCTTATAATAGATTTGGTGGTGCTCGGAGGTCCTACTGACAAGATGCAATTAGAGGTGGGCAATTTACTTGTAAGTGTGAATGGTGAAATTGTAACACATTTCTTGAAGTTGGAGACACTAATGGATGATAATGTGGGAAAGATTATCGATTTAGAGGTTGAGGGATTCGATGCTCCTTTGAAGGTTACTTTGGAGGTCCATGACTTGCATTATATAACTCCTCATTATTTCTTGGAAGTAAGTGGTTGCATGATTCATCCTCTATCCTACATAGGCTAGGAATTTTCACTTTAATTGTGGTCTAGTAGGCCAAACATCACAGGATTACATTGGAGTGAATCGCTCATCAGAAGAAATAATATCCTCAGGGGGAGAATCCATGACGGGGGGAGCAACCTTAAAGAGATGTATGAGAATCAAAGGCAGAAGTAAAATCAATTACAAAAGTGACAGTTAAAAGATAGCATTCAAATAAGGGGAGCATCTCCATGAAGAAGCATAAGTAGAGAGGGAGCTATCCATTTTACCAAGCTATGTCATAGGGGGAGCTTAAATCAAGGAGTCAAGAAAATCTCTTGTCATTAATGTCAAAGGGGGAAAGAAAATTCAAGAAGTGCATTGACAAGCAGAGTTATGATAGGTGTGTTGCCATCAATCACAAAGGGGGAGATTGTTGGAATATTGTCATTGATGTCAAAGTGATGGTCAAGCATGATTGAGATGTTTCCATTGATGTCAAAGTGATGGTCAAGCATGATTGACATGTTGCCATTGATACCATTGAGACATTGTCTTTGATGCCATCATTGTAGGAGGAGCATGTTTGACTAATGGTGAAGGTCAAAGGAAATAGTTTTGATATTATCGTAATTACAATTTTAACCAATGTTGAAAAAGTTTTATATAAAGAAAAAGATTCAGAAGCATTACAAGAAAATAATGAAGTCCTATTTGAAAAGAAAAAAATTAAAAGAAGATTAAAAAAAAAAGTATAAAAGAAAATTTAAAAATAAAGTACAAAAAGATAAAAAAGTAAAAGAAGATTAAAGAAGAAGGTATAAAATAAAATTAAAGAAGGTTAAAAGAAAATTAAAGAAGATTTAAGTTTTAAAACTGAAAAGTTTAATATTAAAAAGGAGTTTTAATATTAAAAGTGAGGTTGGATTAAAAATGAAGCTACTTAAAAATGGATGAAAAAGTGAAAGGTGTATTCTCCCATGGTATGCCCATGGTATTTACTCATTATATTTTCAAATGTCAAATAAAAATGATTTAGTTAATATGGTTGTCCAAATATTAATTATGTTGAAAAAGTCGAAATGAAGAGTTACATAGTTATTGAAAATTAATAAAAAGGTATGTGACTTATGTGAAAAGAGTTACGTAGTTATTGAAAATTAATAAAGAGGCACGTGACTTATGTGAAAAGTCATAATATTTTTTATTCAAAGGTTTACACATATATATACTTGAACATATATTGAAAGAAAAGTGTCTCTTTGTATGTGATTCATAATGTAATATCTGAAGAGCAAAGAAGCAGAGGAGTCCATCTATATTAAGAGAATTTGATGTAAATAAGCTTGGTATGAAGTAAGGAAAGGAAGGAAGGGAGATGCTCGGGGTTTCTTATAAGATCATTTTTAGAAGCTGAGAAAGTATTGAAGGATTTTAGCTAAAGTTTAAAAGAAGATCATTAATTGAAGAAAATGTTAGCAGTGATAAAGTTGTCCAAGAGTGAAGTTTTAAATAGAGTAAAAAGACAGAGAGCAAGAGATGAAGTTTTACTATAGATAACCAGAATACCATACAAGCAAAGGTTGCAGCTGACAAGTAGAAAGTACAACAATTAATGATTCTAAGAAGACTTGAAGAATTAATAATATATATGTATGTTTATGAACACCTTGAACATAGTACAGTAAGATTTTTATATAACCTGCATAAAGGGAGGAAGGGTAGAGAAAGGGAAAACAAGTCAAAGTCAAATCTGACAGGATTTGTGTTAATGGTTGCATGAATCAAATTCAATATGAAGAGCAACAAATATTGAATTGCATTGTGGAATCAGTTGGATGTTAGCAACAAATTCACATATCGACAATCAACTTAAAAAGGGTGGTACGGTGGTGCTAGGGTAGGCTACAATCTTGTAGGGGGTCGTAGCCTCCTTTCAGTGGTAGCTGATAAACTAGGGGGTCATAGCCTCCTTCCAGTTGCAGCTAGTAAATAGGGTGTCGAAGCATCCTTTCAGTGGTAGTTGATAAACTAGGGGGTTGTAGCCTCCTTCCAGTTGTAGCTGGTAAATGGGGTGTGGAAGCATCCCTTTAGTTGTAGCTGAAGAAACTTAGGGAATGTCTCTCCATCAAGTTGTAGCTTGAAAACAGTTTTATAAAAGAAATTTTTATTAATGAGAAAAGAGTTGGTGGTTTTCCTTGTTGGGTTCCACGATAAAATCTTGTGTTCATAAGGGTTTTTTGTTCATCATATATTTTTTAATTGAATAATTAATATGTGTGCTTAATATGGATGAAGATAAAAAGAAAAAGTAGGAAATACTGATTCACCCCACCTCTCAGTATTGCTGGATATTCCATCACCTATTTGATCAACTAAGAGGAGCAAAGTTATTTTCAAAGATAGACTTGAGATCAAGATATCTCTATGTGAGAATCAAGGAAGAACACATTAGTAAGACAAATTTTAGAACCAGGTATGGGAATTATGAATTTGTAGTGATGCCATTTGGATTGACCAAAACACCAACTATATTTATGTTTTTAATGAATGACATATTCAAAAACTATTTGGATAAGTTTGTCATTATGTTCTTGGATAACATACTTATCTATTCCAAGTCAAAGGAAGAACATGAACATCAATTTAGGTTGGTACTACAAGTGTTAAGGGAGCATGAACTATATTCCTATTGAAATAATGTAACTGCAAAGAGTATTCTTATTATTATTGATATATTATTTATAGGATCAATCCCCATTGTGGATTGATCATGTCGGTAATTGTATTAGGACCAAATCCCCTTTTGCGGATTGGTCAACAGACAATTGTAATAGACATAATAAGAAGTTGGCCCCAGCAGTTATTATTGAGACCCGGAAATATAATAAAGGTGGGTTTACCCAACCAAAGTGAGAATTCGGACCTACCAGTGAAGACACTTCACTCATGCTAGACTTGTATATATAGAGAGGCTAGCACCTCACTTTGACACACAACACACTTGCTCATTTCTAAGAGGCAAGTTGTGACTTATGAGTTGGAGAGAGGGAGAAGAGTGGCACATCTTTTGGAGAGGACTTTTGGTATTGGTTTGAGTTATCTCTTGACATTGTATTGGCAATTTATGATAAGGAAGTTTTTGCTAGGTTTTCTTCCCCTAGAGGGTTTCCCAGGATAAATGTTGTGTCTCTTGTGAATGTGTATTTCTCAGTGATCTTGTTATTATGTTTCTCTTATCTATTGAAATGAAAATAAATATAATAATGGAATAAAACATTAACATGGTATCAGAGCCAACCTGAAGGAAGCATATTTCGCAAGAGAAAAACGTCACTATTACCGGACATGAAAATTAGGGATTTTTATTGGTGAAGCTTTTCAGCCCCAAAACCACCTAGAAAGTTGTGCCCTCCCCCAAGGATCATTTTGGCACCTTCGGCGCACCTTTTCAGTGGCTAGATCTCCTGGAAAGTGAAACCCTAGTTTCACAAAGTACCAGGAAACTAGAAAACCAGAGTACCAGAAGTACCAGAAGTACCAGAGTACTAGAAGTACCAGAAAACCAGAAGCACCAGTCCAGAAATCCGCAGATCAGATTTGAAGGAGTAAAAGTTGGATTTTTAGAAATCTGACTGCGCCAGCTAAATTACCTCAGCTCAGCACATCTATCCCCTGGATTAGAATTTCAAAATTTGAAGTTTGAAAAATTAGGGTTTCCTCACAAAACCCTAAGTTTTAGTTGCAGTTGCAGTACTAGTTGTAGTTGCAGCCGTAGAACCAGTTGAAATCACTCTTGAAGTTTTCTTAAGAGTTGGTAATGATTACCGCTACTACCAGATGGAGCCACTACTTGTAAATGCTATCAGAGGTATGTACTCACATATGTTTAATGGTTAAACCCTAAAGAGTATTTGCAGGAGAAGGTATCTCTTGCCATAGATCCAAAAGGATCTCAAGATCCAACACATTCAGAGGAATGACACAACCCAGGTGTGATTATTCTAATATGCATCTATTTGTTATGAAATTATCTTGATCAGTGTTGCATGTTGAAGCTATGATCAAATTATTAGAAGAATTAAAAGTTGATCATAGAGCTTATCCTCTAACCTAACCTTCTGTCAAGATAGTGTATTGTCTTAGTACATCAGAAAGGTTGAAGAAAGCACTCATCACTTGAGTGAAGGAGACCTAGAAGAAAATCAAGCACTCACTCTTGAGGATAAGGCTCTAGG
The DNA here is from genome assembly GCA_009831015.1 of Picea engelmannii. Classification (NCBI taxonomy): domain Eukaryota; kingdom Viridiplantae; phylum Streptophyta; class Pinopsida; order Pinales; family Pinaceae; genus Picea; species Picea engelmannii. The sequence continues at coordinate 1,197,426 of ML777128.1, forward strand.
TTTGATTAATCAAGATTCAAAGGTACACATGACAAGCTGATCACTATAGTTGAGATAGCAATTGTCGTAAAGTATTATACTTGATAGCATGTGAGAATATAGAGGTACATACTTTTCCTGATATGACTAACACCTCCTCTAGGAGAAACCTCGTGTGTTAGTTCCAGGTTGCCATGGAAGAATGCTTGGTCACAACACGATGAGAGTGTTGACCTCATTTCATATTGCATTATTTACCTTTAATCTTTGCTTCAGATAAATTATAAGTGATATCTCTAAAGAAGCTACTTTGATGATTGTTCATGCTATTGCTTTATATTATCAGAAGGATATTATTATTTCTTGTTGTTTTGTTGACCTTGCTCCAGATCACATGAAGAAGCTATAGCGAAGGTTGCAGAAGAAAATGTGCTAAAGGAGAGACCATAAATGAAACAATCATCATTGGAAAAGAAGAAGGTGGGTCACTGAGAAGCTGCCATGACCCACACTATTGAAGAATCCATGTGAACTCTAGAAGATTAGCTCACATCAACTACAAGGCACTACCATACATATGCAAAGCTGTCACAAGTTTACCAGAACTCAAGGTCGATCAAGAAGGCATATGCAATGGATGTGCGCAAGGAAATAATATCAAGAACCCTTCTCCAGAAAGGGACAACAAAGAGGAAGGAGTATTGGAACTCATTCACTCAGACATGTGTGGCCCAATGTCATCATCCTCCATTAGCGGGTATGTATACTATGTATCATTTATTGATGACTATTCTTGTAAGACCTAGATATATTTCTTAAAATCTAAAGATGAAGTATTCAATAAATTTAAGGAATTCAAAGCCTTGATAGAGAATCTTTCTGAAAGAAAGATTAAGATACTCAGGTCAGATAATGGAGGAGAATATACCTCAAAAGAGTTCATAAACTTCTACAGAGATTTTGGGATTAAGAGGGAACTCACTACTCCCTATAATCCTCAACAAAATGGTGTAGTTGAATGGAAGAATAGAACAATTATGGAAGTTGTAAAGACCATGATCCATGATCAAGATCTTCCTGTGTGCTTATGGGCAGAAGCAGCAATGGCAGTTTTTTATGTGAAGAATCGATTATCCCATAGCGCACTTGCGTTCAAGACCCCGGGAGAGATGTTCACCGGAAAGAAGCCATAGGTAGGCCATATCAAAATATTTGGTTGTCTAGTGTTTATTAATATACCGAAAGAGAAAAGAAACAAGATGGAACCCTTCGGAAAGAAGGAATATTTGTGGGATACTGTGAGGTCTCCAAGGCCTTCAGAATCTACATACCTGGTCACCGCCACATTGAGATCAGTAGGGACGTGACCTTTGATGAAGAAGAAACACTTAAGAAATCAAGAAGATGCTAGCTTGAAGAAGTACATGAAGAGGAACCTGTAAATCCTAGGATTGCAGAATCCGTGAGGGAAGTTCCCAAAGCTACAGAACCAGTAAGGGAAGTCGTAACTTCCCCTGATGAGGAGACTCCTGAAGACCACGATATAACATAAGTTCAAGAACCTCCTCAAATGACCTTCTCCGATAAAATAAAGCCTGCTTGGGAAATAGAGCTTATTCAATATGGAGAGAAGTATGGTGGTCCAGAAGGAACCTCGAGACAAGTGAAAAGACCAAAGCCATTCTCCAGTTACACGGCTTTGATGTGTGATCTCCTAGATGAGGAGCCTACCTGCTTTGAATAAGCCATTCAAAAGAAGGAATGGGAAGATGCCATGACAGAGGAATACCAATCCATAATAAAGAACGATGTATGGGAAATAGTTCCCAGACCAAAAAGTAAGGAAGTGGTATCATCAAAATGGCTCTTCAAAATAAAACATGTTGCTGATGGAAGTATAGAGAAATATAAAGCAAGATTTGTTGCTCGTGGATTTTCCCAGAAGTAAGGCATTGACTATGAAGAGACATTCACTCCTGTGGCCAGATACACTTCGATCAGGACCATCATATCTCTTGCAACTAAGATGAAGTGGAAGCTACACCAGATGGATGTGAAGACAACTTTCCTAAATGGTGTCATCGAAGAGGAAGTGTATATAGAGCAACCTCAAGGATTTGAGTTTGAAGATAGGAAGCCTCATGTCTGTATCCTTATACGGATTGAAGAAAGCCCCTAGAGCTTGGTATGGACGTATAGAGAGTTTCTTGACGAGCTTAGGCTTTACCAAGAGCAAAGCAGATTCAAATCTCTACTTCAAAATCATGAATGACGAGCCAGTAATACTATTGTTGTATGTGGATGACTTATTCTTAACTGGAGAAGAAAAACTCATCACCGAATGTAAAAAGAGACTCGCCTCAGAATTTGAGATGAAAGACCTCGGCCTAATGCATTATTTCTTAGGTCTTGAGGTATGGCAGAGTCGAGAGAAGATCTTCATTAACCAAGGAAAGTACACGATCGAAATCCTAAAGAGATTCGGCATGATAGAATGTAAGTCCATGAATACACCCATGGAAATGAAGCTGAAGCAGTTGGTCGATACTTCGTCATACTTTATAGATGCCACACTATATAGATAGATTATTGGATCGCTGATGTATCTGATGAACACCAGACTAAACATTTGTTTTGCAGTGAACACCTTGAGTCAGTTCCTAGTAGAACCTAGATGTGTTCATCTAATGGCTGCAAAGCATGTGATGAGGTACCTTAAAGGTACAATAGATTATGGTCTCAGCTATGATGGAGATTATAAATTCACATTGAGTGGATATACTAATACAGATTGGGCAGGAAGCATTGCTGACAGAAAAAGAACTTCTGGATGCTATTTAAGTTTGGGATCAGCCATGATCTCATGGAAGAATAGGAAGAAATCTAGTATTTCTCTCAGCACAGCAGAAGCAGAGTACATTGCCGCATGTTCTACTAGCTGTGAATCTATATGGCTTCATAAGTTGCTGACGAGACTATTTGACCTAGAAATGGAAGAAACCACGATCCTATGTGACAACCAGAGCTGCATAAATATGATAGAGAATCATGTATTTCATGACAGGTCGAAGCACATAGAGATTCACTATCATTAAATCCGTGACATGGTGCAGAGAGGAGCCCTGAAGCTCCTGTATGTCAGCATGGATGAACAGGTTGTTGATGTGTTGACCAAACCTCTATCTCATGTAAAGTTTGAACACTTTCGAGATAAGCTTGGTATAGTCCGAAAGGACCCTCCCTGAAAGGGGGAGTATGTGATTCCTTGCTTCTAACCTCACTGTTAGATGTAAAGCAAGATGATTCCTTGCTTCTGACCTCGTTGTTATACATAAAGCAAGATGATGTGTGATTCCTTGCTTCTGACCTTGCTGTTAGACGTAAAGCAAGATGATTCCTTGCTTCTGACCTCGTTGTTAGACGTAAAGCAAGATGATGTGTGATTCCTTGCTTCTGACCTCGCTGTTAGATGTAAAGCAAGATGATTCCTTGCTTCTGACCTCACTGTTAGACATAAAGCAAGATGATGTGTGATTCCTTGCTTCTGACCTCGCTGTTAGATGTAAAGAAAGATGATTCCTTGCTTCTGACCTCGCTTTTAGACGTAAATCAAGATGATGTGTGATTCCTTACTTCTGACCTAGTTGTTAGACGTAAAGCAAGATGATTCCTTGCTTCCGACCTCGTTGTTAGACGTAAAGCAAGATGATGATGTGTTCCTTGCTTCTGACCTAGTTGTTAGATGTAAAGCAAGATGATTCCTTTCTTCTGACCTCATTGTTAGACATAAAGCAAGATGATGATGTGTTCCTTGCTTCTGACCTAGTTGTTAGACATAAAGCAAGATGATGATGTTTTCCTTGCTTCTGACCTAGTTGTTAGACATAAAGTAAGATGATTCCTTGCTTCTAACCTAGTTGTTAGACGTAAAGCAAGATGATATATACCTTGCTTCTGACCCGGTTGTTGGACGTAAAGAAAGATGTGACTGACACTGAGCTACCAGCTTAACAACCGTGACATTGATATACTGTATTACTGTGATGTGCCAGCCTAGTGCTGTGATGAGGTATCATTTTTTACTGATACATATTGATGCAGATGATGATGGCATTCTTTCAAGAATGATGATGCTGCCGATGAGGAAAAATTCTGATGAATTATAGATATGCCAGCCAATCTTCCAAGATGATATTGATGATACTATCCTCCTGATGCCACTGATGATGCAGACCTCTCTCGCCTGATGCTGTTGAAGACTACCCTTCTTGTTAAGGGGGAGTGTTGAAATAATGTAACTGCAAATAGTATTCTTATTATTATTGATATATTATTTATAGGATCAATCCCCATTGTGGATTGATCATGTCGGTAATTGTATTAGGACCAAATCCCCTTTTGCAGATTGGTCAACAGACAATTGTAATAGGTAGAATAAGAAGTCAGCCCCAACAGTTATTATTGAGACCCAGAAATATAATAAAGGTGGGTTTACCCACCCAAAGTGAGAAGTTGGCCTTGCCAGTGAAGACACTTCACACGTGCCAGACTTGTATATATAGAGAGGCTAGCGCCTCACTTTGACACACAACACACTTGCTCATTTCTAAGAGGAAAGTTGCAACTTACTAGTTGGAGAGAGGGTGAAGAGTGGCGCATCTTTTGGAGAGGACTTTTTGTATTGGTTTGAGTTATCTCTTGACATTGTATTGGCAATTTATGATAAGGAAGTTTTTGCTGGGTTTTCTTCCCCTAGAGGGTTTCCCAGGATAAATGTTGTGTCTCTTGTGAATGTGTATTTCTCAGTGATCTTGTTCTTATGTTKCTCTTATCTATTGAAATGAAAAGAACTATAATAATGGCATAAAACATTAACAATGCCAAGTTGAGGAAGTGATCCTTTTATCAAGAGAAGATCCACTATTTGGGACACACCATTTTAGATGAAGGCATAGCAGTGGATCCAAAGAATATTGAATCCATTAGGGGATAATCATCACCAAAGAACAGTTCATAAGTCATATCTTTTATGGGATTAAATGGATACTAAAAAATATTTTTTAAGGATTTCTCATCACATCACTTCTTTATAAGAGAAGGGAACTGAAATTGAATAGACAACAAAGTGTGAAAAAAAAATTCAATTATTGAAGGAGTTAACTTACTAGTGCACCAATTTTGAAGATTGCAGATCCAAATGAATTTTTTTTTTGTATGCATAGATGCATGCACATAATGATTTTTTGGAGTCCTCACTGAGAATGGACATTTCATTAGTTATGAGTCCAAAAAGTGTAAAGAAACATTGGTGTAGGTGATAGAAAGGACCTTCCATGCAAGCAGGTTCTTCAATTTCCTTTGTTTTCTTTCATTTGATTTCCAAATTCACCAATTGACCATGCTCACACTCAATGGATAGAAACAATTTAAAAACCATGCACAGATCATATGTGGCCAAATCTCCCTTAGTCTGGAAATGATCAATGAGAAATTCAATGCTTCAACTCATCTTTGACTTAGACTCTATCAAAATTGTCAGTAAAAACACTTCAATATGACCACAGTCTACATGGTTTTATTTATACGATTGACTTTGTTCTTGAATTGATGAAAAAAATCATCTACCGCAAGCACATTCACTATGTTAATCAATCAATGAGCCAACTACGATTCTATCAATTGGCCAAAACAATCCATTATCTATCGATGAGCCAACTCAACCTTCAATTTAAGTTCTTTGACTGTATATAGATGATGTCAGGGAATGTCTTACACCAAGTTTCTAAAACATCAATTCAATCCTCACTATCTATGAAATAAGCATGCTTACATCACATTATTCCAAGACTTTTAAAATTGTAACCCTTGTAACATAGTGACCGCAATTCTAACTATCAAGTGCTAGAAAGAGGCTATTTTCTTCCACGATAACATATTCTAACAATCAAAATACTCATATATATATTCCCTAATCAATTAATGCATAGATATATAAATATTAGTGAACACATCATTTGACAGAGAATTCCTTGGAAAGAGAAGATTGAAAACATAAATTGACTGCAAACTTCATTCAATTTCATTTCAAAATTGTGTTGCTCCCCATTTGAGATTTACAGAGCTCGAACTCTATTTATATGCATAATGAGGGATATTGATCTTAATCCATTAAGTATGGGTCAAATATTCTATTATTGACAAAATAATATCATATTCGAATGATTCTAACTCCACAAACAATTTTTCTTAGAACCAGCAATTACATAATGATTTAAGGAAACAAATCTTGTTTTCGTAACTAATCCTATTTTCTAGAATTCAAATTAAGGGAACCCACACCCTTATTAAATTTTGGATCACCTTCTAGATATCAAATTTTGACTTTCTAAATATGCTCCTTCATCAAACTTCCAATGAACAGTTTGCTCATGGAATTCTATCCATGAGTTCTTCCACACGGTTTCCATCATGTTGTATCTCCGTGGTAGTCATCCATGTAGCATCTTCTAATGGAGATGTTTCCATTTGACCAAACACTGGAAATACTCTTTTCACCTTGTCTTTTTAACCATCTTCTTGTCCAAAAATTTCTTAATATATAATGGTTATGTTGTAGGTAACTTCTTTTTCCACTGAATTGTCTAACCTTTCCCAATATCAGGTGAATTTGATGACTTCTCTTCTTCACTTCCCTTGTAATGATACAAATATGAAGCATTGAAAATTAGAGATATTCACTTCCCTTATAAGGATACAAATATGAAGAATTGAAAATTAGAGATATTCCAATATTAGGTGGAAGTTCAATATCATAGGCATTTGAAGAAACTGTAAGTTTTAAACCTGCAAAGTAAAGCAATGCATATAGATTCTTAAGCAAAACAAAAATTAATCAATGGCTCACACATAGAGTACACAGAGATTTTATACCAGAAACCCTCAATCGGGAAAACCTTTCTTATATTCATTATATCGAATTTCACCATTCACCATACAATATATACAATGTTTTTAGGTATTCCGTAGATACCAAAACCCTAATCCCTTAATCCCGAATTAATTTACAAATCTGCTAACCCAACATTCTCCCACTTGTTGTTTTCTTTGCATCCAGGGGTCTTGGGGATTATATATAGTCAACAATCTAGTGCATCAATGCCCATTGTTTCTCTACACCAGGAGGAATTTTCTGTGCTCACAGACTTTGTCAATGAATCTGCAACATTCTTCAAAGTGTCAACCTTTTCCAACAACACCTTCTTTTCCTCAACCATGTCTCTCACAAAGTGATACGGAACATCAATATGCTTTGTCTTCGAATGATAAGTTGGGTTCTTTGCCAGGAATATTGCACTATGACTGTCACAATCTAATCTCACTGCTTGTTGTACCAACCTAATACCTAAACACAATCTTTGTAACCATACTGCTTCCTTGCTTGCATGAGTGGCTTCCATGTATTCAGCTTCTGTAGTTGAGAGTGCCACTACAGCCTGTCTTTTGCTCATCCAACTGATTGCTCCTCCAAATAGGTTAAACACATACCCACTTGTAGATCTTCTGCTATCCAAATCTCTGGCCCAGTCTGCATCAACAAATCCATGTATGTCTACCACTCTGTCCAATCCCAGTCTTCCTTGGTAGCACAATCCATAATTGGTGGTGCCACAAAGATACCTGAAGACCCTCTTTACTACTGTCCAATGCTCCTTCCCTGGTTTTGACATATACCTGCTCAAAACTCCCACTGCATGTGCAATGTCCGGTCTAGTAAAAACCATTGCATACATCAAACTACCAACTGCACTGGCATATGGAACATGGGACATGTCCTCTTCTTCTTCCTGTGTCTTGGGACACTGATCTGCAGATAACTTTACACCTATAGGAATAGGAACCTTGATCGGTTTACTTCCATGCATATTAAACCTCTACAATATCATCTCAACATATTTTCTTTGATTCAACTAGAGTTTCCTGTTTGCACGATCTCTTTTAATCTCCATTCCTAGAATGAAGTTAGCAACACCGAGATCCTTCATGTCAAATTTGGAGGATAGCTGCGATTTCACCTCCTTGATAACATCCATGTTATTTCCTACCAACAACATGTCATCAACATACAACGCTACATAAATGAAGTGATTACCAACCTGGTTGGAATATACACAGTGATCAACCCTACTTCTTACAAATCCCAATCCAAGGATGTATGTGTCAAAATTTTGGTACCACATCCTAGGTGATTGCTTCAGACTATATAGTGAATTCTTTAGCTTACAGACTAGCTCTTTCTTTCCCTTCACTACAAAGCCTTCTGGCTACTTCATGTAGATTTCTTCTTTCAGATCCCCATGTAGGAATGTTGTCTTCACATCCATTTTTTCCACTTCAAGATCAAAAGCAGCAGCAATAGATAAAATAAATCTAATAGAAGTTAACTTAGCAACAGGAGAAAAAATCTCACCAAAGTCAATTCCATCTACCTGGGAATAACCTTTTTCTACTAACCGAGCTTTGTATTTCTCCACTTTACCTTGTGCATTAAACTTCTTCATGAAAAACCATTTGCTACCAACTGATTTTCTTCCATCTAGAATCTCAACTATATCCCATGCCTCATTCCTATCCAAGGCATCCATTTCTTCAACCATGGCCTTCTTACAGAGTTTACTATCCTCTGAATTGACTGCTTCCTTGACAGTTCTGGGATCATCATTAGTAATAGATAAAGAAAAATTGGAATGAAAATTAGGTGGACTATACCTTTTTGGTTGCCTTCTATCTCTCACTGATCTCCTCAATACTGGGGTATAAGGTTCTTCTTCTTCTTCTTCTTCTTCTGCTTCCTCTGCTTCCTCTTCCTCAGATGATTCAGATTTTGCATCATCCAACTCAAGCTCTATTTTCTCAGGTTTGTCTTGTGTTGGTGGGAATTCCTATTTGGACACATCTTTTACCTCTCTGAAAACAACATCTCGACTGTAAACAATTTTCTTAGTTTCTAGGTTCCAAAGCTTATAACTTTTCACACCATATTTATAACCAATAAAGATACACTTTTCATCTTTATTATCCAGCTTACTCCTATTTTCCTTTGGAACATGTACATAAGAATCACAACCAAACACTCTAAGATGTTCAAGAGAGGGTTTCTTTCCAGACCATACCT
>ML777128.1:1239899-1250113 GCA_009831015.1 Picea engelmannii
TCTGCCCCCCTTTTACTCGTGCAAAGAATATAACATATACCCAACAAAATGATCCTATTTTCCCTTTAATTCTAAGTTGTTGTTTATTTTTTAGAGACACAAAATGTATGTCATCTAAGTTAATCATTTGTCTTATGTATTCCAGGGCAAATATCCTCATGGGTAAATACTTGGGCAATTTATATGGAGCCAACTCGCATCCATATACTCTGATCTCTATGTGATATTGGTAAAGGTACCAGTCTCTAGTTTTTGCAAGGTCCGAGAAGTGTAAAATCCTCTGAATCTCCTCATTTATTCTCAGTTCAGGTCTTCCACTGAGCATTCTCACCACTGGGTGGTAGAAGTACTCGATAAACTGTTTGAAGCTGAATTTTGAAGAATTTTGTCGGAGTAGTGAAGTCCAAGTTGTTACCACTGGCGGCTTCCCATCCTGGTCCATCTTCTGCATTGAAAAGGAGAATTTGTCCACCTAAAAGAAAGTGAACATGTAGGCCAGTATTGAGGAATACCGGAACATGCCCTCTGTGGTGAAATTCAAAAACTGTTCATGAATATTGTTCGCCAGGAAAGTGTTGTAATCAAACTACATGGTGCGTTTTTCCTCTGTGGAGAAGATGGACAGAAAACCCAAAATGGGTTCATCTACCCATTGGTCGAAAAAATAACCCAGTAGAGCATAGAGAAACAAAATGATTTGGTTTCCCTTTACTGAGAATAGGGAGGAAGGGTATGGGGGATTTGTCTTGGGGAGCTGAGCATCCTGGGGAAGGAAAAGATCGAAAATCTGGGCTCTCTGGGGAAATAATAGTTTCTGGTATAACTTTGTGATGACCTCGAGATTGAAAGGGGAGACGGATTCAGTTCTTGATATTTTCATCATCTGGTCTATGGCCTCTGGTGTGATAAAAAATAGATTTTCTCTTGAGGAAGACACTATGGCTCTCTGGTCAGGGAGATAATGAGCCTGGAACTTGAGGGCGAACTCAGGGAAATGGTGGACCTGAGGGAAAATATACAGAGGAAGGTTGGAATCCTAGAGCCCGATTTCATCGCTCTGATCTAAGAAAACCTCTTTAAGCCATGACTGCAAATCCTTGAAGTCAAATTCACACCTAGTGTCTGCAATTAAATAATCTTTGTCGGCCAGGGAGATCCTGTCGAGATCGACAGGAGGTTGGAGGAAAGGATTTTCCTCATCTTTTGTCCTCTTTGATTTTGGCACCATCACTTTGAAAATACCTACAAGTTAAACAATCATTAGTGGGGATGACGGTGGCTTTGGATGGTTGACTGAAATGGAGAGAAAACGGGGAAACTATGCTCTGGTGTGACGGGAAAGATATTCTCTAGTGAGACGACAGAATAAGCAATGGAAGAATGAAGGGAAATGGTAGTTTTGAGCAAATAGATACCCATTGGGCGTGGGGGATGGGTCAGCAAGCTAACGGATAAGTTAGCCAGTAATAAATTGCCAACGGGTCTTTTGGAGCGTGAGATGGCAGGTAACAATGAATTCCAAATACGACTGGATGAAGTGGCGGGTGTTGATTGGGGAGTAACTATGGTGAAGAGACTTGTAACGAGTGAATGGGGGAATGTACTAATAGAGTAATATGACGTGACCTCTAGGGAAAATAAGTGGAGAATGATGTCATGGGGTGACAGGGGTATGTCAGAAAATGGTAAGCGGCGGAAGTCTGGACCAATGGATCTCTGCCATGTAGAGAAAAGGGGCCCGCCAGAGAAATCACTCCATTCTGGAAACCCCCCCATCATTAATAGCAGACTGGATGGGGGGGTCCGAAAAACGCTGTCATCAGTCCATCGATTGATAAAAGGAATGATAACATTTCAGCCACCAGTTGATCCTATAAATTACAGGGTTATAACAACAGCTCCACCTGGGGATGGTACTCTCCTTGTGAAGTGCCAAGAATCCTGTTTCCTGATGCTCTGAAAAAATTTCTTCACAGTAGCCTTTGTTGTTTGATTTGTTTTATTTTTGAAAAGTTGATGATAATGCTCAATGGCTTAGGGCCTTCTCTACGGGCTTCAACCATCTGATCAAAGTTATTCACTGAAAAACTTGTAAGAAAAATGAAATGATTTGTACAATGGAAAAGTGAGACTGAAAGTCCCTACTGAGGAGATGAACAGTGCTTCAACATTCTTCCATTCACAGGCCCTCCTGGCATATTGGTCCCATCACTATTGTTGAGTAGGAAGGCATTATTCCCTCTGAATGCATGAATTATGTAACGTCCCTTCCATAAACTGTCAAATTTTCCATGCCACCCCTTATCTTCATTTCGGGCATCCCATCTCAGAACCAGGTCACCTAGCTCAAAGTCATCTTCTTTAGTTATTTTGTCGAAAGTCCTTTTAATGCCCTCCTGGACAACCTGAGTTGTACACTTCTTCTCTGGACTGCTACAAATGGATCATCTGGCTTATCCTTCTTTGGGAATCATTTGGCTTTGCTTGCATCTCTTGTAGTAGTCTCATGACAGGAACCCCTAAGGAGGTAGGAAAAACTACTTCAGTTCCATAGACCAACTGATATGGAGACATACCAATTGACCTCTTGGTGGTCATTCTGTTGGTCCAAAGTGCTAAAACTAGCTTGTTATGCCATGAATTTTTGTTTTCTTGCAACGTCTTCTTGATAATGTTCACCAGGGTTTTATTGGATGACCCAGCCAGCTAGTTTCCTTGAGGGTAAAAGGCTGTGGAATGCCCCAAAGTGATATGATACTGGTTGCAAAAATCTATGAGCTTCTTAGATCGAAAAGCAGCTGCATTGTCAGTTATAATCTTTCTAGGACAACCAAAATGAGACAAGATATTATTTTCTAGAAATTTAATAATGATAGAATCAGTAACTTGCCTGCTGGGTACAACTTCGATCCATTTTGTGAAATAGTCTGTGGTAGTGAGAATCCACTTGTGCTAGCCCAAAGAGGGAGGATGTATTTCTCCAATAAAGTCTAATCCTCGTTGCTGGAAAGGAGCTTCGACAGAGATTGGCTTCAGGAGAAAAGGAATGAGTTTCCTTTTGCCCTCTAACACCTGATATTTGTGACACAAAGTCACTTTTTGATTCACATCAGCGAATAGTGTAGGCCAATAGAACCCAACTCTGAGAATTTTATTAGCCGTGGTCTTCCATCTCAGATGACCGCCACATTCTGTTGCATGAAAATCCTGCAATACTTTGTCAGCTTCATCCTTTAACAAACAATTTAACAAAATACCTCTAAGATCCTTCCAATATAGATTGCCTTTTAGAATGAGAAATTTTAATGCTTTCAATTTCAAAAACCTAGCTTTAGTTTTGGTCAGACTAGGGGGAGCTTGTAAGTTATGCAAAATAAATATCAGGTCTACGTACCATGGAGAGTTCAGAAATACCTCTTTCACGCTTGGAGTCGCCTACTCTCCTTGTTCATCTACTGCAGCTAAGAAATTAATATCAAGAGCATGGAAATTGGATTCAACCATTAACTTTGCTAGACCTTGACCTTTAATCAGTTTAGTAGGCTTAATCTCTATGTCATACTCCAGAAAGATAGCAATCCATTTTCCTCTTCTGCCATCTGGATTTTCCTGGGTTAAAATGTCCTTTACTACTGTGTTCAGAACATATGCAATGGTGTGGGAATGGAGAATATATACTCTAAAATCTTTTATAGCCTTTACTAGGGAAAAAGCTTGTTTCTCCATTATTTTATAATTCAAAGCAGCATCTCTTAAAGATTTACTGAAAAAGGATATGGGTTGTTCATACCCTTCACTTTTTTTCTGTAGTAATACTGCTGCAATGGTATGTTCAAAAGCGAAATAAAAAAGGTAAAAATTCCTTGGTGAAGTCGGGACTAATCAAGACTGGAGCCTATGTGAGTGCATGTTTAACTTGTTCAAATGACTACTTGGATTCAGAGTCCCATTTTATTTTTGTGTCCTTTTTTAACATGTTGTTGATGTTCTTGAGAAGCTTAGCCAGGTTAGGTATGAATCTTCTCAGAAAGTTTATTTTTTCAATGAAAGATTGTATTTCTTTAATATTCCTCGGGTGTTCCAGTTTTTGAATGGCTTCTATTCTGCTGGGATCTATCTTAATACTGTCCTTAGAGATTATGTACTGCAACAATTTTCCTTCCTCTAATCCAAAAATTCTTTTCTTAGGATTCAGAGAAATCCCAAATTTCCTACATTTCTCAAACACTTGTCTGAGATGTCTTAATTGCTCGTCATCAGATTGGGAATAAACAGTTACATCGTCTAGATAAATGACAATAAATTTGCCAAGTTCTTCCACAAAAGAAATGTCCATTGCTCTTTGGAAAGTTTCCCCAGCGTTCATCAACCCAAAAGGCATTTTCACGTACATGAAGGTACCCCATGGTGTTGTGAAGGTTGTTTTCTCTTGGTCATCTAGGTGAACGAGAACCTGTTTATAGCCTGAGAAACCATCCAGTAAGGAGATTCGGCTGGATCCAACTACCCTTTGTAATATGTGGTCCATTTTTGGCAATGGGTAGTTGTCTTTTAGGGGAACCTTGTTCAGGTTTCGGAAATCAATACAAAGCCTAATTTCCCCAGATTTCTTTCGAGTTGGGACCAGATTTGAAACCCATTTGGAAAATCGTAAGGGAACTATGATTTTAACATCATACATCTTTTTAATTTCTTTTTCTATCAGGGGGAGTAACTTGGGGTTGATTCTCCTAAGTTTCTATCTGAAAGGTTTTTGATCTTCTTTTATCAGGATCCTATGTTGTATGATGCATGTGTCATAAGATTTTAAATCTTCATATCCCCAAGAAAACATGTCTGCATATTCCTTAAAATTTTCAATGTATTTGAGTTTCTKCTTAGGAGGTAAGGATTTGGATAGTTTTACTATCCTAGGTTTCTCTTCTGTCCCTATGTTAACGTCTTCAACCTCTTTCCCACTGGCTTCAATTTTAGGTTTTTTAGCTACGTCATTAAAATCAAATAAGTCTTCTAACGAAACTAAACCCCTAGGCAAAACATTATTCTTTAATGAAAAACATCAAACTCTATCTCATCTTCACCTAACTGGCCTGGATCTATTTTGTTTACACTATCATTTCCAAAATTAGATTTATTCACATTTTCATTGTCACTTTCTAAGTTTATGTTTGTACACTCAAAATCATTTTTGCATTGTAGAAAATCTTCAATTTGATCATCATTCCCAAATACCTACTAGTATTTGATGTTGTCCGGGACAGTAGGTCTGCACTTCACCTCCACCGTGTATAGGCGAGTGGAATGAAAAGGTATCTTACATGTAGCCACTAACGTAGCTAACCCATCTGCTAAAATATTCTATCCCCTGGGCATCACCTACAAATCAACTTCAGTGAAACATTTAAGGGCATCTAAAACAACATTTCTATAAGCTCTAAGCCTAGGATGTTTTGTTGCGTACTCACCTTTAATTTGTTTGATAATTAATTCAGAATCACCTCTTACCATGATTTGTTTGGCACCAATCTTCTTTAGTAGTTTCATACCAAGCATTAAAGCTTTGTACTCTGCTATGTTGTTAGTGCATTGAAAATTTAGTTTGTAGGAATGGTTTTCCGAATACCTAGATTTGTGATTGTGAAACCAAACTCCTTCTCTGGCTCCTTCTTTGCTTATAGCTCCATCGAAATCCATGATCCATAAATCTGTTGGCAATTCTTCGCTTATTACGAGTTTCTTCCCTTTTGCCTCAGTGATTTCTTGGTCTTTGTTCAGGTCAAATGTATCTTCTTCCATTTGAGTGATTTGTTCTTCCATATTTCCGTCATTATATAGGATAAAGGAATCTAGATCAGAGTGTGCAGAGTACAGAGGATAGCTATGTGGTTTTTCTTGGATGCTGACCATATATTTCATCAGCGTCTCTCTGTATAGTCTTCTCTATTGCTCAAAAACTGGGGTTGTGTCATACGACATATCCAACTGCAAAGTACATTTAAACTTAGCTCCCTAAGACCTAGATAGCAACATACCATATTTTGGGGGAATGTCCATGACCACAACATCCATAACCATGCTTTTTGCTGGAATCTAAACCAGAGTGATACATAAGTCCTTGATCAATCTGATACATCTGAATTTGCTGGAGTCAAAAGAGTGTAAGTCCTTGTAAGGTCTGGTGACCTCAAGTCCCATTTTTTCCATCACTACTTTAGGCATCAGGTTATGGGAAGCACCTGAATCTAACATAGAATTGTGCAGAATCAGGTCATGTATATTAAGGCTAATGTAAAAAGGAGCAACAACACCAGTGTCAATCTGACCATCAACTTCAAGGTCAAACAAGAGTTCAGGTTGATCATCGGTAAGATTTACCATGTCCGAATGATTCTCCGATCCAACAGTTAAGGCCTTTGTGCCTATATCAGGTTCAATTCTCAACGCTTTGATCACCTGCGATCGGTAAGCATCCTTACTCATCAACCTAGAAAGGGGAATGGGAATTTTCACTTTGGCTAATTCCCCTTCGAGGCTGAAAGGGGTAGATGATCTTCTTTGGCTCAACAATTATGATTTGTCCACTATAATCTTCTAGGCAGAAGTACTTGGTCGGTTGGTTGATGAAACCTTAGTCTCCGTTGATCTTTGTAAAATGGTAGGGTTTCTTTTTGCTAGAGCTTCAACATTACCTTTCTCAGGGATCTTCTTGGTAGAAGGTTCAGGGGCTTTCTTGTTTTCAACTACTTTCTTCATTTTGGTTACCTTTCTTGGGGAATTTTCATCTGTCGTTTTACTTCGCATATTGTACTGCCTGTGTACCTCCATAATGAAATTTTAAAATGCTTGTTGTTTGGTCTCTTCGGCTTCCTCACTCACCTCTGTTTTAGAAATAAGGAAAAGTTCTTGCTCTTCCTGAGTAAGGAAAATGGCTTCATTATCGTGAATGCCCATGAGGTTTATGTGTGTGTCTTGTAGTTCTTCAATCACCTCTTCACCTTCATCGGCATAGTTTTCCTGTAGGGGTGGTTTGATCTGTTGGTCAGGACCTCTCTGTTCTCTTTAATCCCTAGGATCTCTCTGCCTGATTTGAGGAGGATTTCTTCTCAAGTTAGGATTCTGAATTTGTGGAGCAGGTTGGTTTTCTCTAGGAGGATTTCTCTCAGTTACAGTAAGTCTCTCCATCATCCTCTCCACTTCTCTAGCTAAGGAGTCTAGGTTGGAATCATAAGAAGATGTGGATGGTTCCTCTTTAATCATGACTCTCCTTTCCATCCTCTGTCGTGCCCTTTTAGCTAAACGATTGGCCTCTATACTTATTGCACTTTTCTGCATGTCCTTTAAGGTGGTGGAGTTTCTTTCCCTCAATTGATACGACATATTAGTGTCGAAACCGTCTAGGAATTTTATCAGTGCCAAACCTTGTGGGGATTTAATATCATCTAGAATTACATTGTACATATTTTTTAAGTGGGTGCAGTAAAATTGTACTCTCTCTCCTTGATTCCTTCTGATGTTTTCGTATTCTGACAAGATTTGGAGAGGATTTTTCTTTACCTCCCATCTGTTTAGAAAAATTCTTTGAAACGTTGTAAGGTCAACCACTGAAGTGGCACGTAAACCTTTGAACCATTTCTTAATGTCCCCAGTCAGACTCTGTGCAAAATGTCTCATTTGAACATCAACTTCATCAACTTCCTGTAAATCAAAATAGTCATTGATTTTATCGACATGTTGCTATGCGTTCAAGGACCCTGTGCCATCTCGTTTGATAGTCTTGAGGCATGTCATGTAAAGGTGTAGCCAACACCAAAGGATAATATCTGGTCGCCATGATAGGTGGAGGTGGTGGCACAACAACCTGAATGATAGGTGGGGCAGTGGCATAAAATGAGGAGGATGAGGGACTAGCTAGCACAAAGTGAGCGGTTTGAGGTTTTGCAGTGGGAGATAGTACTTTAGGGGTTTGGGGTTGCAAGACGGCTGGATCTAGAATGGTTTCAGTCACAAAGCTATCAGATTTCGTTCTAAATAAGCTTTGTTCAAAGATTGTGTCAAAGTCGAGATCTTGAAGGGCAACAAGTTCCTCTGGAAAAGAAGGGGACCTGTGAAGGGGACTATGACTCCATGAACCTTCTGCAATGGTTTTATTTATGAGTAATTGTTCTGTATTATCAGTTGCTATTGAAGGTTTTGGGTCTGGGCGGGATCGAGTATAAGCTCTTTTAGGAGCCAAATTTTTAATTTTTATATTTTTATTTTTATGAATCTGAAATTACTATGTATAAGCATTTAACAACCTCTGAACATCATTTCTTTCTCAGATTTATAAATTTTTCAGAAACAAAATTTTCTTTTAGGGAAAAATAAAACATGGGGTTGGATGTTTGTTCAGTTCCCCAGTGGAGTTGCCACTATGTTAATGCTCTATAAATTCCCAGAGGTTGTCAGAGAAGAAGAAATTTACTAGAGGTAACTTTATCCAACCACTTCGAAGTTCGAATCTATCCCTACCAGTTTCAGAGAGGGATCTCTCTGTATGATTTAGCTATGTTTTAACTTTAATATATTAGGCTAGTTAAATAAAATAAGATTGAAAAGTTTTGTTGTTGTTTTTGTTAAGTTGGCTGAAAAGAGTTTACACTTCCATTGGGATATGGGGTCTGTATTATAAAGATGGAAATCTAAACAGAAATTAAAAGATTCTTTTCACAGGGAAAGATAATGCATTCATTGGATTCTTTAGCAGTAAAATGATGAATAGCTGAAAAGATGAGAATATCAATTCAAGTGAAGAAGCATTTAAGAATTTCTTCACTGTAATATTTGAAAGATAAACATTAAGATCTTTCAAAACCAGAAGCAAGGTATACAAAGATAAATACTGCAACATGCGCTACTTTAAAAGATTAGATTAGAAAAAAATATGACAATTGAGAGAGAAGAACATTTAACATAGAAAAGAATAACATCACCAATGAACAACACATGAGAATCCTATGAAACGTCCCTTTGTATTATTGGAAGATCTCTTGATAAAAATTACAGTCTTTCTAGCTTACAAGGTGTAAACATCAACCCTTGGTACTTCAAAGTTTGAAGTACTTATAACCAAAAATTACATACGATCCTATCATTAAAGATCAGGATGTGGAAATCTAAATTAAACTAACTCAACATAATACAAAAATTTAGGAACTATTTGATGATGTGTTGAAATCTTCATGCTGATTCTGGGGTAAACCGTTCGTGAGTCCTCTGCATGACCTCATCTGATTGAATGACTAAATAGACTTGGACACCTCATCTCCTAAATTGTCCCGCATGGATCATAGTGCCATATAAAGCTAACAAAAAACTTCATCTCTTGTAACAGCCTATCTATTTCCTCCCCAGCACCTCGACTATTGCAGATGAATGATCCTATTTTCCCTTTAATTCTAAGTTGTTGTTTCTTTTTTAGAGACAAAAAATATATGTCAWTTGAGTTAATCATTTCTCTTATGTATTTCAGGGCAAATATCCTCACGGGTAAATACTTGGGAAATTTATATGGAGCCAACTCGCATCCATATACTCTGATCTCTGTGTGATCTTGGTAAAGGTACCAGTCTCCAATTTTTGCAAGGTCCGATAGGTGTAAAATCCTCTGAATCTCCTCATTTATTCTTGGTTTAGGTCTGCCACTGAGCATGCTCACCACTGGGTGGTAGAACTTCTCGATAAACTATTTGAAGTTGAATTCTGAAGAATTTTGTCGAAGTAGTGAAGTCCAAGATGTTACTGTCTGTGAATTCCCATCTTGGTCCATCTTCTGCATTAAAAAGGAGAATCTATCTGCCTGAAAGAAAGTGAACATGTAGGCCAATATTGAGGAATATCGGAACATGCCCTCTATGGAAATTCGAAAACTGTTAATAAATATTGTTCGCCAAGAAAGTACTATAATCAAACTGCGTGGTGGGTTTTTCCTTTGTGGAGAAGATGGACAAAAAACCCAATATGGGTTCATCTACCCATTGGTTGGAAAAATAACCCAGTAGAGCACAAAGCGATGAAATGATTTGGTTTCCCTTTACTGAGAATAGGGAGGAAGGGTACGGGGGATTTGTCTTGGGGAGCTGAGCAGCCTGGGGAAGGCAAAGCTCGAAAATTTGGGCTCTCTGGGGAAATGATAGTTTCTGGTATAACTCTGTGATGACCTCGATATTGAAATG
>ML777128.1:1262576-1295760 GCA_009831015.1 Picea engelmannii
AAATTAAAAAGATGTATGATGTTAAAATCATAGTTCCCTAAAAGACAACTACCCATTGCCAAAAATGGACCACATATTACAAAGGGTAGTTGGATCCAGCTGAATCTCCTTACTGGATGGTTTCTCAAGCTATAAACAGGTTCTCGTTCACCTAGATGACCAAGAGAAAACAACCTTCACAACACCATGGGGTACCTTCATGTACGTGAAAATGCCTTTCAGGTTGATGAACGCTGGGGAAACTTTCCAAAGAGCAATGGACATTTATTTTGTGGAAGAACTTGGCAAATTTATTATCATTTATCTGGATGATGTAACTATTTATTCCCAATCCGATGATGAGCAATTAAGACATATCAGACGAGTGTTTGAGAACTGCAGGAAATTTGGGATTTCTCTTAATCCTAAGAAAAGCCTTTTTGGATTAGAGGAAGGAAAATTGTTGCGGCACATAATCTCTAAGGACGGTATTAAGATAGATCCCAGCAGAATAGAAGCCATTCAAAAACTGGAACACCCGAGGAATATTAAAGAAATACAATCTTTCATTGTAAAAATAAACTTTCTGAGAAGATTCATACCTAACCTGGCTAAGCTTCTCAAGAACATCAACAACATGTTAAAAAAGGACACAAAAATAAAATGGGACTCTGAATCCAAGTAGTCGTTTGAACAAGTTAAACATGCACTCACATAAGCTCCAGTCTTGATTAGTCCCGACTTCACCAAGGAATTTTTACCTTTTTTATTTCGCTTTTGAACATACCATTGCAACAGTATTACTACAGAAAAACAGTGAAGGGTATGAACAACCCATATCCTTTTTCAGTAAATTTTTAAGAGATGTTGTTTTGAATTATAAAATAATGGAGAAACAAGCTTTTTCCCTAGTAAAGGCTATAAAAGATTTTAGAGTATATATTCTCCATTCCCACACCATTGCATATGTTCTGAACACAGTAGTAAAGGACATTTTAACCCAGGAAAATCCAGATGGCAGAAGAGGAAAATGGATTGCTATCTTTCTGGAGTATGACATAGAGATTAAGCCTACTAAATTGATTAAAGGTCAAGGTCTATCAAAGTTAATGGTTGAATCCAATTTCCATGCTCTTGATATTAATTTCTTAGCCGTAGTAGATGAACAGGGAGAGCAGGCGACTCCAAGCATGAAAGAGGTATTTCTGAACTCTCCATGGTACGCAGACCTGATATTTATTTTGCATAACTTACAAGCTCCCCCTAGTCTGACCAAAACTAAAGCTGGGTTTTTGAAAATGAAAGCATTAAAATTTTTCATTCTAGAAGGCAATCTATATTGGAAGGATCTTGGAGGTATTTTCTTAAATTATCTGTTAAAGGATGAAGCTGACAAAGTATTGCAGGATTTTCATGCAGGAGAATGTGGCGGTCATCTGAGATGGAAGACCACGGCTAATAAAATTCTCAGAGTTGGGTTCTATTGGCCTACACTATTCACTGATGTGAATCAAAAAGTGACTATGTGTCACAAATATCAGGTGTTCGAGGGCAAAAGGAAACTCATTCCTTTTCCCCTGAAGCCAATCTCTGTCGAAGCTCCTTTCCAGCAATGGGGATTAGAATTTATTGGAGAAATACATCCTCCCTCTTTGGGCCAGCACAAGTGGATTCTCACTACCACGGACTATTTCACAAAATGGATCAAAGTTGTACCCAGCAAGCAAGTTACTGATTCTATCATTATTAAATTTCTAGAAAATAATATCTTGTCTCATTTTGGTTGTCCTAGAAAGATTATAACTGACAATGTAGCTGCTTTTCGATCTAAGAAGCTCATAGATTTTTGCAACCAGTATCATATCAGTTTGGGGCATTCCACAGCCTTTTACCCTCAAGGAAACGGGCTAGTTGGGTCATCCAATAAAACCCTGGTGAACATTATCAAGAAGACGTTGCAAGAAAACAAAAATTCATGGCATAACAAGCTAGTTTTAGCACTTTGGGCCAATAGAATGACCACCAAGAGCTCAATTGGTATGTCTCCATATCAGTTGGTCTATGGCACTGAAGTAGTTTTTCCTACCTCCTTAGGGGTTCCTGTCATGAGACTACTGCAAGAGATGCATGCTGAGCCAAATGATTCCCAAAGAAGGATAAGCCAGATGATCCATTTACAACAGTCCAGAGAAGAAGTGTACAACTCAGGTTGTCCAGGAGGGCATTAAAAGGACTTTCGACAAAAGAACTAAAGAAGATGACTTTGAGCTAGGTGACCTGGTTCTGAGATGGGATGCCCGAAATGAAGATAAGGGGAGGCATGGAAAATTTGACAGTTTATGGAAGGGACCTTACATAATTCATGCATTCAGAGGGAATAATGCCTTCCTACTCAACAATAGTGATGGGACCAATATGCCAGGAGGGCCTGTGAATGGAAGAATGTTGAAGCACTATTCACCTCCTCAGTAGGGACTTTCAGTCTCACTTTTACATTGTACAAATCATTTCATTTTGCTTACAAGTTTTTCAGTGAATAACTTTGATCAGATGGTTGAAGCCCGTAGAGAAGGCCCTAAGCCATTGAGAATTATCATCAAATTTTCAAAAATAAAACAAATCAAACAACAAAGGCTACTGTGAAGAAATTTTTTCAGAGCATCAGGAAGCAGGATTCTTGGCACTTCACAAGGAAAGTACCATCCCCAGGTGGAGTTGTTGTTATAACCCTGTAATTTGTAGGATCAACTGGTGGCTGAAATGTTATCACTATAGTGTCTTGTTTGTCAAATGATTTTCCATTCTGCAAATAATTTGAGAAAAAAAGAAAATAAAAAAAATAAAAGAAAAGAAAGAGAAAAAGAAAAGAAAAAGAAAAAGAAAATAAAGAAAAAATAATAAAAGAGGGCATAGAAGAAATTGGATAAAGCCCCATGTAATAACAGTGACTTGGTTCATACAGTTTAAACATGGCCAAGTCCTTTTAAATTGATGTTGATAGGAGTAGTGAATAAGCTTGGCTAAACTGTTTAATATTAGCCAAGTGATTTAGGCTAGCTAGTGAATAAATTTGACCAAACTACCTAATCTTGGTCAAATAACCCTAGGATAGAGTAATTTCTTAGTCCAACAGTTTAATCTAGGCTAATTTTCATAGGTAATTAGGTTAGAGCATAGGGTAGTTTTCTTTATTTCAAAAAGACAGGCATGATGATCGACATTGAACCATCTTTGATGTTTTAAAGATTTGATGTCTAACCCCCATGGGGATAAAGACAGAGAAAGCTTGGGTGAATCCACGTAATGCACTTATCCTAAGTTTTAGAGAAATTATGACTTTGCGCTCATAGAGTAAAGACAGTCCATAAATGAATGGTTGAGAGGATGGCGCTGAGATCTACAGTTTACAAGATTTTCTGGACCCCCTCAACCATTCTACCTTTAATGACAGGGGGGGGTCTGGAATAGGGTATAAAGAAAGCAAGCATCTAAACGGATGAGAGGTCAGGGCATAGATATATGGTGGAGATTGAATTCTGGACCCCCCTGACCATTCTGCTTTTAATGGTGGGGGGGGGGGGTAGGTTCTGAAATGCTGATTAAACATTATGCTCAGATCTACGGTCCAGCGGTGGGTGCACCGATGGATGGATGACAATGTTTTTCGGACCCCCCCATCTAGTCTGCTATTAATGATGGGGGGGTTTCCAGAATGGAGTGATTTCTCTGGCAGGCCCCTTTTCTCTACGTGGCAGAGATCCATTAGTCCAGACTTCCACCGCTTACCATTTTCTGACATACCCCTGTCACCCCATGACATCATTCTCCACTTATTTCCTCTAGAGGTCACGTCATATTAATCTATCAGTACATTCCCCCGTTCACCCGTTACAAGTCTCTTCACCATAGTTACTTCCCAATCAACACCCGCCACTTCATCCAGTCATATTTGGAATTCATTGTTACCTGCCATCTCACGCTCCAAAAGACTCGTTGGCAATTTATTACTGGCTAACTTATCCATTAGCTTGCTGACCCATCCCCCATGCCCAATGGGTATCTATTTGCTCAAAACTACCATTTCCCTTCATTATTCCATTGCTTATTGTGTCGTCTCACTAGAGAATATCTTTCCCGTCGCACCAGAGCACAGTTTCCCCGTTTTCTCTCCATTTCAGTCAACCTTCCAAAGCCACCGTCATCCCCACTAACAATTGTTTAACTTGTAGGTATTTTCAAAGTGATGTTGCCAAAATCAAAGAGGACAAAAGATGAGGAAAATCCTTTCCTCCAACCTCCTGTCGATCTCGACAGGATCTCCTTGGCCGACAAAGATTATTTAATTGCAGACACCAGGTGTGAATTTGACTTCAAGGATTTGCAGTCATGGCTTAAAGAGGTTTTCTTAGATCAGAGCGATGAAATTAGGCTCTAGGAGTCCAACCTTCCTCTGTATATTTTCCCTCAGGTCCACCATTTCCCTGAGTTCGCCCTCAAGTTCCAGGCTCATTATCTCCCTAACCAGAGAGCCATAGTGTCTTCCTCAAGAGAAAATCTATTTTTTATCACACCAGAGGCCATAGACCAGATGATGAAAATATCAAGAACTGAATCCGTCTCCCCTTTCAATCTCAAGGTCATCACAAAGTTATACCAGAAACTATTATTTCCCCAGAGAGCCCAGATTTTCGATCTTTTCCTTCCCCAGGATGCTCAGCTCCCCAAGACAAATCCCCGGTACCCTTCCTCCCTATTCTCAGTAAAGGGAAACCAAATCATTTCATTTCTCTATGCTCTACTGGGTTATTTTTCCGACTAATGGGTATATGAACCCATTTTGGGTTTTCTGTCCATCTTCTCCACTGAGGAAAAACGCACCATGTAGTTCGATTACAACACTTTCCCAGTGAACAATATTCATGAACAGTTTTTGAATTTCTCCACAGAGGGCATGTTCCGGTATTCCTCAATACTGGCCTACATGTTCACTTTCTTTTAGGTGGACATATTCTCCTTTTCAATGCAGAAGATGGACCAGGATGGGAAGCCGCCAATGGTAACAACTTGGACTTCACTACTCCGACAAAATTCTTCAAAATTCAGCTTCAAACAGTTTATCGAGTACTTCTACCACCCAGTGGTGAGAATGCTCAGTGGAAGACCTGAACTAAGAATAAATGAGGGGATTCAGAGGATTTTACACTTCTCGGACCTTGCAAAAACTAGAGACTGGTACCTTTACCAATATCACATAGAGATCAGAGTATATGGATGCGAGTTGGCTCCATATAAATTTCCCAAGTATTTACCCATGAGGATATTTTCCTTGGAATACATAAGACAAATGATTAACTCAGATGACATACATTTTGTGTCTCTAAAGTTTTTGGTCTGCATTTCAAAGGTGCGAGAGACACTGTTGCCCCCTTCTATATCACGTTGACCTTGTTCGACCACCTACTTCATAACTGTATGCTAGATTATGGAGCATCCCACAATGTGATGCCAAAATCCATTATGGAGAATTTAGGTCTCTAAATCACCAGGCCATATGGAGACCTATATTCATTTGATTCAAGAAAAGTCAAATGCATAGGTATGATTAAAGACCTGGTGGTAAATCTAGCACAAATACCCGCTAAAAGCATTCTCATGGATGTAGTAGTCGCTGATATCTCTCCTAAATATGGTATGTTATTATCTAGGTCATGGGGTGCCAAACTTGGGGGATCTCTCCTTCTTGACATGACATATGCTACAATTCCAGTATTTGGGGGACAATACACGCGTCTTTACAGGGAAACTAGGTTGGCATTCACGGTAGGTGATCCACATAACCCAAATAATCACCCTATATATATTGCTGACCAAGATTTAGGAAATTGTATATTATCTATGGATGATGATTTTGAGGTAGGTATAGACGAAAGTTGTACAGAAGAAAAAAATGAAAAAGAAGGATTAAAAGAAAATGTATATAGCTCTGGTATTTGGAAAATGTTTTTTGATGGTGCCTCATCCTATCTTGGAGCTGGAGCTGGGGCACTCCTTGTGGCTCTCGATAATCAATTCGTAATTCCATTTTCCTACAGACTACAATGGAATGAGGATCACACTAATAACGTATGTGAGTATGAAGCCTTAGTGTTAGGATTAGAAGCTGCCAGGAGAATCAAAATAAAAAACCTCTAAGTCTTTGGTGATGTTGAGCTTATCATAAAACAAGTAAACCGACAGTACTAGGCTAAACATCCTAGGTTGAGGTCCTACAAGAATTGTATCTAGGATCTAATAAAAAAATTCTTCTCCTCTGTCAAAGTTCATTTCATTCCTAGAACTGAAAACCAATATGCTGATGCGTTAGCCAAGGTAGCCTCAACGTTCACACCTCCCACCACTTTTAAACTAAAGTACCACATACAAATGAGGCACCGACCTTCTATACCGAATAACATATAGCATTGGCAAGTTTTTGAGGACGATGAACAACTTCACAAATTTTTAGAATCAATAGACGAGTTTTCCGAAACACATTCTAACCAATAAAATCAAAATGATCCTATTTGGATCATGCAGGAAGGGGAGGATCCTAAAGAGTTCCATGATAAAATCACGAATCACCAAATGCTTGTTCTTAAAAATAACCAGATCCCCAAGGGCCTAATCCCTTTGGAAAGATTATTCAATCAAGATGATATCCCTTCAAAATCCACTTTACAGCCTCAACCTGAAGAGGTTGAATACTGTGACATAGGTACCAAAGAAAACCCTAGGCTAGTGAAAATATCCAAATATTTATCCCCAGAAATTAAAAGTAAGTACACAGAGTTGCTTAGAAAATACAAAGATGTGTTCACTTGGTCTTATGAAGAGCTGAGAACCTATGACACCACTGTGATTGAATATAAGATACCCCTAAAACCTGGTGTCAAACCTTTTACACAAAAACTCAAACAAATTAATCCTATATTATTGCCTGTGATCGAAAAAGAAGTTAAAAAACTCCTAGATGCAAAAATAATCATGCCACTAAGATACTCAGATTGGGTAGCAAACCTGGTCCCAGTTAGAAAGAAAAATGGTTAAATTAGACTGTGTGTTGATTTCAAAAACCTAAATAAGTCTTCCCTTAAGGACAGTTACCCCCTACCCAAAATGGATCACGTTTTAGAAAAAGTGGTCGGGGCAAATAGGATGTCGATGATTGATGGGTTTTCCGAGTACATTCAAATTGCCGTCTGCGAACATGATAAAGAGAAAACAACCTTCAGCACCCCTTGGAGAACATTTATGTATGATAATATGCCTTTTGGTTTAATGAATGCAGGTGATACTTTCCAACGTGCTATGGATATCGCTTTCATTGACGAAAGAGACAAATTTTTGGTTATCTATCTTGATGATCTAACCCTTTTTTCTAAATCTGATGAAGATCATCTGATACATCTCAAGCAGACGTTTGAGAAATGTCACAGGTTCGATTTGTCTTTAAACCCCAACAAGTCTCACTTTTCTATGCAAGAAGGTAAACTTTTGGGCCATATTGTGTCTTGAGACGGAATTAGAATTGAACCTAAAAGAGTTGAAGCTATAGACACAATAAACATCCCTAGGAATGTTAAAGAGATTCAGTCATTTTTAGGAAAAATAAATTTTTTGAGGAGATTTATTCCAAACTTTGCTGAGATTGTGAAATTGATCACAGATATGCTAAAGAAAAATAGCGAAGTGAAATGGATAGCGGAGGCCAAAGCATCGTTTACGCACATCAAGAAGGTTATAAGCGAGGCGCCCATATTGGCAAGCCCTGATTATCTAAAGGATTTTCTTATTTTCTCATTCGCCTCTAAACACACACTCGTCGCGGTTCTCCTCCAAAAAATGAAGAAGGCTTTGAGCAACCGATAACCTTTTTTAGAAAAAGTCTCAGAGATGCTGAACTCAACTATGATATAATGGAGAAACAAGCATATGTTATGGTAAAGGCATTAAAATCTTTCAGAACATACATGTTACATTCCAAGATAATCGTGTACGTACCCACCAGCTCTGTAAAAGATATTTTGGTTCAGTCTGACAATGATGGCAAAAGAGGACGGTGGTTGGCCAAGATTCAAGAGTTTGACCTAGAGATAAAACCAATGAAACTAGTAAAGGGACAAGGTTTGGCTAAACTCTTAGCTGAGTCAAATTTTAGAGCTCTTGGAATAAATGGCCCACAGGGAGATGAAGAGTATGTAGACATATATGAACTTGATGAACAAATTACTAAAAGTAGAATTGAAGAAATGTTTTCTTCATCTAATTGGTATCAAGACATAGTGTCCTACTTGTTGACACTGAAGTGCCTGAGTGACTTAACCCAGTCTAAGGCCAAAACGTTGAAGCTACATGCAATCAAGCACTGCATATCTAAAAGACAATTGTATTGGAAGGATCCACTTGGCTTCCTGTTGGTGTGTCTGGTCGAAACGGAAACAGAGAAGGTAATAATCCAATTTCACGAAGGACTGTGTGGAGGACACCACGCTTGGAGGGAAACAACTTATAAGATCCTGACAGAAGGATATTATTGGCCCAAACTTTTTTCAGATGTTAACGCCAAGGTCCGAGCCTGCAACCCTTGTCAATTTTTCGCAGGTAAGCATAGACTCCCAACAATGTCGTTGGTTCTAGTAAAACAAAAGATCCTTTTCAACAATGGGGATTAGATTTCATAGGTGAAATTCATCCTCATTCTAGCACTCAGCATAGATGGATCCTGACTGCAACAGATTACTTCACCAAATGGGTGGAGGCTATTCCAACTAGAAGGGCTACAAATTTGGTGGTAATAGATTTCTTAGAAGATAATATTTTATCTAGATTCGATTGCCCTTGAAAGATAGTTACAAATAATGCTCAGGCCTTTAAATCTATGGCTATGGTTAGTTTATGCCAAAGATACAATATCGTGCTTGGTCATTCCACTACGTATTACCCCCAGGGAAATGGGTTGGCCGAGTCCTCAAACAAGAGATTAATTAATATAATTAAAAAAGTGTTGAGCAAAAACAAGAAATCTTGACATGTGCATTTGAAGTACGCTCTGTGGGAAAATAGGATAGGCATGAAAAAGTCTATCGGCACTTCTCCTTTTCAGATGGTGTATAGGACAGATATAGTGTTACCTATAAATCTAGCGCTTCCTGTAATGAAACTTTGGCAAGATGAGAAGGAAGAACCAAATCATGTCACAAGAAGGATTAATTAGCTGATTGAAGTCCAACAACACTGGGCCAAAGTGGATGAAAGGTTGCAGAAATACCAGGACGACATGAAAGTACTTTTTGATCGTAAGGCCAAAGACAGAGATTTTCTCCCTGGATATTTGGTTCTAAAATGGGATGCTAGGAAGGAGGACTCTGCAAAACATGGTAAATTCAATCACATCTGGTATGGACCATTCAAGGTAACAGATCTTGAAGGAAAAAATTCATTTCTGTTAGAGAATTTGGATGGTAAAATCCTCAATGCCCCTGTCAATGGGTGTTATTTAAAACACTATATGGAATAATTTTTTCCCAAAAATTCTCACTGTATATACCGGTTTGCATTTTCTTTATTATTTTTGATACATTCAAGAAGTAGGATACAAAATTTTCGATACATTCAATTTTCTTCTGTCAAAAAAAAAAGAAGAAAAAGAAAAAGAACGTGCTTTTACTCTGGGTCCAAATAATTTTACCTAAATAAAGATAAGAACTAAATAAAATAAAAGAAGAAGAAGAACATGTTTTTACTCTGGGTCTAAAGAATTTTACCTAAATAAAGATAAGAACTAAAAAAAAAAAAGAGGTAGAAAGAGTAAAGATTCTCTGAGAAAGCGTTTCGAGTGTAGTTTTTAATCCATTACCCCTGTTTTTTGATTTCCAGGTCTTTCTATGTCTCCCTTTTCTAACCTTAGTTTTATCTTCTTAAAAAACCAAGCTTCTTTCCGAGTTTCCCATGGAGGGAGAATAGATTATGTCTTAACTTTTGAAGCTAAAAAATAGTTCTTAAAAGGTAGACCGGTCCTCATAACTCCTCACTCTCCGACTAAACAAAGTTATGCTTAGGCTGATCCTAACTCTCCTAGGTTTCTTAACAGTTTTCTAAGGATTTAGGCTTGCTTGAAGGAAGACCCCTGGAAATAATATTTCCCTTTTTCTCTGCAGACTAAGGTGTTTCGAAAGTTAAGAGAAGGTTGGTCTAGAGTAATCAAAACAAGTTGACAGACCTCCGCTGCAATTTTTACACAGATACCATCCCTGGAATATTAAGTACAACTGATTGCCCCCACTTCATGTTCAAAAATAAATATATAAGATAGATGGTGAAAGGAAATTCATATTTGATTTCCCCCATCTAGTCCAAAAAGACAATGAAAGGAAATTAATTTAAATGATTGCCCTCATCTCAGCATTTAAATGCATAATTATGATTCAAAGTGGTGAAAGGAAATTCAGTAAAAAGGGATAGATAACTTCACCGGGGTACTGAACAGGCTCGCTGGCAGTGAAGCAATATCTGAGGTATATGTAATACTGTCATACTTAAATATCACTCTACTCTAGTTACCATCTTTTCGAAACTAGATCTTCATCCCAAGTCCAGATAGGGCTCCCCAATTAAAATATGAATTTTGCTTCATTCGATGCAATCCAAAAGCCACAAAATCTGTTGGGCCTCCTAGGATTGTTTTTATCATCTTAACAGTAACTTAACTTCAGTAGCGAGAAGGAGAAGATCATGATTGGCACTGCAACTGAGTTTACAATAAATGAGAATTTTGAAAAGATTTTCAGAAGTAAGGATGAAATATTTTTTTCCTCTGTATCCCCTTCCTTAGCCATTTCTACAGAGATAAGCCATTGACTCCATTAACCCAATAAAGGCACTAAGTCTACACATTCTCCTCATCCCACAGGGAGACGAGGTCCCCAATTGGAGCCTATGTTGAAACACATTTTAAATTTTTTAATCTGAAGACTAAAGCCTTCCTTTTTCGGGTTTTGGCTTTTCAAGAAGCATAACCCTCACTTTCTTTTCCAAAAGGCCAGTACCGAAATCCTGACAAACCTTTCTCTAATAATAATTAAAGGAAAAAAATTAGAAATGTTTTAAAACCACCAACACACTTTATATAAAGTCATTTTTTGATCATGATAAGTTTAAAACCCAAGAGAGTTAAGACTAATAAATAAATAAATAAATAAAAGGTTTTTGGGATTCAGATTTTACTAATAACAAAGGTTTTAATACATATCAAATCGCGAAATCCTGATCCCCGATTTCCCAAAAAGTTGAAATAAATAATTATTAAAAAGTAAATTAATCGTTTCGCAATTTCAGAAATCGAGATGCAGCGATAACATACCTCTTGTCAACATGAACCCCAAAATCTCAAAAAGTTTAATACTGATTAATTATTTCATTAAAACAAATTTAAGTCCTAATTTAATCTTGTCGTGATTTCACAATTTCGGAAATCGGGATTCAGTGATAACATACCTCTTGTCAACACGATCCCCGAAATCCCTAAATGCAAAATCTTGACTCTTAATCTATGATTAGTCTAAATTAATTCTGTTTTGAAAGCATGATTAATGACAATCAAACTTCTTAGGGTTTGCTCACGTTTCAGTTTCCAATTGAAAGAAATTTTCTAATTTTTGAATTCAAAAGCGTCAAAATGTGGCCACTTTAATAAAGAACAACTGGTGATATGTGACACTAATGCGTATTTTAGTAAATATCTATTGCATTAAATGTATTCAATTCTTGTCAACTACGCCAGTCCCTTCATCATTAAATGAATTAAAAGAGAGTTTGAAGGTCTAAGTTTCACAACATATTATGTTTCATACTAGCAAGCATAAGACGATTTCAGTCGAGCTCATACACCCCTTCTCTGTGACAGGTTTTCCAACTAACATAAAGTCATGGCACCGAAGAAAGCACTGAAGAAGAGTGATGATACAGAGGAGATGCATAACCCAAAAGGGGATATCATATCAGATACAAATCCACATGCCATTGACTCAATTAAATCCTGGAGACAAATATATGAACTCCTAGATGACGAAATCAAGAATTCTCCTACTGATTCTGAAAATCACTTTCATGATATAGCAGAATCAGAGCTTCATAAGATCGCAGCATGCCCTCGGCTTATGGTATACAACGATATGATCAAGTGGGCCTTGGAGAAGGTTCATATCCCGACAAGAAGCATTTTGAATGATCAAGGGGTCATTTTCGGCTCATTCAGGCCAAATCATATACAAGTAATGTATTAACTCTCACCAAATCCTAAGTATATTTATAATGCTGAGTTTTTAGCTGAATTTCAAAGAAAGGGGTGTATTGAGGCAGACAGAACTTATCCCAATTTAATTAGAGATTGGTGGATATTTCCATCAAAGTTTAGGGCCGATACCCATGGGGTTTATGCCACAACATATTTGAACGAATACATGGTTTATGTAGCCATTATGCTGTGTAGGATTTTCGGGAAAAAGAATCCCTGCCATTTTCTTGCAGAATGGGTGCCCTTTTTAGAAGAAGCATCAGAAGGGTACACTTTTAACTGGAGCAAAATTTTGTCAGATAACCTAGCCCAAGAAGTCTTAAATTATAGAGTTGAAAGATCTAAAGGTTAGCCAGTGGCTTTTTATATGTCGGCGTACATCATGGATGCGATTTTCTTTGTGACTCCATTTCCCCTGATGAATTGGAGTTGGAACATAACCTACCCCGAGCCCATTCATGAGTATCATTCTGCGCTTTCGGAAGAAAATGCTACGAATGAATTTTATGAAATTTGTCATTTCATAATAATTCCAATGCATAAAATGTTTTATGGCTGTGAACCCCCTCACATTTCTGAGGGAGTCTCAGAAAATCTCAAAGCGATAGTTGACTAGTTTGTTGATGAAAACTTCTCTTACATTAGGGTTTATGGGTGCTCAATTCTCCCTCACACACTTCCTAAATTCCTCCCGGAAAGACTGGTATTGAGGGAGGTAGCATATCAAATAGTGAAAGGTGGTATTGGTATAGAGCTAAAGGTAGCTCAAAAGAAATCCTGGCCAATCTTCCTTGTGTATATCAGGAAATTTTCATTACTAAACCTTGGTCATTGTAAAGGGGAAGTCGAGGCATTAGAGGAGATAAAACTGGCAGATATTGAGCACAGAAAGCATGACCCTTATCAATTAGTAAGAAGACATTTGATGCACTGTAATTTGAATCTTATGAACATGAAAAATATTTTTATGATGATATATTCAAGGAGGTTAAAACTTTCGAGCAGGTACTGAACAGGGTACAGGCCTTATCACCCGATTTACAGACTAGTTTCATGTCTTTCCAAAGTCACGGGTGAAGTTGTTTGCAAAGATCATCCAGGGTGAGTCCACAACCCCTCCTCAAGAGCAAGAAGGGCCTCCTCCAGGTTTTGAAATAGATGTATAGGATAAAACAAATACAAGTGGAAAAATGAAGGAAATTGAATTACCTCAACAAGAAACAAAAGTTCCTCACACAGAAAAATCAAAGGCAGGGAAAGACAAAGAGTTGGAAATACCCTCAGAAATCCCTGAGAATATTCCCAAAAAAGTAGGAGGAACAACATCGATGGAGCTTGGAAGTCCCATTACCTCTTTGACTCCATTGTATTTTACTTATGGAAACCCCCAAGAGGGAGCTCTATACATAAGTGATCTTGAGCCTATTTCTAGAGATGAGATTCCTCCTTCCAATTATTTTTTCAGTAAAAAGAGAAAGGCTATCCTAAAAAAGGAAATGCATCCAAGAGGAGATATTATGATTAAAAAGAACAAAATCATTATAGATGGACAAAAACTTAAAGAGGGAGAAATCACTACAGAGATAGAAGGCACAATGGGAGCCTTAGCATCAACAAATTTATACTCTGTGGGTAGATTGACAACTACGTTGGAGAAGAAAGAATAGATGATAGCTCAGCTATAGGATCAATTAAAGGAGATTGAAAATAATATCAATTGGGGGATAAAAGAGGGTCTAGAGCGAGCTAGATTAAATGACATTCAAGAGATTCAGAAGCTAAAAGCAAAGCTTTGAGGAAGCAAATCAGAAAATACAGGTCACACAAGCACAAGTTCTAAAGCAAGAGGAAACAAATAAACAATTACAAGATATGATTAATTCCATTTCAAATCAATTAATAGAGCTTGAGATTTTCCAAGCCCAGGTATTGGGAATACATATGAAGATAGAAGAGGAACAACAGGGAGTGTTGTTAAATCTATAATTTATTCAGAATTACTTTCAGGAAACAAGTAAAGCTTTGGAGAACATTCTCCTGAAAGAAAGAGAAGTGAAAGTAGCCAGGACAACTTTCCAAAAAGCAGTGGCCCTTTCAACAAAGGAGGAAGTCAAAAAGATTCAAAAACTATCTGTTTCAGAGTAGGTTAAAGGAGATGCAACACTCAAGGTCTGGGAGGTAGACCTTGCAGAAAACAAAAGAATAACCAAAGAGGTTAATGATGGTTGTTAAGGATTTTTTGATCTTTTAGAAAAAAGTTCGTTGAACATTGGAAAAAATGATTGTTCGGGGTTGTTAGGAGAAATTAACATTGTCAAGCATCAACTGAGATTCAAGGAAGATCTGGAGGAAATGCAGGTGGAGATTCCAAAAATAAAGGTGATCAATGTCACCGAAATAGACAAATGGATGGTGATTCTGAACTTAAAGTTACAAACTATTAAGTTCAAAAGGAAGATAATTGAAGATCGTCTGCCCAAACTGTAGAAGAAGTTCTTCATATTTGAGGAAAAAGACATACCAGAAGCTCCCAGAGTTTTGGTGAAGTTTTTGGGAAAATTTATTCGTTGTCTTAAGATAGAAGAAGGAATTTTGTCAATGCAAACATGAAATACTGTTTTGGATATTTTCATTATTGAGATAACAAAGTAGTTAAAATAGAAACGTAAACGGTTCAACATTGCACATTCATGTAATTGTTAGTCTTAGGAAGTTGGTTAATCACCAATGGTAAAAAAGTTTGGTGATCATGTATAAATAGAATTTCACAAGACTAAGAAGGGGATTTTTGGTTTTTAGGAGGGTCGATTGTATTAAAAATTTTCGATCCATTGTGATATAAATAATGCAGACAAGATTCTGAATTTTGTCAACTTGAAGCTATGTGTTCTTTACCCTATTTACAATATATTTCTATGTTTCTCTTTTAATGTCTTTCTAATGAATGATCAACTATAAGTTTATTTCATATATCTATTGTAGTTTGAATTAGTTCGGTTATCAAATTATTTACATCTTTTCCTCTGGGATTGCTATCAGTAGTTTCAAGACCTGTAGGTCATTTGAACGATAATATTTAACACTTCATTAGAAATCTCATTTTTTTTTCTTTACTTCCTATTACAATATGAGATTCTTTCGTGATTAAAGCCTCATATTTTTTTAGCAGTATTACTTTGTTATTTTACTATTCTCAAAATTGTTTCAAGTACAGGAAACAACCTCAACTGTTATTATGTTATTATTTTGAATTTCCAAACTATTTTTCTATCTTCATCCCTTAAAAAACTGAAGCAACAATTTCTCAAGTTTTTTCAAAACTAAATAAAATTTTACTCTCCATGACTGTCCCAAATAACAGACAACCCAACATAGAACTTGGCCTCCAAGATCAAACTAGCATCGTTTTGAACATTTTTAATACTATTCTACAAACAACGACTAACCGGGTTGAATTAGAATGTTCATGGGCAACTATTGAAAGAGATATCGGCATCCAAGAACAAAGGGAAGCTAGACAAAGGTAGTTGAGAAACAAACTCTGATTTATCCTTCCTTTTAATTTTTACCCTTTAATTACCTTTATCTTTACGGATGCCTTGACGGTATACTTTAGAGCCTTAAAGTATAAACTTAGGAACAACATCCCCACTGCTCTATCTTCTTCGTGCATTGCTTTATGTCTTCCTTGCCAATATGCACCTAGTTGAGTGTTATATTAATTGTCTCATTTTTTTTCTTAACCAATTATAAATCGATTGTGTCTACGTGAGCCCTCAATTAAATCTCTCGCACGACACTGAATTGTAGTTTATATAGTGATTTTGTTGGGATCTTGGGCAACACCAAGTACAAGTGATATATGTGTTTCAATTTCTTCTACACTATCTCCTCATCAATCTGCAACATGTCCTGAGTTATGCAAAAATTGACATTCCCCAATGCTACAATTTGGATCGTCTCCTAATATGGAACTGTCATTTTCTGAGAAGTTTGTTGTGGTTGTGCATGTTCCTTCTACTGTGTTCTATTATCTTCTTAATGATCCCCTACCTTTTCTTCTCAACATCCTCCCACGAATTTGTTACATGATCCTGCACCTTCTATGTGACCATATTCGCATCATCCTCTGTCAATGTTTGTTCAGGGTGTTAGGGACCTCAACCCTCACATAGGTAGAATAATATATTTCCATGTAATAAAGATCATTATTAATAAGGCCTATAAATAAGGAAGAATAAGTCCAATGTAAGAAGACCTAATAGAAGCTTTCGCTTATAGAAGGATATTCCTCTAGATGGTTCTTTTGATAGACATATTTAGTATAAATAGGAGTCAAGGGTATGAAATTTTTTTTCTTGGATATTATTGTAATAGAGATCTTCTCTGCTAGAGGTTTCCCCCTCGAAGAGGCAAGTGAACATTTCTCTCAGTAATCAAAGTGCTCTTTCTGGTGTTATTCTTGTATCATTTTGGTATTATTGTGACATTTTTATGGTTCTATTGTTGTTCAGCTGCCATTTCTAGCTATTTATTTTTGTTCTGCATACTTTTTTATATTTGGAATATTACAAGTGGTATTAGAGCACCTTCCTTGGCAGAAAATTATGGGTTAATTTTTTTTCAGGGTAGAGACGTATTCCGGCGTATTTAAGCTATAGAGATCTATCGTTACATGCATAAACCCATGGTCAGGGATTCATACACGCAAGAAATACAAGTGTTACTTAAGAACACATTTTTTATCTACCCTTGTAACCCCTGTTGGTACCCCTTTGAGTGGTAGCGCATCAGACATCACCTGTATACGAATCGACCTAGATCTCCTAAAGCCCTCCATAGATAAACCGATTGGTTGCCTGACTGCTATAGTGCCACTACTAACAACACTCAAGAAGATACCCTCTAGCACTTGGGTAGTCAGGTAGTATGGCTAAGGGCATGGTCTATCTTCCTTAGCTGGTGCCTTGAGATATTGGGTCAAGTACTGCTGTTGGACCCTACATGTATATCAGAGAGATATAGCACAGGGAAAACCCTTATCTGTAAAACCCTTTAATACCTCACATTTGGGACAGAAACAAAAATAGAATAGACAAGATCTATTTTCATGCAACTATGTCTCCTGCATTCGAGTTTCAAAATAAATACACATTTCTTCCTATTAATCATTTGGGCATTTCATCACTGCAGTATTCTTCAGATCAGAGTATAACTCGTAGGAGTAAAAAAAAAAAAAAACGTTTGGATCATGTGTTGTGGGTGGGAAATCCCTCTTACGGACTAGCACTAAGGGATTTATCATGAATGCAGAAATGAACTAAAGATTCTTACTTTTTACCATCATCCCATGCCTAAACCCCATTACTCATATGTAAATACAAGGCTCAAGAGATTAAGTTGACGTACCTTATTTTTCATGTTTGATGTCGATCCCTTTTCTCACTTGGTCGTTCTTTGACTGCAACTCTCCTCCCAATGCTGACCTGCATTCACTAAAGACAAACAAAGAACTCCACATGCATGTGATCTATGAACTAACAGGTTAGAGATTTAATCAATCATACAATCATTATTCCAATAATGACAATCTCCTATGGCAGGAAGGGAAAAGCAATTCTTTTATTAACTTCACAATGATACCTTACAATGATAAAGTCAACTACTGCTCCTCGATCCTAGTCCTGGGCTCTTCTTCCACTATCTTCCAACTGCTTTTCTCTATACTTATGTTTGCACAAGGATGGCTAAATTTTGGGACAAAGGGAATGCTCAATCGGGTATAGTTTCTTTACTATAATTCTCCTCCTTTCAAATGGGACCCCTTACCCTTCTTTTATAGGCTAGAAGAAGCTAGGTATTTGGTCGAGTGACCAGCCATGCATGGCTGAAAGGTTTAGTTAACTTACCCAAAGTTGTGTGTTATGTCAACAACTTTCCCTTTTCCATGATTTTGTAGACACATGCAAGTTGTCTTGGGTCAGCTAGTGTGTACACGCGTGCAATAATGGAGCAGGGTGCATGGGCCTTTGTAAAAGGGGTTTTTAAGAAGAATTTTTCTGCAGTTTTTTGGAAAAGATGGAATCTGAGATGACCTTATTCCAGGTAAGCATGTTTGGTGCAAATTAGGGTTATAACAGATGCCCCCTAATGTGTGAGGTCAGAAGAGCATTTGATGGTTGAAATACATTAACAATCCTCACCAACATTCCAAACAAGTGAGCCCAGGGACTAGAAATCGGGAGGTGCCTTCTGCAAAATAATAATTGTCTCACCAAGGCGGGCATGCCCATGCTTGAGATGAAATAAAATCATGGCTACCAAAAAAATACACTGTAGATCCATGTCATATAACTATATAAAGTGTATCGGTGAGAAATACATAGTGGAGCTACATCTCGAAATCAAAAAGACATACATGTAGAGTATCCATATTCTAGAAGCGGATAAGGCCTAGTGGTTGGAGATGAGGTCTTCAGAGCTCGAGAAACAACTTAAAAAATTTCAAAACTTAGGTAGGAGTGTAATATGAGTGTACAAATTCACTACCCAGAGGTATTCGATGACTCATTGGTCATGGACTAAAGAATCTTGATGATCAGACTGAAGGCTTCATTGATTTCGAACAAAGACTTGATTGGACTTTTGAGATGGTCGGGCATGAGGGAAAGAGACAAACTGTAGAGGGGATAACTCAGGCTTGGTAAAAACTTCCCTTGGGCAATAGCGCAACAAATGATGAGACTCAGGTAGCATGGCATTTGACATAAGTTCACGATGCAGGAGGCAACACAAACTCTCCATATGTTTGGAAGGATAACCAAATGGAGGAGGACACAACTCAATGTAGTGGGAACATCTTCCTAAGGTCATATTAAATACCAGGTCTTGACGAACAAATGGAAGGATGTGCTTTGTCCAAGGGCGACTCATTGTGCTGCCAAATAAAATAAAAAAAACTTTTCCCTTCCTTTTTTTGGGGTATATTTGATTTTTTTGTCTTTTTCAATAATTTTGGAAAAGGAATAAAAGAACACTATGTTACAAAGGAGGAATCGAGTGTCGCAAAAATAATAGTTCCAAGCGCACGAAACACAAGGATGCTCAGGGAAAAGGGACATATATAAGAAAAGGACACTCGGGAAAAATCCTCCAGGGGCCAAAGGTGTCAAGATGCAGAGGCAAAGTGCTACAGGGCTTGCATATAAGGCATGCTTCAGATGGTTCAGTTGAGAGAAACATGGAGCTGGCATTAGGCCAAAGAGGTGAGTATGCAAATGTGATTAATAAGACACACAATGGTAACGTCCTTCGATGTAAGTTTAATGAGCCCAAAGAAGGTAAGCTTGGTGGTTTTTGATATTTAGAGAGTCTAAAAAACGTAAAAGGAGACTCCACTGTAGTACCTTTTTTGAAGGTAGTCTAGTCAGTTCGAAAAAAGGGTAAACTTGCATCGAAAAACGTCTATTCAAAACCAATTTAACAAGTGTGATAAAGACAAGATCACTCGGCCATTTTTTCATTTTTAAGGAGTTTGAAAAAAGCTTAACTATGGACTTCGTCAGGAATTTTCTTCTGGACCATTTTAATGAGTGTGAAAGAATAATGTCACTAGGTGATCTTTTCAATTTTGGAGAGTCTAAAAAGAGCTTAACTATGGACTCTGTTGGGGTTCATTTTTCATAAATTTGGTCCCTCGGGCCTGAAAAAGGAGTAAAATTATGCCTGAGGGTACTCTTCTAGAGATCTGAGGCCTCTAGAGTATAGCTTTGTTCATAAAGTTGACCATATAGACCGAAAAAGGGGTAAACTACCATCAAATAGATGTGACTTCAAATTTCAGTTTAATGAGCGTGAAAGGCCACAAGATTGCTCGACAATCTTTTCATGTTTAGAGGGTCTAAAAAGGGCTTAAAAGAAGACCTGTGGGGTCTACAAATCATGTATGAAACTGGTTTAGGTAGAGCCTACTTCTAGGCTCAGACCAAGAGTCTCTTCGATAGTCAACTTGGGAAGTTTCCCAAAAGGGAAGAAAACACAAACCATGGTGTAAGTCCTCCTGCAGGATAGAAATCGTAGTCATGGCTTCAAGGATAGCCTCATCTGAAGGCAATTCAAAATCTGAGAAATCACGCAAATGAGGATCGATAGTCCCAATGGGCGAAGTAAACTAACCATACTCCATATGACGATGGAGGTTCTGGCTAGGACTAGCAGAGTTTATAAATGAAGAATCACGATCACGAGGGCTTGAGGATATACTAACAACAATATTGGACTCAGCAAGATGCTCAAGCCCACTTGGACCAAGAGGGGGAAGAAAGGGGCCTCCACATTTCTAAGTGGAAGACTGAAAGTCTGTAAAGTCTATAAAGTGGAGTAGGAAAGTACATGACTTGTACCTAAGCTATGCATCCTGTATGAGAACGGAGGGCCTATTGCACTCGGTGTGAAAGGGGGAGTGGCCACCGCCATAGACGGGATATTACCATTGCTCGAGGTAGATGCGGTCAATACCATGGTGGCTCAAACCGGTGACAGTAGGGCAGGAATTGGAATATCCCCCGTGGTGACAACCATAGTGGGAATTGAGAAATTCCCAAAAGAAGTGGCAGCATTTGTTTCCATTGCTGCACGCGACACTGTCTGG
The DNA here is from genome assembly GCA_009831015.1 of Picea engelmannii. Taxonomy (NCBI): domain Eukaryota; kingdom Viridiplantae; phylum Streptophyta; class Pinopsida; order Pinales; family Pinaceae; genus Picea; species Picea engelmannii. The sequence goes on from ML777128.1 coordinate 1,283,537, forward strand.
CACTCATAAGGGTGAATCTGTATGATGATGGGTGTTGAAAGATCAGTGGTTGGAGTTTCGGATGGACCAAGATCTTTCACTCCAAGGTATAAAATGGTCATTTCCTCTGGATGTTGGTCAGGTATAGTTTCCTGTGACCCGGTCGCTTCAAAAGACTCTTGTTGGTCTAGCTTTCGCCTCAGTGGTGGCGGAGGTGGCTCCAGTGTAACCGTTGATAGGCCTAGAAGCCTTTGTGACTGGTGGAGCTTGTGATCCTCCACTGTGTGAAAAGATCAAAGACACACTAGGGCCTTCTATTCATTCAAAAACAACACACACTAAAAATATCCCTCTAAGATAAAACAAGCAAACACTAAACTAGTTTGGAAGAACAGTTACAACAACCAACACTAGAGCAACTTACTGGTGCAAGTGAAACTTGAACATGGAAGCACCCTTCGGGTATACTCTACAAAGCATGGCCCAATGTTTGTCCTAGGTACCATGGTATACCCCTCAGTCACCTGTGTATGTCTCTAAAAAAGATAGGCAACTAGGTTGTCAGCGCGCGAACAGTCACCAGGCAGTTATAGTCGAAAGTCGAGTAGACCATAATGAGTAGGGTATCGAGCCCGAAACATGTCAAGGGTATCAAATGAAAGTGGTATGGAAGACAAATGAGGACCTCGAATGGATTCAAGACCCATGAATCTCCATGGAAAATGCAATCAATGAAATCCCAAGACAACCCCTCTATATGTGTTCTCCACTATGATTGGTCCATCTTTGGAGGGGTTATCTCCGCTATCTTTCCACACGTGACCTCATGTTTAGCCCCTTTGTTAGAGGGGGGTCCCGTATAACTTTCACGATACTGGAATTTGACACTCCCTAACTCAGACTCCAATGTTTGGTTTAATGGCCTTGAAGAGTTTCCTCTCCAACCTAATTCAAGGCCCTAACCCTAGAATACTTGGTTGACCCTACAAACATAAAAAGTCTAATGAATTTTAGATTTAGTGTTAATTTTTATGGCTTGTCTTAAGTCACAGGTTATGAAAGTGAAACTAGTGATGTTTGAAAGACGAAAGAAAAATAAACAGAAAGCTAGAAACAAAATAACTTCTTCTTGACTCAAATCTTTAAACAACTTTTCAAACTAAAAAATTTCTAAGATATTTAAACAACAAACTCAAAGCAGGATTTCACTTGACTATGAGATACTTATGATCTAAGTAAACTGTCAACAACTTATGAAAGAAAAGACTTTTCCCTGGTTACTAATGCAAACCAACACTATTTAACCAAACAAAGAAATAAAAGATTTTTTTTTATTCAAATGCTCACAAAGAAAAAAGGAAAAATATCAACAAGTAAAAAACAAGAAAAATTTTGGCCTAAGCATCGATCACACAGATTAACTTTAAAGATAACACACAAGCAAATTAAAACTGGACTCTCACACTTGTCTAAAAACCCTATAAAAAGAAAATTTTGAGGAAAAACTTCTTAATGAAAAAGAAAGATATTGTTGTGATCAAACCTAAGTTACTGAATGCTATGAAAGAGACCCAAAAACCTGAGAGGTATAACTCTTGTCAAAAGAAAGGATGTCTACCTCACTTTAAACAAACATTTTCTTCACAGGCACTCTGCTGACAGTTCAACAGCAAGCGTGTGTATGCGAGCTGTGTAAAGTCAGGGCACGTGTACACACATGATGGCCTTGTACAGGTCATGTGTAACTATGAAACTCTAAGACAAATGAAAGGCCAATAAATCTAGCCCATGAAGAGACTACTAGTACTGAGAACCAAGATCTCTTGAAGACTCAAACACTTACTTTAATAGAAAAAAAAAAAATCATTCAAGGAAACATTCATAGAACAAACCAATCTGAGGTGAAACCTAAGCTATAGACTGCAAACAAACAAGACTAGAAAAATTTCCAGAAAACCCCTGAGACTGATTGTTTCTGATAGGGGAGAGGATGTCTTCCTCTCTAAAAGAAATTTTTTGGAATCATACACGCGACTGACACTTCCTTAGATAGCATGTACATGCGGGCTGTGGGAAGGTAAGGTGTGGGTAAACGTGTGAAGACCTTATATAGACCGCGTGTACCTCTGTGGGTCTCGAGAAAAAAAAATGCAGCCAAGCAAAGAAACAGAGATAATTGGTATGGAAGACCAGAATCTCTGTTGGCTCAGACTTTTTCAGAAACTTTAAAAACAAGAAATGAAACCATTTCTTAAAAATACCCAAGAAAAAACATTCCCATAAACCCTAGAGATCCCTAGTATGGTCGCCAATTCTGTTGTGGGTGGGAAATCCCTCCTACGGACTAGCACTAAGGTTTTTATCATGCATGCATAAATGACCTAAATATTCTTACTTTTTACCATCATCCCATTACTCATATGTAAATACAAGGCGCATGAGATTAAGTTGACATACCTTATTTTTCATGTTTGATGTCGATCCCTTTTCACGCTTGGTCATTCTTTGACTACAACTCTCCTCCCAATGCTAACCTGCATTCACTAAAGAGAAACAAAGAACTCCACATGCATTTGATCTATTAACTAACAGGTTAGAGATTTAATCAATCATACAATCATTATTCCAATAATGACAATCTCATATGGCGGGACAGGAAAAGCAATTATTTTATTAACTTCACAATGATACCTTACAATGATAAAGTTGGCTACTACTCCTCAATCCTAGTCTTGGGCTCTTCTTCCATTGTCTTCCAACTACTTTGCTCTATACTTATCTTTGCACAAGGATGGATAAAGGTTGGGACAAAGGGAATGCTTAATCGGGTATAGTTTCTTTACTATGATTCTCCTCCTTTCAAATGGGACCCCTAACCCTTCTTTTATAGGCTAGAAGAAGCTAGGTATTTGGTCAAGTGACCGGCCATGCATGGCCAAAAGGTTTAGTTAACTTACCCAAAGCTGCATGTTCCGTCAACAACTTTCCTTTTTTTATGATTTTGTAGGTACATGCAGGTTGTCTTGGGTTAGCTAGCGTGTACACGCATGCAGTAATGGAGCAGGGCAGATGGGCCTTTGTAAATGGGGTTTTTAAGAAGAGTTGTTCAATAGTGTTTTGGAAAAGAAGGAATCTGAGATGGCCTAATGCCAGGTAAGCATGTCTAGTGAAAATTAGGGTTATAACATCGTGTTGGCACCATTATTTGAGACCTATTCCATTGGACTTCTCTCTTTTCCCTTATCGCAGTCATACCTATAATTTTTTAGAAATTTGTTTTTTCTCATGGATTTGACCCCCTTCCAACACCCTTATTTGGGATTTACCCCATTGGATTCAACTCGTCGCCCTAATCATTGTGATACACTTCCCCATAACCCATTTTATGTGTGGTCCCACCTGCCCCTTTTCATGTTCCCTCATCATCATGGCCCATACCCATAGCCAAGACTTGGAAGCTCGCTTCAATACCTTACACTCTAATTTCACAGAAACCCAACAAGAAGTGAGACAATTGAGTACCAATATTGCCACCAGCAATAAAAACATGCATTCCTCCATCGTCACCTCAATCAAGGAACTCAAACAAGACCTCAAACACAACATTACTACCCATATTGAATCTATCACTATGATGATATGCACCAAGATGCATATCCCTACATATCTTCCCTTATTTGACCCATCTTTGCATACTTAAGGTGAAACATCCTCTCATTCCCATAATTGTCAGCCCCATCACTTTCAACATGACCTATGCCTTCCGTGTGTGGATGTGACCAAATTTGATGGATCGGCTCAAATGGAACATTATTTCTCTTTGTGTGGCATTACAGATGAGTTGGCCAAACTCTGCTATGTTGTTCTCCATCTAGATCAAGAACGTTGGCAATGGAGAAAAAATACTTGCCAAGGGTATCTGGCTTGGACACACTTTGTGGTAGATATTTATGAACATTTTGACACTGACACCAACCATTTAGGTCATTTGACAAAGTTGAAACAATTGTTTTCATATTTTTGTGGTGAGGGGTTTCGAAGTTATTTGCTGGAGAATCCACAGTTGGTGTCATTTTGTCATCGATGTTTCGAATCCAAATCGGGATTCATCATCAGGTCTAATCATCAATTTGAAATATTTTTTATATTAATCCATTAATAGTATAGATGCAGGACAATATAACATGACCAGGTCGGCTATCTATAAACCCTCTTTGCAGAGCTAAATAAAAATTTAAAAATAAATAATTAATAATCTGGCACAGTGGAAGACTTTATAGCTTCTTTTGAGTGACTGGATTTTCGTACAGAGGACACGTCTGATTCTTTTTTCTGAGAATGTTTTATTAGTGGCCTCAAGGATGATATTCATTCCCATTTCCTCATGGATCAACCCCAAAGTTGGGTGGATACTACTAAAAGATCTAAGGAAGCACAACGAGTTGTCTCTTCTCAAAACTAAAAACCCTCCTTTATTCCTCACACCAAACAAGTAAATCCCACTCCTCCTTCAACTCCACTAAAGATCCATAAATTGACCAGGGCCAAAATGGTTGAACGACAACTCAAATTCCTTTGTTATAATTGTGATGAAAAATATTTTCCAAGACACAAGTGTAAGGAACAAAGTATTTTTATGGCCATCTCTAAGGATGTTTCAGAAGAGGATGTTGAGGCTCCTTTTATGTCTGTGTCACTTGAACCCAATGACATAACCCCTCCCTCAGACCCTCCCGAAGTAGAACCATTCATTCCCTAGATGTTCTCACTAGCTTTTCTTCTCCCCAAACCCTCAAGCTAATTGGTTCCATCAAGCATAGGAAAGTCATCATTCTTGTTGATAGTGGAAGGACCCATAATTTTATTCATCGCGACATTTCCCAAGAAACTAATTGGTATATAAATGCAACCAATAATTTTCAAATCATGATTTCCAATGGAGGGTCCATGAAATGTGGAGGGCGTTGTGAAAATGTGCGTCATCAAATTGGTGAATACCACTTGAAATATCATATGTTTTCTATTGACATATGTGGTTGTGACATTGTGTTCGGTGAATAATGGCTAAGGACTTTGTGTCCCACTCGCATGGATTTTAAGGAATTAACCATGCAATTCAACTAGGAGGGCCAAAAATATAAGTTCCAAGGCCTCATCATCGGTTCCTTGGAGATCATTAGTTCCCATCGCATGGAAAAGATGCTCAAAAAAGGTCATTCTAGCCTTATTTCCCAACTCCATGCCATACAAGCAACTAAGACACCCTCTATGCTGGAGGACCTCCAATCCATCATCTCTAAACATCAAGTGTTTTTTTCCACTTCCCAAGGACTCACTCCTTCCCATGGTGTTCATGATCATTCCATTCCCCTTATCCCAGGAATCCTTCCTCCCAATCTTCATCCCTATCATCACCCGTTTTCCCAAAAAAATGAAAATGAGAAAAATTTTGAAGAACTGGTCAATGTAGGTGTTATCCTCCCTAGTATGATCCCATACTCTTCTCTTGTGGTCATGGTCCTTAATAAAGAGGATTCTTTGTGCATGTGTCCTGACTTCCACACCCTCAACAAACTCACCATTAAAGAGAAATTTCCCATTATTTCCATTGATTACCTCTTGGATGAATTGAGTTGCATCGAGTTCTTTACTAAACTTGATCTTCGTTCTGGCTACCACCAGATCCATATGAAAGAGGCAGAAATTATGAAGACTTCATTTAGAACTCATGAGGGCCACTATGAGTTTTTGGTCATTCCCTTTATATTGTGTAATGCTCCCTCCACTTTCCAAAGCCTCATGAATCATGTCTTCTATCCTTTTCTCTGTCATTTTGTCTCAGTTTTCTTTGATGATATCCTCATCTATAGTAAAACTTGGACAACCCATCTTTTGGATCGAGTTCTCCATGTACTCTCTCAGCACTAACTTTTCCTAAAACAATCTAAATGTGATTTTGGCACCTTAGAAGTTGATTACTTTGGTCATATTGTTGGCAAGGTCAAAATTAGGGTGGATCCTAAAAAGTTTCAATCTATGCAAGAATGGACTCACCCAAAGACTCTCAAAAGCTTGCACGGATTTATGGGTTTAACATGTTATTATCGCAAGTTTGTTAAGAACTATGGAAATATTGTGACACCTTTCACTAAACTCCTTAAAAAGAATTATTTCACTTGGACTCCAGTAGTTGCTCAGGATTTTCAAACCTTGAAGATGGCCATGTGCACCACTCTAGTCCTGGCCCTTCCCAATTTCACAGAGACCTTTGTGCTGGAATGTGATTCTTTCGGGAAAGGAATTGGCACTGTCCTTATGAAAGAGGGTCAGCCTTTGGCCTTTACCAACAAACAACTGTCCAAATGGAATTTGGGCCAATCAATCTATGAAAAGGAAATGTTGGCTATTCTGCATGATGTGGATCTTTGGTGCCCTTATCTCTTGGGGAAATGCTTCCAAATTAAGATAGATCATCAAAGCCTCAAGTATTTTATGGAACAATGCCTTTCCTCCCTAGAGAAACAAAAATGGGTGACTAAGCTCTTAGGATATTATTATGAGATAATTTACAATAAAGGAAAAGACAATGTGGTTGCTGATGCACTTTCTAGAAAATATGAAGATGAAGGGTCCCTTTTTTCTCTCTCCTTCATTGTACCAGATTGGCTCCAAGTTGTTCACCAGGAATGGCTACACGATCCCAAAAGTTCACATTTGATACAACAATTGCAGTCCAATTCTCCAATTTCCCAGGGTACTCTTGGCTCAATGATGGGCTTCGATACAAAGGTTGTTTGTATTTAAGTAAACCATCAAAACTTAAATCCATGGTACTTTTTGAGCTTCATTCTACACCCACATATAGGCACTCTGGGTTTACCAAAACCTATGACTCAGTCAAACATTCTTTTTTTGGGGATGGTATGAAATAGGATGTTCATAATTTTGTGGTTGAATGTGATGTGTGTCAATGCAACAAGGGAGAAATAGTCAAAATCCCTGGCACACTACAATCGCTTCTTATTCCACCTGCTATTTGGCAGGATATATTTATGGATTTTATTGTAGGCTTACCTAAATCGGGAAATAAATCAGTCATCATGGTGGTAGTTTATCGTCTTTCCAAGTATTCTCATTTCTGTGTTCTTCAACACCCATTTACAACATCCAATGTGGCTCAAATTTTCATGGATCAGGTCTTCCAGATTCATGGCATGCCACATTCTATTGTTTATGATCATGACCCAACATTCACCAACAATTTTTGGTAAGAATTATTCAAGCTACAAGACACCCAATTTCATCTCATCACAACTTATCATCCCCGGAATGATGGTCAAGCTGAAATTGTCAACAAGTGTTTGGAAACATATTTGAGGTGTTTTTCATCAGAAATAAAAAATCAATGGGCTCAATGGTTACCACTAACTGAATGGTGGTACAACACTTCGTACCATACAACTACTTGTGTGACTCCTTTTGAAGCAGTATATGGACAAAATCCACCTTTAGTTCTCTCATATTTTCCAGGTGTCTCTAAGGTCCATGCAGTTGACCAAACTCTTACAGTTCGAGAGGCTATTCTCTGTACCCTAAAAAATAATTTGGTCATGGCCTAGAATCGAATGAATAAACAAGCAGATCAAGTTCTCTCTGAATGTCAATTTGCAAAAGGGGATTAGGTTTTTCTTCGACTGCAACCTTACAAGAAAAATTCCCTCAAGGCTGACCATTTTCAGAAACTGGCTCCCAAATTTTATGGTCCTTATATCGTTCTCAAGTGTGTGGGATAGGTGGCCTATCAGTTAGATTTTCCCAGTCATTTTAAGATCCATCATGTTTTTCATGTTTCCTACTTAAAGAAGGTGATTGGAACTAAGTGCCAAACTCAAACCAACCTTCCCAAGTTGGACCAAGAAGGCTCATTTTGGCTACAACAACAAGTAGTTTTGGACCAACGTGAGCATTTTTTGTTTCAACGAACCATCAAGGAAGTGTTAGTCCAGTGGAAAGATACAACTACAACAAATGCCACTTGGGAACCAACTACCATTCTGCAACAATTTCCCCATCTCAAGCCTTGAGTACAAGGATGTTTTTAAGGGGGAGGATATGTTAGGGACCTAACCCCTCACATAGGTAGAATAATATATTTTGATGTAATAAAGGTAAATATTAATAAGGCCTAACAATAAGGAAGAATAATTCCAATGTAAGAAGACCTAATAGAAGATTTCGCTTCTAGAAGGATCTTCCTCTATATGGTTATATTGAAAGACATATTTAGTATAAATAGGAGTTGAGGGTATGAGAAATTTTGTCTTAGATATTATTGTAATAGAGATATACTCTGTTGGAGGTTTCCCCCTCAAAGAGGAAAGTGAACATTTCTCTCAGTAATCAAAGTTCTCTTTCTGGTGTTATTCTAGTATCATTTTGGCATTATTGTGGTGTTGTTATGGTTATATTGTTGTTCATCTACCATTTCTAGTTATTTATTTATGTTCTGCATACTTTTTTATATATGGAATATTACATAGGCATTCTCTTTTGTGCCTTCATATTATTTCTCTAACCTTCTATCTATAAGACTATCCTCTTCATTGGAAGAGTCTCAGTCTATGATGAAGTAGTTGGTAGCTCTATGTATGGGACATCTCCACCTCCTAGTTCCTCCCATGTAGGAAAATTATCATCCTTTTCTGTTCACCCATTAGTATTTTATGTTCCTCCATTTGTTACTTCTGCATGGTCCTTCTCCTTCTTCGAGGGATTTGGAATGTTCTTCTGTCAAGGTTTTCTTACTGTTTTTCTCCCTCTAGTATCCTTGGCACACTCTGTAGCCCTAATCATATTTTATGCTAGACTATTTGTCTTCTTCGATGTGCGAGCCTCTACCTCTTTCTTAACTTTTGATTCCTTCTTGGAAACTACTGGTAATTTCCATTCTTCAGGCCAATATTTCATGGTCCATTGTACCTCTTATACTATCACACAATACCTCATCTATAACCAATTATTGTCAAGATCCCTCTTAGCCTGGATCCACATATTGTGTCTAGAAGCCTTGAAATTTGATACTCCTTGATGCTCTTCCACCACTTATGATAGTATCCTCTAGGTATTGGTTATCATTTCCTTAATCTCATTAAAATACATGGAAAATATACTTGAATTTTGCTTCCTTTTTTTTGCGTCTAATGTGTGCCTTAATTTCATATAAATTGTTGCATGACATTTTCCTGGACTTCAGTAAAAGATGATGTATTTGGGTTCTCCCCAACCCTCCAAAACTATTAGTATTATAATCCATGCATAGTGGAACTATGTTCCAAGATCTTGTGCATCCTTGCCGTCATCCAAAAATAATTTCAGTAAGTATGGGCTCCAGTTGAGTAGAGTACCCTTCGTGCATTGCGCGACTGCTACTATAACTCCTACAGGTGCTTCTTCCTTGTGACATTTCCTTAACATTTTGCAATCCATCAAATTTGTTGCAAATATCGTCGCAGGTTCACTGATTCTATTGATTATGATTCCCCAGGACCCTCTCTCTGTACCATATGTCTTATTCATCTCCTATACCATTAATTTCTTCTTTTTCTTATCATTCAATTATTGTGTTGGCTTCTCTCCATCTATTGGCATACCTGTAATTTATGCAATCAGATATACATCTATTGAGACCAACCTGTCCATCCATAGAATACCCCCATGCACCAATGCCAATAATTGTTTGACGTAGTTGTTTACATATTTACCCCATCCAAAATGAGGGATTTATAACAAGTTCATTATCCCCGTGTTGTACAACCCTGTAATACATTGTTTTGGCTCTAATATTGGAGCTTCTGACGAAATTGTTCCTTTTCTCTCCATATAAAATTATTGTGCAAATTAAGGAAACTTGTCCATGTATATTACATCATGATCGGAATACTTTAGTTTCTCCACACATCCTAATAAGTCAGGAAGGATCGTGACTCCCTCAGGTATGCACAATAATGCCCTTGTAACTTTTCTCTGTTTGCACATTGATCACTGTACTGGATTTTTTTCTATTTATTTTTGCTGTCTCTGTCGACATACCTTCTTCTTGGTGCACATCTTATTCTTCTTCTACGTCATAATTTTGTTGACCTGTGACATCCTCCACTAGTACTTCCTCCATCTACTACATTGTTTCTCTAACATGGTTTTGTGCTTCTTTGGCCTATGCCCTAGGTTCATCTGATTTTGTATGCTCATCATCTTCCCCATTCAATTGATGCAGTGCTCCTAACCCAAGTTGTTGTGTAGGGTTTTATTCTTCGTCCCTCAGATCAACATCCATTTTCTCAATCACTAGTTCTTGTTCTTTCACAATGGTTGGACTAGTTGGTTCAATGACGGGTGATGGCTACCTTTTCAGCTTGCTCCTGTGGAGATCTTGTGGAATTATGTTTCTTCCTTACAGTTCTACTGGGATTTGTGATCTCCAGTGGTGCCATTCTTCTAAATTATTCAAACATTGCTCTGAATCCCTATTGAATGCTTCTCAAAAGAACCTTGACAACACATCTTCACACCAAGTTTTCATTCCTTAGATCTTGTTTTCTTCAAGTCACAATGAGTCTTCTTGTTCACGTTTCTTTTTTTTATAGTTCCTGTCATAAATGATTTGTCGTGCTTGTAAGTTTCCTCTCATCACCTTTTTCCTTTCTTCAGTTGCTCTCCATCCTGTCATGCTGCATTTTCTGTCTATTCATCTTTCCGTGACACACAATATATTCTTGTTCTTTCACACCACTTACTATCTATTGCACGTTGTATTATACAACTACCTATATACCACTTATCTATCTACTACAATTTTTGTGTTTTTCTTCTTTTTCCACTTTTTTCTTTCTTTTTCCTCTTTTTCCATTTTTTCTTTTCTTTTTCTTCTTTTAACTCCTACTATATACACTATGTATAACTATAATTTTCTTCACTGCAACTAATGAGGATTATTGGGTCGAATGTCCCTATATAGTTTCAGTCGAATGTCATTCACCAATCCTTGAATCTCCTTGCCTGCTAAGTCCTGCAGCTACACGACACCACCATCTGTGATAGACTTTATCTCATATGGCCTTATAAAATGCATCATGAACTTCCCTGGGTGCTGCAAGTATTTTTTGTCATAGAGGAGAACCAGATCTCCTTCCTTGAATTTATTCTTATTAACATGTCCATCATGCCAAGATTTATCTTTTTCTTTCTATAATTATTGATGGAAACCAACTACAATCGTGTCTTCTTCTAATTCTATGAGTTGTGACAATATTTCTTGATTTTTGCCTCTTTCTGTCATGTTTGTAATGTCTGCAATGTGGAATGTAGGTATCAAATACTCCAAAGGGACTACTACTTCCTGTCCATACACCAATTTGAAAGGTGTCTTCCATGTAATCTTCTTGCATGTAGTTCTATAGGCCCACAATATTTGTTGAAAAGTCAACAAGAAACATGTGTCTAATTTAGTTTTCCCTTAATTAAATTAGACAATAAATATTAATCTATTATCTCATTCATAACTGAGTGATTTGGAATTGTAATAGAATTATAAGTGTAGTTAAGTGAGTTAAGCTTAGTTGTGTTAGTCTGAGTTCAGTGAATTAATTATTCATTAATTCACAATCAGTTAACTCACATGCATGCAACTGAAGATTTGCCACGGTTAACTACATGCATGTTAGTTCCAATGGACACCAGTTGAGATAACAGGTGAAAGGGACAGTTGGTTATCAGTTGTGATTTTTGGACAGATGCAGTGGATATGCTTATGAGCATGTGTAAATGATTCATTCGATTCATTGTGAGAATTCGGATTGCAGAGTTTGTGCAAAGGAGGCAGGCTGTCTGGACACATAAATTGGCGCATGTATTTGCTAATTTGTGTATGACAGTGTGAGACGATTGTATTGTACTGAGAGCTATTGGATTAGAGTTCGCACCCTGCTAGAGACGGGACCTGCGAGAATGCAATTATGTTCGCACCTCACTTCCGTCACTCCGTGGCCTCCGTGGCTTTGATACCATGTAGAAAATTTAATACAAATTAATGTATTCCTGCGATTCTCCTGATCTAACAAGTTCTGCTATTTTTAAATACAAAATTGCTTCTACTATTCCTTTTGCGAAAGCAATTTAAACCACGATCACAACCACAATGCACAAAGTGAAATATCAATAACACACAACACAGAAGTTTTACTGGGAAA
>ML777128.1:1300302-1311451 GCA_009831015.1 Picea engelmannii
CCGGTAAAACTTCTGTGTTGTGTGTTATTGATATTTCACTTTGTGCATTGTGGTTGTGATCGTGGTTTAAATTGCTTCCGCAAAAGTAATAGTAGAAGCGATTTTGTATTTAACAATAGCAGAACTTGTTAGATCAGGAGAATCACGGGAATACATTAATTTGTATCAAAATTTCTACAATATTGTTGGTATCTTCAAATCCCAATCATCCCTATTCACATTGCAAATCTTAGTTAAGGCATTCTCCAATATCTTGTTAAATGCTTCCATTGTTCCATTAGCGTGAGGATGGTATGGAGTTATCTTATGATGATGTGTCTCAAATTGTTTAGTCATTGCCTAGATTCTACTATTGATAAAATGAGTCCCCTGATCACTCATCATAATTCTAGGGCATCCAAACCTTGTAATCACTTGTTCAAACAAGAAGTGCACTGCAATATTTTACTGTTTGTTTCTTCAACCCATCTAGTTAAATATTTTTTCATTGTAATGATATACATTTCTCTTTATCTCCGAGATGGTGGATTGATTGGTCCCACAAAATCTATTGCCCACTTATCAAACACTTTAAGATTCACCTGAGGTCATAGTGGCATCTCATCCCTCGTGGATGGATTTCATACCCTCTGACAGACATTACAATTATGACAATATTCCTTTACATCTTTTGAAACTATTGGCCAACATAGTCTTGCGCGCAATATATTCTATGCAGTAGCCTTCCCTACATAGTGTCCTCCAACTATTCCTTCATGTGCTTCTGCTAAAATTATAGGATGTTCTTGCTCCATTACACATCTCCTTAAAATGTTATTTGCACCTATTTTATATAATTGACCTACAATAAGTGGTTAATATGCATCTATGACCACCAAATTCTTCTTTTGCACGGTATTATATTCCTTTGGGGCAAATCCTCTACTCAAAAATTAAATAATGTCATCAAAATATTCATCAACAATATGTACTGAAAAGAGTTGTGCATCAGGGAAATTGTCCTACAAGTTGTTTGGTTCTTCTCTATTAGTTATCCTAGATAGTTTGATCTGGCTCTAAATTTAGTCTTCCAGGCTTCACAACTACTTCAAAGTCAAACTCCTGAAATAATAACAACCATCTACATATTCTTCCCCCCAACACTGGATTATTGACCATGTATCTAAGGGAATAATGATTTGTAAACACCTTAAAATGTTTTCCTAACAAATAATGTCTAAACTTCTACAATGCATACACCATAGCCAAACCTTCTCTTTATGTTGTATTGTAATTCTGTTATGAATTTGAAAGCTTCCTGCTTGCAAATGTTATTGGGTGATCTATATCACCTTCTCCTAGTTGTGTTAATACTACTCCAAGTGCTATTTCAGATGCATCTACATGAACATGGAACTCCTTTGACCAATCTGGAAACACTAGAATTGGTTTTGTCACCATTTTATCCTTCAAGATGTTCAAACTCTATTGGAACTCATATTTCCACTGATACTTAATGTCCTTATTCAACAATTTCTCCATGGGTGTAGTAATATGTGCATATCCCCTTATGAACTTCTTGTAGTATCTTGTATGACGAAGTGTAGTTTTTAACTAGTGCACTGACTTCAATGGTGGTAAATTAGCAATGACAACAATCTTCGTAGGATCAACTAGTAGACCTTGTTTACACACCACATGCCCTAGAAAAATTCTAAATGGTGCTTTAAATATGCATTTATTAATGTTCAAATAGATTTGGCATGGTATACACTTGTCTAATATCAATCTTAACATTTCAAAATGATCTTTCAATAAGCTAAATACTGTCCAATCATCCAAATAAACTTCCAAAAAATTATTAATAAAATCCTTAAATGTAGCTACCACTACCCTTGAGAAAATAGCAGGGGAATTCTTCAACCCAAAAGGCATCATTGTGTACTGATATGACCCCCATTCTATAGCAAATGTAGTTTTATGTCAATCCTCTAGTGGTATTCTGATCTGGTGATATCCTAAAAATCTATTGGTAAATGAATATTCTTCTTAACCTCCTACATTCTCCAATACTTCATCTGTAAATGGAGTAGGGAATGTATCATGCAGAAAAGCATCATTTAACTTCCTCAAGTGTATATAGATCCTTATTCTCCCTTTCTTATTTTTCTAAACTACCATAGGTCTAATCCACTCAGATTCTTCCACAGGTTCTATTACACTAGCCTCTAACATTTTATCAATCTCTACCTTCACTTTTTGCTTATACACTAGATTCAATGTATAAGGTATTTGTCTTATTGGTATGGCATATGGCTTCAAATGGATCTTCATTTCTCCTAGTTCTCTTGCTACCCCTTTTATCTATGAAAATATCATTGGAAATAAATCATTATACTTACACAGTAGGTTTGTTAATATTTCCATTATCTGGTTGTCCCAATAGTCACCAATACCTACAATCTTTGTATTTTCTTCTATTCCAATATCTACCTTCTTTATCTTCAATGATGTAGTAAAATATCTTGAATATAACTTTGGACCTTCTACTTCTCTTTCCCCTTCAACTTCTGTAATATTAATATCGCACAGGTTTTCTTCTGCTAGATCATCTTCTGAGACATTGTAACAGTGTAAAAATTGTCTGACTATTTGTCTATTATGATTTTGATAAATTGTGACAATTTAAACTTCAAGTTCTTCAAATATCCTCCCTTTCACCAACTTGAGTGTTGTATCCATCTTTATATTTTCATGTTCAAATGGAAAGGTGATCACAAAATTCTACTGCAACTCTTCCCAGTTTACAGTTTCTCTATGAAGTTCCAATTCTGTATACCAATTCCTTGGGACTTCTTTCAATGTACGAATAAAGTGATGTGGCCACTCCTCTAGTGCTACTAATATTCATTGAATTATGAATCTATATATATGTTCTTTCGGTTTTCTAATCCCATCACACTTCTACATATATTTATTATCCTATTCTGTGCCAAATCTAATGTCCGATAATCTTTTGCATTGATACCAATTATGAATATTCTCTTTATGAGTACCACACCAACATGTAGGTGTATCTTTGAAAACAATATCCAAAACTGGTCACCTATGAATTTCAAAAACTTCTAACTCAAACTTTGTTAAAATTTATGCTAAATCATTCTGACCATAAAAAGTAGGAGGTTATCTTACCTCTGTACCAACCCATCTTAGTGCGTGTGTCATTCTTGCACATATTCTGGTGGATAAATCATGTAATCGCTGCTTCCAATTCTCTAGTCATGTATCAGATTCTAAAGCACATGAACTAATGCTTCTCCAACTAAGAATTCCATCTATTGTTGGGTTAACATAATCTTCCTCTAACATGGTAGTTTTATACAATTGTTTTATGTCTCCTATGCTAAACTTTTCTGTCATAGTTTCCACATATCTTCCTCCTTCTTAAGGATTTAATGACAAAATGACTCTTTATTCTCTTGATTCAAAGATCATTTTCCTAGTCTTGAAGTTGATGATAGCTTGATTATTAAATTCCCAATCCAAACCCAACAATGTTGGATATGGTGTAGTGTTATATACTATATCAATCACTTCAAAGTCCACCATAATGCACACACCATCTAAATTCACTGGTATGAATTTCAATGTACCAATTGGTACCACTCTATGTTTATTTTCTAGATTCAACTAAATAGGTGAATATCCCAATGTAGGTTCCCCCATGGATTCTCATGTCTTCCGACCCTAAGTCTAATATGATGTCACCCATATTAAAATCTCCAATATCTGTATTCAATATGAACTCCCTACTTGTTATTCTCTTATTACAAACCTAAGTGATTGTATTTTGTTCTAATTTCATCTCTTCTCCATAATTGCACTTTTCTAACAGAATCTGTAATACTTGTAGAGAGGTTTTATCATTCAACAAATTCATACAAGACCCTGAAAAGTTTCTAAGATTACTTACTTGTTATGAAGTCTGATATCTTCTAGTATGATCAAATATATGAGGCATGTCATATACTATTACATAATCTCCTGTCTTTGTACCTGAAGTAGAAGAAACATTCTCCTTCAAAATCTCTTGTCTATCCTCCTTGAATGTCTCCTTTTCTTTGCATGCATCAAATTGTTGTTGAGGTGGTGTATTGTTTTTGATCCATTGGTGTTGGTCTTGATTTTTCTTTGTTGAATTTGCTCCTATCTTGGCTCCACCTATAGTAACTATATTGATCTTCTTCCCATGTTCTTCTTTGGTTTCCACAACAATCCATTGAAAATTATGATTGTTCTGATTCCTCTTTTCATGTATCTTTGTCAACAATTTTGGACATTATTCTATATCATGATCTTTTGCGTGACAATACATGCATGTCGCTAGTGGTTGTGGAAAATCCCTTGCATAATGTCCAGGTTTCTAACAATTTTGACATGTTGTTGGTCCTTTACCTCCTCCAAATCCTCTTCCTCCATGACCTCCTCCTCTGAAGCCTCCTCTGTTACCTTGATTATCTATGTGTGGTGTATTATACTATGCTTCTTGATTATATTGTGGTTGCGCATTATTATAATGCAGTGGTGCTACAAACTAATGTGTGTTATTATACATCGGTTGCACTACAAATGAATGTGCATTATTATACTTCAGTTGCATTGTAAACTATTGCGCATGTTGTCTTGTCATTAGTTCATCCTGCACCCTATAGGTATATAAAGTCATTTCCTTCATTGTTTACAAGGTTCTACAATCCTTGTTCTCATGTCCTACAGACTTGCAGAAATTAAAGAATGTGCCCTTGGGTATTGTTTGATACATTTGCATCATGGGACAATGATAAGAATCATGTCCATGTATTCTACATATTTCACACCATGGACCTCCTATGGGTAAAGGATTTGTCATTCCTTCTCCCAAGTATTGAGAAAATGTAGGGCATTCTTACTTATGATGTCCTTTTGTTCTGCACAAGGTACACCACACAACTTCCCTCTTCTCCTTACCTTTGTTTTGATTCAACTAAAATGACATATTATTCAGATATGATCTCATCTCTTCTATAGTTGGATATGTATGTTTATATTGGTTTTCCTCCAATTGCAAGGTTGTTTTCAAAGCCTCAACCTGAGTTTGCAACTTTTGTTTCCTCAATGGATATTTTATATGTGCTAATAATTAATTAACAAATAAGTGTCTATGTTGCATATCTGTTATAGGATACTTCAACTTACCTTTCAGTCTCTTGAAATTCTGATCAACCTCGCAAACTAACTCACCTGGATTCTATTTTATCTCTATCATCTCATTCATGAACTAATATTATGAACTGATCCTATGAACTTGGTCATTAAAATTCATTGATTAATTCCTTCTTCACATATGTGACGGTTATAGGTGGTCCTTGTGGACTTTTTACCACGAGACCTATATACCATTCTAGTGCACAGTCTCTAAATTTGATTACGAACTGTGTTACTTTTGTATCCTCATCTGTGATCTTCTTCTTTGGCCAAATCTTCTCACAAATAGACAAATGCTTCTATCGGTCCTCTGAATCTTCTCCATGGAACTCTGGTAACCGAATAGTTGGATCTTCTCTTGCCATTGCAATGTTTGTTGTACTACAACCTTTGTGCAGTGTAGATAATTGACTATTGTTATATGAATTTGTACCTCCACTTGAACTTCCACTAGATCCTCATCCTATTAAAATCCTTCTGCCACTAATTGTTTGTTTTCTAAATGGTTCTTATTCTTTAGATGTGTTAGTCACACATGGGGTTGTGGGTTCCACACTAATTCTTATCTAGAATGGAGAGCCTTCTTCTACACCAAACCCTTGACCTCTATTTTTCCTCTCATATGTGGTGATCATGATTTCCTCAATCTACCCCATCGCATGTATATCCTCTACCTCTTCCTCATCACTATCCAATCCCTCTCGCTCAACTACTTCCCTCTTTTTCCTATTGATCTTATACTGGTAGGGTCTTCCTCTACACGTCACTCCTTCTCTTTCCATTATTTCCGTGGTATGTTACTCATACATCATGATAGGGTCCATTGCTTCCTTCTTTTGGCCTCTCTCCATATCCCTCTCCATATCTCATATCTTCCTTAGTTATTCCCCCAGTTCCCCCATGAGTGCATAGTAATTTAGTTGTCTGAATCCATTTTTATCACTCTTTTATCATACTATAGAATCTTGATCGATGTGTAAAGTGATCTAATGTACCTTCCTCTTGGTCTATTAAAAAAATCTTAATCTGTAGGAGTGTATAACTTCACAGTATCGACCGCAAACTTAGTAATAAATCCTGTAACAATGTTGTATAGATGAAAATCCACTGCACGCATGAATTTATTATTGACTCTCTTTATGTGTGCAATATTCTTAGTATTCCACTCTATTGGTCTTATCCTATTAGTTGGATGATTGTCCTTCAATATCGTTATCCATTCCTACAACAACTATGGAAAATAACAGAAAAATGCCTCATGAATATCAGTAAACACATACCTCTACAAATATCGACGTGTTTTAGACCTAGAGCTTCTATTGTCTTTCTGTCTAAACTTGATCTCTTTTGTCTCTAACAATCCTTCAATATCCTTCTTAGTAGGATTGCATGGCCTGCGCATCCCCTTCTATGATTGCATTCACTTCAATTTCATTCTCATCAAATCCCCTCCAATCCAATCTTCTGAGTTCCAACCAGAAACAAAACCATTTGTTGGATGTTTGGGCTGACTGAGGTTCTACCTTAGTTCTCCAAAAAAAACCTAGAAACCATCGACCCTTCTAGAGAACAGAAGGAAACACTATTCAAAGAGTGCACAATGAAGTCCAACGTAATATGTTTTATGGGTTATTGCAGAGCTCATATGTTCACAATCGTGGAAGGGATGTTTCTCATGGGGATTTTAGACATACATTTCTCTACTTCAACATTCATCAGATCTACCATATTCAGTCATTAACATACATTTTGTAGAAATATCAAAGTAATCTAGTGCGTGCTACATTTTACTATGGTTTGATTGATTGATTCATTCTTCATAAATCATTGCAACACATAAAAGAGACATTCCACACAAAGACATGGGTTTTTAACATGGTTCACCCCCCCAGGCTATGTCCACAAAGATCTGGCATTATTTTCTTCTTTATTCATCAAGACAAGTCATTGTGTTGCGCACATTACATCAGAGCTGCATATGAAATGAAAAAATATAAGTGAGGCTAGCTAGTATAACACTAAGCTCCACAACTTGTGACATGAACCTTAGTTACAACTCAAAAATAGAATCATCTCCAAAACTGACTCTATGATCTCACTGTGCAAAAATTACTCTAACTCTTCTCACTCGCTAGCTCTAATTAATTATCTCCTCATATATTACAATACATATTTATAGTACAAAAGAGGGTTAAAACCAATTACATCGATGACCAAAACCCTAAAAATAAGTATATTAGGTTTTTCCACATTCCAACTTCCCACATGTGGTTGATCCACATCCTTCTTCTTTTTCCTTTGAAATTTTTCTTCCTTGCACTACTTTTACTTATTCTTCGACACACCCTCCTTTTCTGGTCCCTTTCTCAACTGCTTCCTTGATTTCTCCGATGTTCCACAAAATGGTCTGTGCCAGTAGGTTACCACAAGCACATTCACTCTATAAATCAATCAATGACCCAACTATGATTCTATCAATTCGACAAATTGAGCTAATATTGATCCGAAATCAGATCCAGAAGCATGACAGGGTTTAAAAATGCTCAAAAATGAAAGTGCTCAGAATGTGATGAAACCAACACCATTGCGTCCATCTCGTCTTCCTAATTCCGACGGTATATTTACTTCGTCAAACGGGCTCCGTATGAGCGAGATATCGCGTTCTGTCCGAAAAGGCAAACAGGAAAAAAAGGGGATGACTGTATAGTCCGTACAGGCTGACGTGGTAGCTTCTAGAGACGACACGTGGCAGCCTCGGGTGATGACACATGGAAAGTTGATTTGGCGTATGGATGGACCAATGCAGGGGTGACACATGTCACCACTGTAAGGGTGACATGTGGCACGGATGACGTCAGCAGCTAACGTGGCAAAGTGATAGGGCAGTACAGCATCTGACATGTGGCAGGCATGTGGACCAATCAACATCTGACACATGGCAGTTTGTGGTTGGTTGGTTAGGTGCCACATGGACCAATCATGGGCTGCCATGTGGCACAATTTGGTTGGCTGTTGGATTTTGTGTAAAAGGTTATGGCGTTCACGGGAGTCAAACCCCCGACCTCTCATAGCGCAACGGACTGATAGGACCGGGCTAACCACCCAGGGCCCTGTTGGTTCTTGTTATACAAATGGTGCAAATTTTATTTATGTTTGGTTAGAACCTTGGGCGGAGGCGGAAAGGGCCAGGGCTTAGCCCCAGCCCACGGTCCAACGCAAACACACCACACGACAATAAAACCAGGAGCGCGGAACACGGGGCAACCAAATGCGGAAGTTTGTGCATGGATGGAGACTAGCCCCTGTATCCCGGGCGGTTACCACAGGATTAGGGGCTATCCCTCCACAAAAGGTGCGCGGGTAATTTGTTAAATCCCTGGTCCTTTGACCATGCGCCACGACCGAGAGCCAGCAGAAAGAGGGGGGCAGTGCATGGCGCATGGCCATATGGAGGCCCGATATGACCAAGAGTGCGTGCCTAGTGGGGGCTACGCCCGATTTTTGTTAAAATTGGGTTTTATGCCAAATTTTTGGGGATTTTTATTGTATTATGCCTGATATTAATTGATTTTCTCCATTTTTGGGAGATATTGGGCATTTTTGGAGCCCAGATTTTGGGAGGAAGTTGGAGATGAACAACCAACTTCAAATCTATATAAACCAGGCCTGTTTGAGGCCATGGAGAGAAAAGTAAGAGCAGAGTTATGCTGAAGGAAATCCAAGCCAAAGCCATTTTTATGCAGGGAAGATATTGAGGAGAAGACACTGTCGGGCCATTTCTGGGAGCTCCGGACATCCATTTTGCGTGCCATTTTCTTTGCAGGGTTCTAGAGATCTGGGAGAACATGAACAGATCAGTCTTGTATCCAATTGGCACTGTTGCAATGTATTTTTGAGCTCTTGAACAGAAATAAAGAAGCGTCCCCCACGAAGACGAAGGCCTGAAGACATAGGCAAAAGTTGTGCCGAACTCCGTTATCAATCTGCGTGTTATGGTTTGCTGTCTATTATTTCATTTCATATCTACACATGTGTATATGGCTGTCATAATTCCTCTTCTTTCCTCATTCTTTCACTAAGTTTCTCAATTGGTTAATTAACGCATGCAAAATTAAAACTCAACCATAGTCATTAAAAGATCCAACGAATCAAATATCTACCAACAAGATAATTCAACCTACAATCTAAGTTCTCTGACTATATATAGATGATGACAGGGAATTATTAAGAATAATTTATAAAACATTGATTCAATCCTCACTCTCTATCAAAGAACCATGATTAAGTCACATTATTCCAAGACTTTTAAAACTAGAACCCTTGTAACATAGTGGCTGTAATTCTAACTATCAAGTGCTACAAAGAGGCTCAGACCTTCCATGATAACAAATTTTTATAATAAAAATACTCAGATATATATTCCCTAAGGAATTATGCATAGATATACATATTTTAGCAAAAATATCATTTGACAGAGAATTCTCGGAAAGAGGAGAATGGAAACATAAAATGACTACAAAATTCATTCAATTTCATTTAAAAACTATTTTCTCACTGTTCAAACTTTTATAGAGATCGAACTTTATCTATATGCACACTGAGGGAAATTGATCTCAATCCACTAAGTATGGGTCAAATCATTTAGTATTGATAAAATCGGATCAAATCACAATGATTCTAACTCCTTGAACATTTTTTCTTAGAACTAGAAATTACATATTGATTTAAGGAAAAATATCCCTTATTGATAGCTAAGCTTATTTTCCAGAATTGAAATTGAGGGAACCCACTCCTTTTAGTAAATTTGGACAACCTTCTAGAGAACAAATTTTTACTTTCAAAATATTATCCTACATCAAACATGAAAGGAATTATTCCACACATGATTTGGAGCTTGTTTCCATAGTTCATGCATTAAATATGTGGAGGCACTACTTAATGGGAAATAAATTTGAATTGAGGATAGACCATAGTGGTCTAAAATATTTGTTTTAGAAACCAACTTTAAATGCCAGGAAAATGAGATGGTTGGAATTTTTAAGTGAATATAACTTTGACATAAATCATATCAAAGGAAAAGAGAATAAGTTTGATAATGCACTTGATGAAATGATGCATATCATGCATGCTACAACCATTAGTATGCATCAACTAGATTTAAAGAGAATAATTTTAGAAGATGTTGTTACATACCAACATTACCTATAGGTAAAATAAAACTTATAGTAGGAAGATGTGTTGGGTATGTGTTATATTCTTTGCACGAGTAGTAGTGTCTGAGTGCCTGCACCGGGCGCGCAGGGGGGTAAGAGGGGGGGCCGCTAGGCCCCCCCTCGGGGGGTGCAGGGGGGCGGAGCCCCTGAAAAAAAAAATTTGGGGCGACATATTTTTGCCAGTTTCGGGCCGACATATTATCGCCGGGCCGACATATTTCTGGGACGACATATTTCCGGGACCACATGATATTAGGTGGTTTTCGACACATGGTTTTTGCCGATGGTTTTCTCTTTCCGGTTAAGGAATTAGGGTTTTGGACTAATCCAGGTCATTGGGTTAGGGTTTTGGATGCCGCTGGCCCCTATATGTATATTGTATTGTAAACAATGTAACACAATTGTATGAATATAATATATGCTGGTTTTCCCGGTTTGGGTTTCCAGGTGAAAAATCTTTGTGTAATGTTTGTATTTGCTATTGTATCTTTTCTGTTCTTTTCTGAATATCAGTTTGCAGTAGATACTGTACAAGGTTGGAATTTACATTTGGTATCAGAGCTTTATTGGCTTCAGGGGGACGCCTTTGTCATCAAGGGTTTGGCTCGGGACTGTGATAAGCCTTGTTACAGTGGGAGATCTGCGGTATTGTTTTTCAGGTGAAAAGAAATTGCAAGCAATTCGAAGATGGAGATCGAGAAGTTTAATGGGAA
>ML777128.1:1314986-1339355 GCA_009831015.1 Picea engelmannii
GACATGATTGAAGAAAATAAAGTGTCACTGATGAAGGTGGACACTTTGAAGAATGTTGCAGATTCATTAACAAAATCTGTGAGCACTGAGAAGTTCTCTTGGTGTAGAGGATCCATGGGCATTGCTGCCCTGGATTGTTGACTCTGTAACCCTGTAACCCCCTGTGTGCAAAGAAAACAACAAGTGGGAGAATGTTGGGTATGTGTTATATTCTTTGCACAAGTAGTGGTGTCTGAGCACCCCCGAAATTTTTTTTTTGGGCTGACATATTTTCGCCAATTTCGGGCCGACATATTATCGTCGGGTCGACATATTTTCGGGACGACATATTTCCGGGACCACATGATATTAGGTGGTTTTCGGCACATGGTTTTTGCCGATGGTTTTCTATTTCCAGTTAAGGAATTAAGGTTTTGGACTAATCCAGTTCATTGGGTTAGGGTTTTGGATGCCGCTGGCTCCTATATGTATATTGTATTGTAAACAATGTAACACAATTGTATGAATATAATATATGCTGGTTTTCCCGGTTTGGGTTTCCAGGTGAAAAATCTCTGTGTAATGTTTGTATTTGCTATTGTATCTTTTCTGTTCTTTTCTGAATATCAGTTTGCAGTAGATACTGTACAAGGTTGGAATTTACAAGATGTACAACACAAATTTAAAGAGTATAAGATGAGAGAAGATGTGTAGATTTTAATAGTACAAGGTTAAAATCTACATTTGGTATTACAAGAGTTATTGGATTAAGGGGGACACCTTTTGGCTAAGGGTTTGGATTACATCTGTGATAAACCTTGTTAGAGTGGGAGATCCATGGTATCAATTCTTGTGGTGAAAATAAATGGAGAGAATTTAAAAAATAGAGATTGATAAGTTTAATGGGAAAAGGTTTGAGCTATGGAATATCAATATGGAATACATGTTGGTGGAAAAATATTAATGGATTGCTATGGAACCAGGTATTTCACCTACATGAATCTCAACAAAAGACTGGGTAAATTTGGATTGGAAGGCGAAGAGAAAAATCTTGTTGTGTCTTTCAGATTCAGTATTACAAAATGTGTCAGGGGAATCTACAAACAAGGTAATATGAGATAAGTTAAGATCTTTTTATCAGTTTAAGTCTTTAGTAAAAAAATTATTCCTACAGAAGCGGCTATACAACCCGAGGATGAAAGATGGAGACTGAGTGATAGAGTATATAAAAACCTTCAATATTGTTGTAGGTCAGTTATTATATGTTGATATTAAGATTTCTGATGAAGATAAGTGTATTGGTTTATTGTGCTCTTTAATAGACTTGTGGCATATTCTAGTTGTGGTCATAGGTAGTAATTCAACTACTTTAGGTTTCAATGATGTGGTATGATCCTTGTTGTTAGAGGAGACGAGGTGGAAAAGTATTGAAATCTAGAGAACAAATGCCTTATTTGTAAGAGGACACTCTAAGGAAAGAAATACATCTTAGTCCTCAAGTGTGAGATCTAAATATATGGGAAGATACAAATCTCCTAGAAAAATTGTAAAGGTATGTTGGATATGTGGAAAAAAAGGGCACTACCAAAAACAATGTATATCCAAAAGCTTTGAGAGGATAAGGGATCTGATGATTCTCCTTATACATAAGAAAAAACCTATTCAGATGAAGGAGGGGATGTGTATTTGGCTTCTTCAAGAACACATGTATATAATGAGGCATGGTTGGTGGAATCAAGTTTATCATTTCATAAGACTTGTCACAGGGAGTGGCTTTGTGAGTATGAAAGGTATGATGGAGGTGATGTTTCTCTAGTTGATGACCTGAAAACCAAAATCATAGGATGAGGAAAATTCAAGTTGAAGCTCATGGATGGAAGGATTAGAACACTCCCTAGTGTTCTACACATCCGAATTTTATCTAGATTTTTTTTTTTTTTTCTGTAAGCAATATGGATGATGCAGGTGTAAAAGTAGTGTTTGAAAAGGGAACCTGTAGGATAGTTTGAGGAGAAATGGTGTTGTTGAAGGGAGTTTTATTTTGAGCTCTGTACAATATGTCTGGAAGCACTATTAGCAACAGAATAAAAATTTCAATTGTTCTTGAGATTGGAGCTAAAGAAGAAAAAAATCCTACATTCTTTGGAGAAAAGACTATGTTGTGGAATCAAAGACTGGGACATGTCGGAGGGAAGGGCCTTTGATTACTACATGGTAAAGGTATGGTTGAAGATATGACTAAATTCTCTCTTGATTTTAATTTCTGTGAACATTGCTTATATGGGAAGTAGAATCTTGTAAGATTATCCTCTAGTGCTACAAGGGTAGATGCAATTTTACAGTTGGTTCACAATGATGTGTTTGGATCTGTGTTGATTCCATAACTAGGAAAATCTGTGTACTATGTCTCATTTATAGATGAATTCTTGAGTATTACATGGATTTATTTCTTTGGGAAGAAATATGAACTCTTTGACAAATTTAAAGAGATTAAGGCTCTTGAGGAGAATTAGAGAGAGAAGATAATTAAGGTGTTTAGGATGGATATGATCTGGATTTTATGAGCAGAACAAAATGAATATAGATTATTAACAGGTGCTTAACTCAAAATAAAAGAGATACAGTAAAATTGGTTTTCTATTCAATAACGAAATAAGTTGAAACTGTAAAATGCAACGGAAACAAGCTTGATGGAATGGTGGTGGCTTATCTCTAAGAAGAGATGTGATGGTTGCACGCATTCACAAGAAGAAGATTACAATGAGGATCTGAAGGCATTTTTACAATAAACAAGAATGCCAAAAACCCTAGACATCCAAAAAACCTAACTCTAGGAGATGAAGCGCCAAAAGTCATGTGGGCCTCGTTTGGGTAAGTTAGTACATCAACTTCCCGGGGTCGTAACTTTTGCATATGATCTTTGTTTTAGGCGTGCAATATCCCATTGGAAAGGTATCGTCGAGGAGATTTATTTTTGGGGAACAATTATGAATTTGGATATTGTTGAGGATCTCTATCCTGAAAAAACTTCATTTAGGCCCTCAAAATGGCCCCAGAAGTTAAAACTGCTAAAAATAGTAAATTGCCAAAATTGTCAGAAAACTATTTTGAGCCAGTTGGAAAAGGTGGGTGGCCACCAATATCCATATGGATCAATCCTCCATACTTAGGAAGAAATGGTCTCCATTGCGTTGAGGTCCCCCATCAGATGAGGAAATTTCTATTGAATTTGGCCCCGGGTGAGCCACTTGCCTTGGTGCAGGAGCTGCCCTACTTTGACAACAAGATAAAGTTGGATCCTTTGTTGTTGAGTGACCTTGATCTGTGTGTCCAAAATATGATCATTGAATGCCTGTTGTATGCAGTTAGGATTGAGCTCTATTGGTGTCATTTGTTATGCTACTTCTGAGGTGTCCAATAATGGTGGGAAATAAGGGTGAAGGAGATCCACGTTGAACACTGGGTGCAGGCCAAGGAAGGGAGGAATGTTGATCTCAAAAGCATTATCCCCCATGGCCTTGGTGATAGTGTACAGCCCATAACAAAGTGGGCAAAGCTTTCGATGGGGTCTTATAAGGAATTATTTCTGCAAGTGCAACCAAACATTGTCGCCCACCTGAAACTTATGTGGCACCTGATGTTGAACATGGCAATGTTTGTACTTATCATTAGAATTCTATAGGATATCCTGAACCTGTTGGTGGATGTGATGGATCCTCTCAATGAACTAGGTGGCTTTGTCAGCTTCAGTTGGAGCAGGATATGAGTCAGTTGAGGTGACTACAAGGGGAAGTGCAACATCTATGGGACCCAATGGTTGGAATACCATCCCCACCTAAAAGGGGCTGTGGTCAGTTGAGTTATGCATGGATTAGTTGTAGCTATGTTGGACATAGGGAAGGCTCTCATCCCATGTGCGAGGGTGATTTGAATTATACATGTTAAGGATATGCACAATCATTCGATTTACAACCTTGGTTTGGCCATCTGTCTGGGGGTGGAAGGTCATGGATTTGGTGAGCTTGGTGTCCAACAGTGACCAGAGGCTCGACCAGAATGTGATGAGAAATTGACTATCCCAAT
Source organism: Picea engelmannii (assembly GCA_009831015.1). Classification (NCBI taxonomy): domain Eukaryota; kingdom Viridiplantae; phylum Streptophyta; class Pinopsida; order Pinales; family Pinaceae; genus Picea; species Picea engelmannii. The sequence goes on from ML777128.1 coordinate 1,319,049, forward strand.
ATGAGACAATGGTTTGTGGGATTCCAAAATGTACCCAGACACGTTCAAAGAAGATCTTAGCAGTGGCCTCTATTGTGATTCTCTTCTTGGAGAAAACTAGAATCGCCATCTTAGAAAAGCGATCAACAACCACAAAAACACAGTCATTTCCTTGCTTGGTGGATGGGAGACCTGAAATGTAGTCCATTGAGATGGATTCCCATGGCCTGTCAGGAGTAGGAAGAGAGGTGTACAGGCCCTGTTTCTTAGTGTTCATTTTGGCAATAACACAGGTAGTGGAGGACCTGATATACTTGTTGACCTCCTGTCAAAGTTTCGGCCAGTAGAAATGTTTCTGTAACATCGCCACTGTCTTTTCAATGCCGAAGTGTCCTTCCACTCGACTGTAGTGGGCTTCCCAAATCAGCTTCGCTCGCTCACTTGATGGAACACAAATATGGCTCAGACGACACAAAAACCCATCCTGAAGATGGAAATTATCTACCACTGCGTTTGCACCCAACATTTGGTAGGTGGTGGCGAAGTCAGGGTCTATCTCATAGATTTGGGGCCATCCAGATGTCTCATGGCCGCAAGATTCTAGCACCGTGGTGAGTGTCGTGACTGGCGGTCTGCTGAGGCAATCAACGACGTGATTGGTGCTTCCTATTTTATACTTTATGTTGAGGTGGAATTGCAGCAAGTATGTGGACCACTTTTGATGGCGGTCATTCTACAATTTTCTCTATGTCTGCATGAATTGCAGTGGCTTATGATCAGTGTGGATGACTGTCTCCTTCCCAAGAATGTAATGTCTCCACTAGAGGCAGGATTGTACAATGGAGTACATTTCTTTTTCATAAGTAGGGTACTTATGGACAGTATCTAACAGTGTCTCACTATGATAGGCCATGGGGTGGTCTTGCTGAGTGATAACAACACCCACAACATAGTCTAAAGAATCTATCTCAATTTCGAAGGGATGTTGCAGGTCTGGTAGTGAAAGTACTGGGGCTGAGCACAAGCGTTACTTCAAATCATCAAACTCTTGTTGTTGGGACCAACCCCATGCAAATTTTTCCTTACCACCACCTATGTTTATTTGGATGAGGGCCCATGCAATATGGAAGAATCCCAACATGAACCTGTGGTAGAAATTGGCAAGGCCCAAGAAGCTCCGAAGCTCAGTGAGTGTTGTTGGGGCTAGCCAGTCATGGATGACTTGGATCTTGGCTGGATCCACATGTATGCCATGATGATCAATGATGTATCCCAGTTAATGGACCTTTTCCATGCTGAAAGAGAATTTTTCCAAGTTGGCGTATAGCTTGTGCTGCCACAGGGTGTGCAGAACCTGCTAAATATGCTATAAGTGTTCGACCCAAGTCTTGTTGTAAATTAGAATGTCATCTAGATACACCCCTACAAAATTATTGGTGAATGGTCATAGGATATCGTCCATCATCCTCATGAAAGTGGCTGGAGCATTTGTCAAACCAAAAGGCATGACCAACCATTCAAAAAGGCCTTCCTTTGACTTGAAGGGAGTCTTCCATACATCTGTCTATTCTATCGGGACCTGGTGGTAGCCAGACTTCAGATCAATCTTACTAAGGTATTTGGCCCCCATGAGTTGATCAAGGAGGTTGTCGATTCGAGGAATCAGGTACCATCTTTTGATCATGATTTTAGTCAGAGCTCGATAATCAATATAGAGTCATCAAGTTCCATATTTCTTCTATACTAGCATGATTGGGCTCTCACATGGTGATGAGTTGGGATGGATGTGCCCCTTGTGGAGTAGTTCTTGGATCTGTTGTTGATATCCTCATTATCTAACAAAGAGCGATGATAGATTGGCCCATTGGGCAGTGATGTGTCGAGGGTCAGATCGATGGGGTGCTTGACCTAGTAGTGTGAAGGTACCCTTGTAGGTGAGGAGAAGATATTCGAGTATTATTCCATGACCTTATATACTTGCTTTTGTTATGTGGAGAGGTCGGCCGTAGAGACCCTAGATGTAGCGGTGATCTTTCATTTATTCTAAGAGAAAATCATGAAGAAGACAAACTTCCCCATTTGAGAGATGACCTTCCTGCATTTCTTAGCACAGATCAAGGAAATAACACTAGGTGGGACTACCTCGTGTATCCTATAAAATTTTCTGTTCAAAGTAATAATAACACTACGAGGCCTAGACTCATATACAACATGACGTTTCCATAAATAAGGTTGGCCCAAAAGAACATCACAAACTTTGAGAGGAGAAACATCACATAATACCTCGTCTTTGAAGGGCTTGATGTTCTATGACATTCGGCACTATTGGCTAACGCAGAGATCGCTTCCTTATAGGAGCCATCCAATGGTGTAGGGTTGTGGTTGTTGTGTTGTTGGCAAGGGGAGCCACTTGAAGACCTCTTCTAAGATGAGGTTCTTCTGGCTACCGCTATCAATGATGAAGTGCAAAGGGGTGCCTTTTACCCACATCTATGAATGAAAGAGGTGCTATCCTTCTTCTGGCTCATCTAGTTCACTAGGCTGGAGCTTGGTGGTAGCAACGGTGGCACTAGGTTCCGCTTCAATGATCCATCTTCCCCTTTCTAGTTCTGTCTCAGAGTCATAATCCACATTTGATTTAGAGGCTTTCACTTCGACCACCAACAACTACTTTGAGTGGCAGTCAACAGTGTTATGCCAAGGGCTCTTATGGAAGTCACACCACTTCCCGGTATCTTTCTTTGTCTTTCTGGTGTCCTTCTTTGCTTATGGCTTGGAATGGTTGTCCTAATACTATCCATATTTTCTCTGTCCTTTTTTCTGTGGGTTGGGGTCACCCTTTCCTGGATTTTTTTTTGAGGGGTTGATGTAGACCTATCGGCCCTCGGACCGAGATCTGCTCATAGGATCGTTCTTTAACCCCTTTGAGCCAGATTGGCTCTTTCAGATTCCCTGCTGGAATATCTTTTCAAATCAATCCACATGTCCTTCGAGAAGCTCCCCTATGTGAACAACACTAGGCACGAGCTCCTTTCTCCCCAAGAGACCATAGCGCTATGACCAAGGCCCAATTCCAAGGGCACTTGTCACAACTTGCAACTCGCAAGTTCGTGAGTTGAAACTCCAAGTCTTCCTCCTCCAATTCTGTGATACCTGAAATGTCGATACAGGTATGGCTCTTCCTCTGTCAGCTCCTTCCTTGCGCGACTGCCAGCTAGGCTAAGTGCTAGCACCTCTCGCCTCTCGCACCTTCGCAAGTTCAAAGGTTGAAATCTCGTTCCTTCCTTATGTGATCCTCCGAGACTTGAAAGTCATCGAGGTTTGACCTTCCTTTCACACTTCTCGCAACTCGCCACTTTGCGAGTTGTAGCGTCGAGCTCTCGTGCTCTTATCTAGTGAATCCCTGAGATGCAAGAAGTCAACAGAGTGTTGAATTCTTTCCTCCTGGCAATGTGTGTTCACCTGCCAATCACACGGGCCCCACTTTGTGGTTCTGCCACGTGTCCACACTCGTGCCTTGGCTCTCGGCACTTCATGACTTCTGATGTCGAGACGAGGTCCTCCCAACCTTCAAACCTCCAACATCACGATACGCGCGATGGGTTTTGATCCAAAGGTCCTCCCGCGACCTGGATCCAATGGCTTTCTTTGCTCCTCGCGATTTCTCCACTCGCGAATTGGAGCACCCAACTCCTGGGCTCTCACATTGCGAACCTCCGAGTTCGCGAGATCCCTATATCTCTGCCACCTATCCCTCTCTGATGGATGGTCCCGATCTTCTCATGACTTTGATACTCGCAAAGTTGAAGGACTTCCCTCTCTGACCTTTGATGTCTAAATCTCTAATAGAGAGGATCTCGTGACACATGTCCTTCCAATCGAACTGCTCAGATTCTTTCTCTATTTCGGGACTTCACCTTTCGCGACCTCGCGAATCTTGATGCAAGGGTTTTGACCCTTCAATTCGTGAATCCATGAAATGAGATTACGTGAGTGATCCAATGGACCCTGTTGGATCAGATCCTACGGCCCGATTTCTTCTGATATTGCACTTTGAAAAACACTCACCATAACCTTCTTGCTCCTTTGCAAGATCTGAAGGTTCTCAGAACCTCATGAATTCTCCATGGAGAATTCTGACTGTTCAATTCCTCCTTAATGCTCCTGCAAAATGAACAAGTATGCCTTCAAAAAACTTGTCCACCAGCAACCCAACATTTCTGCACCTTCTTCCAATACTTCAAGGCACTAGCTCTCTTGAGATTTTCTTCGACAGCTTCGAAGATCCTATCCCTCCTGAGCTTGATTGAAAAATCCTCAAGTCCTTCGAGGAAAATTTCTGCATGCACTCCTTGCGGCACTTCTTCAAATACACTCCAAGTATTTGAGTTCTTAGACTTTGTGCACTCTTTTTGCAACAACAATCCTTCAATTCTTCCCTAAGGTTGCAAACTCTGAGAATCTACTCGGTCTGTGCACACCTTGCACAACTCATGTGCTTAACTTGCACTTTTGCAAGAATGAGAACAATGTTATCCCTCCTGAGCTTGCAGAGACGAACTCTGACTTCTGTCAATGCACACCTTGCGGACAATTTCACTGCACTCCTTGCAGGAAAACCCTTGCTCAGACAAAGAAACAATTGAAACTCATTCTTTACTCTCCCTCTCTTCAAATTTCAGACATTAAATATGAAATAATACATTCACACATCAAAGAAAATGTGTAACAGAAAGTAAACAAACATATATCAATCAACATGTACAACACAGAAAGCAATTGGACACCATGAGTCTAAACTAAAGATCTTTGTATTAATCCATAACTTTTGTACATGGGGTTTTACTCTACACAACTCTCTGCTTCTGCTCTCCTATTCTCTCTTGATTGATAATGTTGCTAATGTTACAATGATACAAGTGAGGGTGTCTATATTCGTTTTCCCTCCGGCTCCTAAAACTGTCTAATCTAAGAATTCAAAGCTACCTACTTACATTTACTAGCATAAATGCCTCTTAGTCCTTCAGACGAGAGCGGGATGCTCAAGGTCTGATTACAATCTACAAGTACGCTCTTTCTTAACTATTACATTTAAGTTTGGTGTATCAAACTTCAAAAAATTTCAAACAATTCATCATGTGCCAAAATGCGTTGGCATTTTGTCCCATGCTCACTTGTTGTTGGCGATGCTCCTGCATCATACTCCCTCACTTGAAAATTTTCATGGGATCCTGTCCATGAGCTCTCGCATGGTCTATCCATGCTTCTAGATCTTTGCTTCATTCTCTCAGCTGGCATCTTCAACTGGATGTCCCTTCCACTTGACCAAGTATTCAAAATATTCCCTTCTTCTAGTCCTTTTGCTAACTCTTTTGTCCATCATGCTTTCCATCTATGGCTTCTCTGCAACTGGCATTTGTTTAGTCCATTGAACCTTTGGTTGTTCATTACCTGCTTCTGCTTCCTCATCTTTGTAAGGGTACAAATATGAGATGTTGAATATTGGAGAAATTCCAATCCCATCGGGTAATTCAATCTCATGAGCATTTTCCCCAAATTTCTTCAAGACCTTACATGGTCCAATCTTCTTTATCTTCAGTTGGTTATATGTCCCCTTCAAGAACCTTTCCTTTCTCAGATGTGCCAGAATCAAATCACCAACCTCAAATTGAAGTTGTCTCCTATGTTGATCTGCTCTGCACTTATACTCTTGGCTCGAGTTCTGCAATCACTCCTTCACCTGGTTGTGAAGTTCCTTCATTGCTTCGGCAAAATCTTCTGCACTAACACTTCTTATCTCATCCCGTTCTGAATTCCTCAGTTCAGATACTCCTCTTGGCTGTGTCCCATAAATAATTTGGACGGAATCACACTTGGGTTTCTCAGGAGCCGAAACTCTGAAACCCATATATACACTAAGCTCATTTTGGGGTTTCACAAGTCAGGATTTTGCGATGTGCGTAGACAAGAGGTCTCACACCTAGGTTTTTCGGGAGATGAAACTTCGAAGCCCATATATGCACTAATCTCATTTCGTGGTTTCGCAAGTCAGGATTTCACGATGTGCGCGGAAAAGAGGTCTCACACTTGGGTTTCCTGGGAGCCAAAACTCCGAAGCCCATATATACACTAAGCTCATTTCAGGGTTTCGCAAGTCAAGATTTCACAATGTGCGCAGACAAGAGGTCTCACACCTGGGTTTCCCGGGATCCGAAACTCCGAAGCCCATATATACACTAAGCTCATTTCGGGGTTTCACAAGTCGAGATTTCACGATGTGCGCAGACAGGAGGTCTCACACCTGGGTTTCCCGGGAGCCGAAACTCCGAAGCCCATATATAGATTTCAGGGTTTTGCAAGTCAGGATTTCATGTTGTGCGGAGACAAGAGGTCTTGCACCTAGGTTTCCCAAGAGCCGAAACTCCAAAGCCCATATACTTCACGACAGGGGTAAGGTAAACTCATGGATTTACTACAATGGTAGTCTTTTCAAGGGGCTCACTCCGACTCTAGAATGTGAGGGAACCTTCCCAAAACAAAAGTGTGCCTTCAGGAGGATAAACTAGGGCATAGCACGCACCCAGTTAGATGGGTCAATCCTCAGGGGAATGGACTTGTGTCCCAAAATTACACATCCCATACATTAACTGATTTGTAGTGATATCAGTACAAGCATGCATCCATTATTTCCAATCAAAACACAAGGCAAACACTTCTATACAAAAACTATTTATGAGCATATAAAAATGAGCATGTGATCAAGACATTCAATTTCAAATGCAAGATATAACACTTATCAGAAATTCTAGACGTGATGCAAATGCTGAGAGGGGTGCTCATTTCCATCCAACTGTAGTCTTAGTGATTCCAACCGGATTTACCACTAGCCACCCCCGAACTAGACCACGATGCTTTGAGACTCAGTCTCCTACTTCCAGCTCACGGAAGTCAAGGATGAAGGTTACTCCCCTTCTCCTCTACTCACGACTCTCTGTATTTTCGGAGTTCCTTTGGTTCTTCCTCCCCCCTTCCACACTTCTTTCCTTTCCTTTTTTCTTGCGAGTTGCGTGTGGTGTGAATTTCCCTGTCCATGGTTAGGTCTGAGAGCTTTTGTGGATGGGTGGTTTTCCCCCATCCCCTCATTTACTCTTGAGGAGCCTCCCCACCTACCATCCCAGCAGGTAATTCATTACGGGGTCAGAGAGTGAGCTTTGGTTTCCGAGCACGTACAAACCAGTATGGTTTCGGTTCGGTGGAAGTTAATGCAGCCATTCCTAGCCCCTTCCACCACCTCTCATCAGCCATCATGGTCTCTTTCAGCACATCCCCCTCCCAGCAATCATGTGACACATATTCATGATATAATTTACATACATAGACCTTTTATAGAAAGGTATGTCAAATCAAACATTCACATCTTTGAGTTTGCCATAGTTCTTGGCCAATATAGTTATTTTTACGGACTGGGGGAAACAGGGTGTTACAATTCCCTCCCCCTTAAAGGAACATCATCCTCAATGTTCTATCTATCAATATGACGTGTATGTACAGAAGTAAACAAAATCGGATATGCCCATTTCATGGCATTTTCCATTTTCCATGTAGCCTCATCTGGGCCAAAATGTTTCCACTGCACCTTGACCTGTGCAATGGTTTGGTTCCTGAGTGGGGTTTCCTTTCTGTCCAGTATGCATTGAGGTTCTGGCAGGAATTCTCCACCTGGTTCCACCTGGATCACAAGCATCTTTGCACATGAGGAAGTCATCTTCAGAATTGGTGATCTTCAACACAGGTGCATGGGTCAGTAGATTTTTTAGGGTTTGAAATCTTTCTTCACATTTTTGTGTCCATGTGAATTTAGCCCCTTCTTCTGGAGGGCAGTGATTGGACAACCAATCTTGGAGAATCCTTTTATAAATATCCTGTAGTATCCTGCTAAGCCCATAAAGGATCTGATATCCGAAACGTCCTTAGGGGTAGGCCATTCCATGATAGACCTGATATTGTCAGGGTCTACTGCTACTCCTTCTTCAGATAGGACATGGCCCAAGTAATGTATTTGCTTCTGGAAAATGTCACACTTGCTAAATTTATCATAGAGCTGATGTTCTCTTGGAACTTGAAGTAAAAGCCTAAGGTGTTCCTCATGTTCCTCTCTATTCTTGGAGCAAATTAACATATCGTCAATGAAAACTAGTACAAATTTGTCTAGGAATTTGCTGAGCACATTTTTCATCAAGCACATAAAAGTGGCAGGGGCATTGGTCAATCCAAATGGTACTACCAAAAACTCATAGTGACCATATATCGTCCTGAAGGCAGTTTTGTGGATGTCTTCACCCTTGATTCGGACTTGATGGTATCCAGATCTCAAGTCAATCTTTGAGAAGATGGAGGCACCTCCCAATTGATCGAATAGGTCATCGATCCTAGGTAAGGGGTACTTGTTCTTTATGGTTACCTTATTGAGTTGTCTATAATCTATGCACAGTCGGAGGGTACCGTATTTCTTTTTCACAAATAGGACTAGTTCTTCCCATGGAGACACGTTGGGCCGGATATAGCCTCTGTCCATCATTTCTTTTAGCTGTAATTTAAGTTCAACTAGCTTAGGTGTGCTCATCTTGTAGGGTGTCCTAGACACTGGCACCACTCCCGGTGCAAGTTCTATCGAGAAGTCGATGTCCCTTCTCGGAGGTAAACCCGGTACCTCTTCCGGAAATACATCTCTATATTATCTTAGTGTGGGGTGGTCTTCGAGGCTTGGTTTGTGATCGTCAACTAATTTCAACACCTGTATCGCATATAGTGGACATCCCTTTCTATAATACTTTCTCATTTGAAGGGCTGATATTTGTCTCACCGAGACAAGTTTTTAGATCCCTTGAAGGGTTATCCTTCTTCCTTCTTCACTTATACATTCTAAGGTTTTATGGCAAAATTCCAGTCTGGCTTTATATGTGGCTAGCCAGTCCATACCAATCAACACGTCATACGATCCTAGGGGTAATACATTAAGGGTTGCTTCGGTGGGGACTTCACCCATAGTGAATTGGCAAGCTGGTATGACCTCCGCTACCTTTCTTTTGGTGCCAGTGGCTAACTATACCAAACATGGCTTGGTGTGTTTATCTGGCTATAATTTACATTTATCAACAGCCTTAGGAGCTATATAATTCAAAGTTGAACCAGGGTCAATTAAAATAGACACTAGATGGTTGGTGATCATACCTTCCATCTCCACAACTGAAGCTTGGTGGTCAGCTTGTTTATTATCCAAGGCTACATAGATTTGTGGCACACTTCTGGCCACATCATTGACAATGGTAGCTTCTTGGATGTTGTAAATTCTCCAACTGTTATGTTGTCGGTGCAGGCAGTCCCTCAGTAGATGCTCTTCTCCACAACCCCAACATTTCAAGGGTTCTTTCTTCAGGCTATCAATACTTCCTGGGGTAGATCCAAAAGGTTGATTTCCGCTCTGGGAGGGGAAATTTTGCTAGTGTACACTTTGGGTTGGAAAGATCATCCTTGAGTCCTTTTTATAATTTTTAAATCTTGGATATTTAAACACCTTTTTCTGTAATCCCAAACTATTCTTTTGCTTCCATCCTTCACGAAGTTCTGTCTGATGCCCAAGTTGTTCATAACAATATCTTTCCTTTTAGATAGTGTCTTCTATGGTCTTTGGCTCATCAAAATCAATCATGTTCTGATATTCCTTAGGTAGTCCGCCGATGAATCTTTGTACCTTTGCCTTTTCTACTTTTATATAGGGTACGTACCTCAGCAACTCGAGGAATTTGCTGACATATTCCTCTATGGTGAGTTGCCCCATCTTGAGTTCATAGAATTATTTATTCTTTTCGTCGAAATACTTTTCCGACAGATACTTCTTCCTAAAGTATTTCTCAAACCGTTCCCAAGACAGGTCCTCTTTGTTAATCCCTTTTACATTCTTAAGGTCTTCCCACAAAATGGAAGCCTTTCCATTCAAGTTGAAGGTGGATACTCGAGCCTTCAAATTTTTTGAGAAGTCATGGACTCTGAAATACTTCTTTAGTCCAAGTAGCCAGGCCTCTTCTTCCTCTCCCTTCTTTATTTCACCATCGAAAGAGGGTGGTTTGGCCTTCCTAAATTCTTCGAGATTATGACTCTTGGAATGCTTTCGCTTCTTCCATTTTCTTCGGGAATAAGAACTAGTTCTACTGCTAGAAGATCCCTTCGAGTCGCCAGCTTCCTTCCTAGAAGAATTGTTCAATGCTTGTCCCTCATCTCTAGGGTGGACCTTCCTCGAGGTGCTCTTCCCAGTGTGGCCACTTAAAAGACCACGATTCTATATCTTAGGTGGACTTCGAATTTTCTTTGTCTGTCGTTGGTCCATTGGACTGGTGTCAGGTTCATGCTGCAATTGTCTTTGTATGTCAAATAAACTCTGCAGTAAGATTGCATTAATTTCTGTTTTCTTCTCTTACTCTTTTATCATCCTCTCATTGTCGGCCTTGCAGCTTTATAGTTCGACCATGAGGCTCCTCACAGTCTCAGCTAGATTTGGAGGGATCCCTACCGCCCTTCGTTCCTTAGACTCTTTGTCTCTATTATGGGAGCCATCCCCCATTTCGTGGTGAGTCACCATTCTATGCGTCTGCAGTTTCCCACGATTGATCATCCGCTTGTGTGCAAAACAAAAACGCTTGTTATTAGTCAATATTTATATTCATTCATAACCGACACATAGTTCATATTTTTTGCATGCATACACACAATAGGAGTTTTCATTCTTAACTTTAACTTGTGATTAAGGGGGTTAATATAGAGGGTTAGTCCTTTTAAGAATACTTCGAATGGAGTCTTTGTGCAACCCGTTCATGAGCCCAAGCATGCCAAGTTTTGTAACCATGCTCTGATACCAATTTGTCACACACCCACTACGACATAATAGATTTTTCTCCTTTTTCTTTCTTTTTCTTTATCGATGGACAGAGTTCCTGAATTCCTACGAGGTTCTAGTGTAGGCTAGGTATTCTGATCGGGACCTTCACTAAACCGATCCACTGTTTCTTTCATTGAAAATCCATCGTGTACAACTCAAGCACCAAACTCAGGCTTCACCTCCATGTGATCATCAGTTATGACCCCAGGCTAAGACAAGAGGTGCCTTTCACATTTTAAGACTTCGGAAACTAGGAGTTAGAAATGCAAGGGAGTCGATTTCTTCAACTCTTCAAAACCCAAAACCCAAAATCCTATTCACACTAAGATGCTTCGGGATTTCACCTACCGGGACTTCATGTACTGGGATTTTGCAACTTACGAAGATGAGGGGTTCATACCTTTCGTCTATAGATTGCCGAAACATCAAAATCCTTTCACACTACATCGCTTCAGGGTTTCACATAATGAGATTTCTCGTACCAGGATTTCGTGATGTGCGAAGACGAGGGGTCTCGCACCTGGGTTTCCCGGGAGCCAAAACTTTGAAGCCCATAAATACACTAAGCTCATTTTGGGGTTTTACAAGTTGGGATTTCGCGATGTGCGCAGACAAGAGGTCTCGCACCTGGGTTTCTCGGGAGCTGAAACTCCGAAGCCCATATATACACTAAGCTCATTTCAAGGTTTCGCAAGTCAGGATTTCGTGATGTGCGCAGACAAGAGGTTTCGCACCTAAGTTTCCCGAGAGCCGAAACTCCGAAGCCCATGTATACACTAAGTTCATTTCGAGGTTTCAAAAGTTGGGATTTTGCGATGAGCGTAGACAAGAAGTCTCGCAGCTGGGTTTCCCAAGAGCCGAAACTCCGAAGCCCGTATATACATGTTGGGCCCCAACAACTCCCCCTATATTTTTACAAAATTTAATGGGCCCCTATTAGAATCTTGATAATTATAATGAGCTACACAATCAACCTTTTCAAATAGTTCTATGCCTTGTCTTGCTTTGAGACAAACTTAAGACATTCACTATAGTATGAAACATTCATTACAAGAGTATATGTCAAAAGTTAGAAATGGGCATAAAAATCTCAATTTAAACAAAAACATTAATTTTTATCGAATGTTTACTTTCGTTTAAATTATGATTATGTGTTCTTTCTTTTGCTCATTAGCAAGTTTGACTATTTTAAATAATGGGTTCAATACTTCATCAAATAATATTTTGGTTGGTTTCTCATTTTCATGAAATCATTTGGTGATATTAATTAATTAAATTCTTTTTTCATTTTGCATCTCATTTCAAAATAATAATAATAAAAGAATTATCTATCATTTGTTTGATTTTGTAAAAAACTAAAATTAATATTTTTTCTCCATTAACTTGAAGCTTCTAGATCATATTTAAAAGCAAATTATAAACAATGTTTGTTTATAAGTTATAGTTAGTTTAAATTCATTTTAGATTTTTTTTAGATTTTGTTTTATTCACAATTTTTAGGTTATTAATTTAGGTTTCTTTTTGTTTCACAGGTTTCTATTATCAAATATTTGATATCGATCTGATCATGGCTTGATTTAATTATCCAAATATGTTCAAGATGATTGATCCAAAAATAATTTTGGATTTCTACAAATAATCTCATGAGCAACAACAGATAAAATTTGGAAAGGCGTCAAGATCAGATAGACGATATTTCAGAACTGATTGCAGAAAAACCGTGAGGAATGTGAAGAAACGGTTGAAAACCCAAAACCAAAATGGACCCATTTACCTTTCATGTAGAGATTTTCCCAAACAAATGCTCGATTTGAGAGATATTTGGGTCTCTTTTATAGGAAAATTTCAGGTGGTGGAAATTAATAGTGATGCCCAGACTGTTCATTCATTTTATAAATATATGAGAAAGATCAGAGCCAAAAGGATCCAAGAATTGGAGAGGAGGATTTTTATCCTTTATCTTTTGTATATTATTGCTTTTGAAAAAATTTTATTTCTTTTCAAATGGAGTAATGGATGGTTGGAATCTTTGGGAGAATGGACGAGGATTTTCAACGAAGAATATGGAATTCCAGGTTGCTTAATGGCTTTTGTCCTGTGAGTAAAATGGTTTTATTTTCATATAATATCTTCATAGTCTTTGAATAATTTATTATGCATTGATTTAAATAGCTTTAGTTTTTTTTATCAATACATGGTTAATTATTATCATTTATATATTAATTTTTTCAATCTTTGAGAGTCTATTATCTAAAAAAATTCTTCCATGACTACAGAATGGACAAGTGATTCCAAAAACTTAATAGAATGACATAAATGCATTTTGGCTTTCGCCTTTTGTTTATAATGTTGTTATTTATGTTTTTTTAATCCTATTACATGTGCAGGTCTGACATCTTTGGTTTCAATGATCTTTGATGTATAGGAGGTTTATATTATAAATACCATCTATCATTTGCTTCATCAAAATACAAATGTTGTGATTATATCTTCAATTTAAATAATGAGATTTATCTTTGATTTTTAAATTGAATGATAAAATGTATAGATTTCTTCCAGATTTATCTTGCTGTAATCATGTATAATTATGAGATCACAGGTTTATGTTTGTGTTTCCTTTTCTGTCATTAAAACCTAAGCTGCCAATACATGTTCTGAATTTATTTAGAACAATCATAAGGTTCATTGCAGACTTCTCTCTTGGACATGGCAGTTGGATGTTCACCACTCATGTAGATGCTTGGATACACCTCACTAATTCACTGACATGATAGCTTCATTGTATTTTTCTGTCATTTACATATCATTGAAACTAGAATGTATGGTTCAACTTTGACTATCCACATGTTCATGTTTCATTAACTTGTTTTTGCAAGATTCTTTAAATTTATAAAAGAAAAACAATAAATATTTTTATGTGCTTTCTTTATCTGCTTCCTAGAAGCAATCATTTTTCACGTCGATTTTTGTAAGTTTCGATTAAAAATTGAAGCTTGTAAATCATGTAAATAAGCAAGACTTGTATACTTTCTTCTTAAATACAACTACTACAGTTACATTAGAACATATGTACATATATATATAGTGTTTAGTAATTAGTTAGTTATTTATCTCGTTTATTCATTTCTTTTAGGATTCTTAGATTGGCTAACGGAGCCATTAAACCTGTCAGAACAAGTTACACCAAATGGCTTGGGTTATTTAGACAACCCCGGACCAGACTTGCTCTTCCAGTTGATGGACGATCAATTTTGTTCGTCAACAAATGGTGCTAAAAGGAGGGCCAAGGTCGATTTAATGATTAAATGTTTCACTCCTCATCTTTTCATAATTCCAAATTTATAAATCCTTCTTATGTATCATCTTATAATGCACTGCAAAGCAAGCTAACTATTTGGAGTCAATTTCTTCAAATTCTTAATGGCTTCTACCCAAATAACTGTGTCGGAACATGCTTTTAATGTCTCACTACCAGTTAGTTCCAAAAAGACAGTTGATCTCTTTTCAGAACTCACCTTTGATGGTGAAGGGAACACATCTGCAGTAGACCATATTTCTAATTTTTTTTATAAGCGTTTAAGACATAAGATCACCGATTCTATTGTTACATGTAGATTGTTCGCTCTCACTTTCTGAGGTCGGGTTAAGGTTTGGTTTGAATATTTTCGGGCTAATTCTATTCATTCTTTGTCTAAGTTTGTATTTGAGTTTTTATCAGATTTTAGTAACTATGATTATGATGAATTAAGTGAAGAATTAAGTTTCTTAAGGAAAGAAAATGGTGAATCATTCAATGATTTTGCAATTAGGTTCATTCATGTTGGTATTAGATTCCCTTTGAAAGAAATGTTGCTTATTAATGAATGTTTTGAATATCTCATTTCTCTCTGAGACAAGCAAGATAAATTAATTTTTAACCAATCTGAATTGAGCACTAATACTCAATCTCAAGATGGTTCAAATTTTCATGTTGATCTTGAAGATTCTGAAGCACCACAATTTTTGTCGACTTCTTTCATTTTGGAAAATCATGAGACACATAATGTAATTGTCACATCTAATCATTCTTTGCAAATAATTTTTCCTCTTGTCGAAGAAGGAACCCTTACTTTAAAAGATGACAGTTGTCCCACTCTCACAGATTTTATAACAGTTTCTAAAGTAAAAGAGGCTGAATGTGAAGTTAATAATCATGTGGACGATAAATCTCCCCCTAATTTAGTTGAATAGATCCATGATCAATCAGTGGGAGACAAAATCATTAGGTAGACTATTAATCAACCTTCTATCTCTAGTGATTTGCTCTCAAATTTTCCCTTACATAATGAACCAAATTGTCTCCTAGAAACTGTCTTGTATTCTTTAAAAGAGAATACAATAGAGGTTGATCAATTTATACAAGGAGAGGGAACAAAACCATATTTCGAAATGCATACACCTATCATTTCAAGAGATTCATTTCGTCTCCTCAATTCTTCTACATATTATTCCTTGTACCCCGATATTTTTGATCCTAATGTTGTTCAATTGCATGTTCCATATTTACTTGGAGAGAATTCAACATTATATAATCAGGTACAAAGAGATTACCGAATAGAAGATAAAGAGGAAAATAATTCTACCCATGAACATATCAATTCTTATTCTCAACAATTATCCGTGGGTAAATCAAGAAATGATTTAAAAGAGTCTCAAATTGCATCTTCCATTGATTCATCTCAATTTGTGATTACAGAAGAATCTAGATTTTTCCATGATCAATTATTTGAGGTTGAAAAGTATAATCGGACAAATATTATTACCAATGATGATTATTCAAAAATGTTGATCGTTCCATTTAGTTCACCTCAAATAGTTAATCTTGAAGTATTTAAACTCAATGGAAAGTTTAAAGAGAATGACACATTTCTTTTCCGATCGAGAATCACGATAAGTTCTTGCCATATTGATTCGACCTTTTTACAAGATTCTTTCCTTGATAGTCTAATATTTTATTCTCATCAGGAATATTTTTCTTATGTGAATTCTATCGAACAATCCCATGTTAGTAATTGCATGTATTATGATAGGGTTGCAGCTTGGTTGGAGTATTCATATCTTGAAAAGTTTATAGGGAATGATAATATTATCTTCACTTTATTAAGAAATCAAGGAGGTAACTTTAACACACTCATTTTACATTCTTCAGATGGAGAAAATATGGAACGAAAGGAAAATTGTCGAAAGGATGGGGCATTTCTGTCTAGGCCGATGGTTATGTCAGATCCCCATAACTCTCACAAGCTTCACAATCTCATTTTTTCATATTTATGTGACCCATATAATGACATAATTGTAGAATGGCTAGAGGATTCATACAAAAAGAATGTTCAAAGGAATGGTAAGGTCATGCTTTCTTTGTTTTTAAATGATGATGATAAAGGTAAGTATGATATATTTTTGTTATTTTTCGATATACTACCATTCTTTTTAGTAATATTTGATCTTCTTTCCATTGCAGGATTGGAGTTACTCCAATGGCTACATTGGAAGCATGACTTGACTTAGTATTTTTTATTTGTTTAGTAGTTAGAGTAGGTTTAGGAGTAGGTTTTATTTTAGTTTTATTTCTCAGTTTTTCTATTTGTAATAATACAGTTATGAACACAAGTGGGCACACCAAGAGAACCATAATATGAATGTTGTCAGGGAAGTCCACTTTAAATCTTTTTCTCTCTTCTTTTCGTTGAATATTATTTTTTCAATAACGCAGTATCATCATGAAAATTTTAAATGGAAAGTAAAGAGATAAGTAAATTTAAACTATCAATTCAACCCTGACCGAAGGTGCCACAAGTAGGACTGCACTCATCTTAATAAGGATTTTTCTATTTTTTAGTCTCTTTTATTTTTAATAATAATGTTTGGTCAAAATAGCATCTTATGCATCACTATCTTAAGAAAAGAACTTGCTCGCACATGATATTTTTTATGATTTAGTTCTTCCTTTATTTTACAGTGAGATGATAGTGGATACAAAAACTCAAGTTTATCTTTGGCCAAAATTGTTTCCTAAAAAGTTTTCTTTTGTTGTTTTGATTTTTTGTACTTCTGATTTTGAATCCCATTAATAAAATTTGATTTGGTTTGTTGTGTTTTTTTTTTTTTTTCTTTGATTATTTTGAATGAGTTTTCTTCTTATCTTTCTTCTTAAATCAATATATTTCTGATCAAAGAGATATTGTCGAAGGAAGCATTTATTTTAAGACTTGTGTTTTTCAAGCAATTGAAATAAGTTCAAAGAGGTCCTGATATTAAGATATAGCTCAGACAATTGATTTTTAAGTCAATTGTCACTCTCATTTTGTCCTCAAATTATATTTGCTAGAGTATTACACCAGAGATATGGTTTAAATCTTTGAGAATTGTGATGATCTTTAAACTTTTTAAGCCGTCCATATTCTTAAGGAATCACTTTTAAGTGCTTCCCCATTCTCTAGATGATTTCTTAAAGGAAATCTAAAATCTCTATACCATGATAAAACTTCCAGTTTTGAAAGAAAATAAATAACATGGTCAACTATTCACCTGTATTGCAATTAACCTCCAGTATCACCTCGCTCTCTTTGTCATCAAGAAGTCTATAATTGTATTATTATTTAAAAGTGGCATAAGAGGGTTGAAAGCACTTATGTGTGGGAAGTGTGTGTAAACCCACCGGGGTACCAAATAGGCTCGCTAGCAGCGGGTAAATGCACACATGATACCAACACAACTTCGTCGGGGTACTAAACAGGTCTTCTGGCAACGAAGCAATGTTAGGTCGAGAGGTAGCAGGTATATGTTTTTAAATTATCTTTTATGGAAGTATACATCATGTGGTTACAACTATTAGATGGGATTAAAGCATTTGAGTGGGTTAAATGACATCCCTGTCGAGGCTATGGAAGCCTGCTGGCAGCAGTGGCTCTGTCAATGGTATTAAAGTTCTTTTATAAACATCATGACTCTTTGATTAAGACATTATTTCAGGTTATAATCTCCTGCAAAGAAAATTCTATTGTCTGGTTAAAACATTGAGCTTATCCTAATACCATATGGTCTCAGAGTGAATTTATTTCAGGGAGCTTAAATCCTTTTATCGGTCTTATTATTTTCTTCCTGAGATGAAATCTTACCAGATTAGAGATAGTTGCTTCACCCAGTAAGTTGCCATTTGTTGGGCCCCAACAACTCCCCCTATATTTTTACAAAATTTAATGGGCCCCTATTAGAATCTTGATAATTATAATGAGCTACAAAATCAACCTTTTCAAATAGTTCTATGCTTTGGCATGCTTTGAGACAAACTTAAGACATTCACTATAGTATGAAACATTCATTACAAGAGTATATGTCAAAAGTTAGAAACGAGCATAAAAATCTCAATTTAAACAAAAATGTTAATTTTTATCAAATGTTTACTTTTGTTTAAATTATGATTATGTGTTCTTTCTTTTGCTCATTAGCAAGTTTAACTATTTTGAATAATGGGTTCAATACTTCATCAAATAATATCTTGGTTGGTTTCTCATTTTCATGAAATCATTTGGTGATATTAATTAATTAAATTCTTTTTTCATTTTGCATCTCATTTCAAAATAATAATAATAAAAGAATTATCTATCATTTGTTTGATTTTGTAAAAAACTAAAATTAATATTTTTTCTCCATTAACTTGAATCTTCTAGATCATATTTGAAAGAAAATTATAAACAATGTTTGTTTATA
This sequence comes from Picea engelmannii, assembly GCA_009831015.1. Taxonomy (NCBI): domain Eukaryota; kingdom Viridiplantae; phylum Streptophyta; class Pinopsida; order Pinales; family Pinaceae; genus Picea; species Picea engelmannii. The sequence continues at coordinate 1,337,710 of ML777128.1, forward strand.
AGTTATTGTTAGTTTAAATTTATTTTTGATTTTTTTTAGATTTTGTTTATTCACAATTTTTAGGTTATTAATTTAGGTTTCTTTTTGTTTCACAGGTTTCTATTATCAAATATTTGATACGGATATGATCATGGCTTGATTTTATTATCCAAATACATTCAATATGATTGATCCAAAAAAAAATTTGGATTGCTACAAATAATCTCATGAGAAACAACAGATAAAATTTGGAAAGGCGTCAAGATCAGATAGACGCTTTTGCAGAACTGATTGCATCCAAACCGTGAGGAATGTGAAGAAACGGTTGAAAACACAGAACCAAAATGGACCCATTTACCTTCCCCTTAGAGATGTTCCCAAACAAATGCACGATTTGAGAGATATTTGGGTCTCTTTTAGAGCAAAATTTCAGGTGGCAGAAATTAATAGTGACGCCCAGACTGTTCATTCATTTTATAAATATATGAGAAAGATCAGAGCCAAAAGGATCCAAGAATTAGAGAGGAGGAGTTTTATCCTTTCTCTTTCATATATTATTGCTTTTGCAAACTTTTTATTTCTTTTCAAATGAAGTAATGGATGGCTGGAATCTTTGAGAGAATGGATGAGGATTTTCAAAGAAGAATATGGAATTCCAGGTTACTTAATGGCTTTTGTCCTGTGAGTAAAATGGTTTTATTTTCATATAATATGTTCATATTCTTTGAATAATTGATTATGCATTGATTTAAATAGATTTAGTCTTTTTTATCAATACATGGTTAATTATTATCATTTATATATTAATTTTTTCAATCTTTAAGAGTCTATTATCTAAAAAAATTCTTCCAGGACTACAGAATGGACAAGTGATTCCAAAAACTTAATAGAATGGCATATATGCATTTTGGCTTTAGCCTTTTGTTTATAATGTTGTTATTTATGTTTTTTTAATCATGTTACATGTGCAGGTTTGATATCTTTAAATTAAATGATCTGTGATGTATAAGAGGTTTATATTACAAATACCATCTATCATTTGCTTCATCAAAATACAAATGTTCTGATTATATATTTGATTTAAATAATGAGATTTATCTTTGAGTTTTAAATTGAATGATAAAATGCATAGATTGCTTCCAGATTTATCTTGTTGTAATCATGTATAATTATGAGATCACAGGTTTATGTTTGTGTTTCCTTTTTTGTCATTAAAACCTAAGCTACCAATATATGTTCTGAATTTATTTAGAACAATCATAAGGTTCATTGCAGACTTCTCTCTTGGACGTGGAAATTGGATGTTCACCACTCATGCAGATGCTTGGATACACCTCACTAATTCACTGACAGGATAGCTTCTTTGTATTTTTCTGTCATTTACATATCATTGAAACTAGAATGTATGGTTCAGCTTTGACTATCCACATGTTCATGTTTCATTAACTTTTTTTTGCAAGATTCTTTAAATTTATAAAAGAAAAACAATAAATATTTGTATGTGCTTTCTTTATCTGCTTCCTAGAAGCAATCATTTTTCACATTGATTTGCGTAAGTTTCGATTAAAACTTGCAACTTGTAAATCATGTAAATAAACGAGGCTTGTATACTTTCTCCTTAAATACAACTACTACAGTTACATTAGAACATATGTACATATATATAT
>ML777128.1:1339405-1379898 GCA_009831015.1 Picea engelmannii
TATATATATATATATATATATATATATATATATATATATATATATATATATATATATATATATATATATATATATAGTGTTTAGTAATTAGTTAGTTATTTCTCTCTTTTATTTGTTTCTTTTAGGATTCTTAGATTGGCTAATGGAGCCATTAAACCTGTCAGAACGAGTTACACCAAACGACTTGGGTTATTTAGACAACCTCGGATCGGACTCGCTCTTCCAGTTAACGGACGGTCAATTTCGCCCATCAACAATACACTAGGCTCATTTCGGGGTTTCGCAAGTTGGGATTTCGTGATGTGCACAGACAAGAGGTCTCCACTAGCCACCACTAGCCACCCCCAAGCTAGACCACGATGCTTTGAGACTCAGTCTCCTACTTCGAGCTCAAGGAAGTCAAGGACGAAGGTTACTCCCCTTCTCCTCTGCTCATGACTCTCTATATTTTTGGAGTTCCTCTGGTTCTCCTTCCTCGATTTCTGTCGTGCGCGCTCTTCCTCCCCCCTTCCACACTTCTTTTCTTACCTTTTTTCCTGTGAGGTTGCGTGTGGCACGAATTTCCCTATCTGTGGTCAGGTATGAGACCTTTTGCGGATGGGCGGTTCGCCCCCATCCCCTCATTTACTTTTGAGGAGCCTCCCCACGTACCATCCTGGCGAGTAATTCATTTCGGGGTCACAGAGTGAGCTTTGGTTTCCGAGCACGTACAAACCAGTATGGTTTCAGTTCAGTGGAAGTTAACGTAGCCATTCTTGGCACCTTCCACCACCTCTCATTAGCCAGTAGTCTTATGCCTTTCTATATTTCACTTTTTATATAATTATTTGAATTCATTTCCACATAATTCTCTGTAATTTTCCTGATCCAGATGGATATTGGTGGCCACCCACCTTTTCCAACTGGCTCAAAATAGTTTTATGACAATTTTGGCAATTGACTATTTTTACCAGTTTTAATTTCCAGGGCCATTTTGAGGGCCTAAATGAAGGTTTTTCAGGATAGAGCTCCTCAATTATAGCCAAAGGCATGATTTATCCCCCAAAATTAATATCCTCGCCCCTCTTTCTGAATGGTATCCATATTCTCTTTCATGCCCTCTTAGTTTTCCCCCAGGGAGGTTATGGACCTATCATGTTCCTTCTGTCAGAAAGAACTCGGGTCAGTCTATGCTTGCAGGAAAACTACACTATGTGGTACTTCGAGCTAACAATTTTATGTCTCCTCAGGAAGACTCTCCATGATTCCATTCATGGGGGTAGTTGATTTTTTAACAATTGATCTTTCTTTCATTAACTGATTTTTCCTTGGGATCATGATGAGGCTTATTATGTCAACAAATAGAATTTGGGTCATTTTGATACAATGAACCCTCTCTACAATTTCCTCACTCTTTCCTCTAGTGATATTATGGCCAGTACTTCAAGGCTTCACCCCCACTGTCAGTTATTTGTAGTCTAAAAAATAATACATTTACATTATTTACATTCCATAGCATGGTAATCATAATTAATGATTAATTACAACTTGGGGGAAATAAGGGTATTACACCTAGTCAATTGATCACCCTCATCTTTTTTGGATGAAAATACTCCACATGAGGTATGAACTAGTAATAAAACCTCTCTTACACATCTCATGGTATTTGGTTTTGATTTCTATGTTCACATTCCAAAGGAAAACAAGAGTAAGATGGATAAAAAGGATGAAAATTGTATCTTTATTGGGTATAAAGATGATCTGAAATGTTATAACATTTAGAACCCATAAACTAAGAGGGTAGTGTATTATCGAAATGTGATATTTAGAGAAATCAAATATTTTTTCAAACAAGAATACTTATAAAGGGAGGAATACCTATAGATAATTGAGTTTGAATTCAAGGATAATGAATCAGACTCTACAAAAGAACATGAATAAGAATAAGAAGGGCTTCATACTCTAGTATTTAGGAGATCACTCTAGGAAATAAGGCGACCAGAAAGGTATACCCCACCTAATTTCCATTCATTTTTTTCTTTTTTTATTACTAATGGTGATCCTAGAAATGTCTGGGAGGAAGTAGATTCACAAGATGGAAAACTCTGTAAAAATGCCATGGTGGAAGAAATCGTAGGCTTATACAATAACGAGGCTTGGGATCTAGTGGAGTTGTCGACTAGAAGCAATCCCATTGGCATAAATTGGGTGTTTAAGAAGAAGTTGAAATGTAGAAGACAAAGTGGAGAAATACAAAGCCCAGTTGGTAGAAAATGGTTAATCCCATGTAGAGGGAATTGAATTTGGTGAATTTTTTTCTCTTGTTTCCAAGTGAACTTATATTAGATTTGTTTTATTTGTTGTTTTTTATTTTTGTTTTGAAGTAAAATAGATGGATGAAAAGACAACATTACCACATGGGGATCTAGAAGAATAAATCTACATGAAGAAACCACAAGGATTTGTTGTGAAAGGAAAGAAAGAGATGGTATGCAGGATGAAAAAGTCCTTGTATTGGTTAAAGTAATCACCAAGGATGTGGCATAAAACATTTGATACTTATATGTTGGGACTTGGTTTCACGAGGAGAAAAGTTGATCGTTATGTGTATTTAAAATTAATTGGTGATCGTCTTATTTATTTTCTCTTCTATGTGGATGATACGTTTCTGATAGGAAAAGAAAAGGAGATTATATAGATATGAAACTCAATTGTACTCTAAATTTTTCATGAAGGACATTAGTGCTGAAAATTTCATTTTCGGCATGGAAATTAAAAGAGATCGAGCAAAACATAAAATATAGTTAAATAAGAGGAAATATGTCAATACAATATTGCATAGGTTTAATAGGTAGGAATGTAAACCAGTTAGGGTTCCTATTCCTATGGGAGTAAAGTTATCTACAAATTTGTGTCCCAAGACACAAGAAGAAGAAGAGGACATGTCTCATGTTTCATATGCTAATGAGGTTGGTAGTTTGATGCTTGCAATGGTCTATACTAGACTAGATATTGCACATGAAGTGGGATTTTTGAGCAGGTATATGTCAAAACTAGGGAATGGGCATTGGAAAAAAACAAAGAGGGTTTTCAGGTATCTACATGGCACTATTAGTTATGGATTGTGCTACCAAGGAATACTAGGATTGGATAGTGTGTTGGACATACATGGTTTTGTTGATGCATACTGGGCTACATATCTGGATCACAGATGATCTACAAGTGGGTATGTGTTTAACCTATTTTGAGGAGCAATCAATTGGATGAGAAAAATGCAGGTTGTAGTGGAACTCTCAACTATAAAACCTAAATACATGGAAGCTACTCATGCAAGAAATGAAGAAGTATGGTTATAAATATTATGTTAAGTTATTTGGTTTGTACAACAAGATGTAATGATTGATTGTGAAAGTGAGAGCACAATCTTCTTGGTGAAGAACCTAACTTATCATTTAGATACAAAGAATATCAATGTTCAATATCACTTTGTGAGAGACATGGTTGAACACAAGAAGTTGTTGTTGATGAAGGTAGACACTTTGAATAATGTTGCAGATACATTGAAAAATTCAGTGAGGACCAAAAATTTCTCATGGTGTAGAGAAACAATGGGAATTCCTGCCCTGGATTGTTGACTATGTAATCCTGTAACCCCCTTGACAGGTTCCTAAATTGGCATACTTTCAACACTCGTCTAATTCCCCTTTTCTTACCATTTTCCATTGATCACTTCCTTTTTGATACTCTCCTTATATAGCTTTTTTTCATTTATCATCAAGGTATAAATCTTCCCCATATTTCATTATTACGATATTCTTGAATATTTATTAAGGGAACTTATTACTTTCATGTACTAATACTAATGCATAGGAGTAATACAATAGGCTCAACTCCTCGCAATGGGTGCAATACATCGCTACTACAATTCTTATCATAATCCAACTACTACAACCCCAAGTGTACTCCTTGTGCTGTGTCTCCAACTATTGCAACTCCAAGTGTACTCCTTATGCTGCGACTCCAGTTGATCATTGCAACTCCAACCATGTTTTCAGTTACTATGATTCCCAATGTGGTTTATGTCGCTATGAATCCAAGTACACCATTGATGCAATTCCAAATATAAATCCACCAGTACAGATGATTATGAAATAGTATTCATATAGGAAAGTGACAGGAGGCAAATTGATAAGAAAAAATGATAAATGGTTCTTCCACCAAGTTGACACATGTAGATATTTTCTAAAATCGTTTTAATCGTTTTAGATAGTAATCATATTGTATAAAACCTCAACTTCCATATAGATGGAAGGTGGAGGAAATTATGGTGATAAGCATTCAACTGCTATTGTGTTTTCAAACTCTTGCAATATTCATGTGCCGATGTGTTGGTGTGTGTGATCTTGGTTTTGTAACTGAGTACCTTGTTGTCGATATATTTTCGGGCTTATAGTTTTTCCCTCTTGTTAGCACTAAGAGTCACCCTCAGACTACGAGAGGGTAAGCCCAATACCCATCAAAGTGTTTGAGAAGGTAGGTTTATGAGTGGAGTTCAAATGGACAAAGCTAAGCATAAGAATGTTTAAACACAAAAAACTAGGCTAGTAATGCATAAGCAAATGAGGTTCTCATTAACTTCATTCAATGGTTTAAGGATAAAAGTGAATATAAGGAATAATTAGTGAAGAAGGTGGATAAGTTTTCTATAAGCATAAGGCATTCAAGAAGTTGGGTGAATAAAAACTTAGTCACAAGAACCTCTTGAAACTAAAGTCTCAAACACTGAAAAAAACATCATAGCAGCATTATAATCAGACATTCCTTATAACACAACCACAACATCTCATATGGGTCATCCAATCATGATCATTTCAAAGTGAGAGAAAACAAGATGATGAAGGGAAACCGACTTCTATTAACATAAATGTCACAAGTCCCATACATAACCAGAGAACATCTCTGTGATCAAACTATTACAAAATAACAACTATGCTCAACCATATGACCTTAACATATTATTCAAATGATGTATTTATACCCAAAACAGTAGTTGTTGTCTTCTCTTGTATGTCATGTTCCTTCTCTCAAAAGGAGACTTTGATCAGTATGGGCATGCAGGAGAAACTACCCTCTATTGTGCTTCAAGTTGACTACTTTCTATCTCCTCAGCCAAACCCTCCATGCTTTCATTAAAGGGTGGGGGGGGGAGAATATAGTTCAACCACCAATACTTTTTTCATTAATTGATTTCTTATTGGTATCAGGATGTGGAAAAACTATCCTATGTTGTACTTTGGGCTGACAACTATGTCTCCTCAGCCAGAGCTTCCATGCCTTCTATTTATGGATTTAATCCAGGCATCAACTAACATATCTCATTCACTAACTTAATTCTCCTTAGGATCAGGATTATGCTCAACTTCTAGGGGATTGATATGTGCTTCTCTCGGATTAGACATTTAATAAGCACGTGATTTTGGGGTCTTCAAAGGAAATATGGATCCACACCGCTTTTGAGCCCGCAAGTCACCACCTTTTTCCATGTAGCCCTTTCACCATACCGTGGTTTTGGTTGCGGGACCGCTCAATAATTTTATTTTTCATGCATGCTTCATCCTCGCAATGAAGTGTGGTCGTCGATCTAGTCGCGATATGGGATCTAGGCATTCTCACTATTTTAGTGCCCTTGCTAAATCTTATCCATCTGCAAACTCTAGAACCCTTTTAACCATGCTTAGAGATGGCGTTAATTTTAGTGCTCGAGAGATTTTGATGTTGCACAAGAATACTTCCCTGAGGATGATTTCCTGAAGTTGACATGGTGGCCTAGCGACACTGTGTTGACATGTCGCAGAAAGGAGGGTGACATGGGTCAACGCTATATGTATGCCATGCGTCCCTAACAAATGAGCATCACACATATAAAATTATAGGTGCCAAGTGTCTTCGGCATTTTGGAGCTTGGAGGGAGGGGGAATGCATGTAGATATTTTATAACTCTTTGAATAATATGGGATCAAAGTGATGTGGCGGCCTAAAATGAATTCCATGTGGCCATCATCCAAAGGGACAGATGGAGAAATATCTGAAACTCTAGGACGAAAGTACTTCAGAGGAAATCATGAGTAGAGAAGTCAAAACTCCTATATCTGAAACTCTCGAAGTAAATCGTGATCGTCTGATATGGAAGGATGCGTGGTGATTGATCTATAACTTTGGGCAAAAGACACTCTGGGGATTCTTATTGGTTTCTAATCCTCTCACAACTTTGAAAATCTGAATGCATGAGAGCTGCTAATATGAACTGAAAATGGGATCTCCGTCATTGAAACACGAACCTGTCTATTTTCTTGTGTTTCAAGCCTGAAATAGACTGCTCTTAATGCTTCTCTTTGAGCTCATGATTGTTACCTATGTAGAACAAGGACTTGGTTGACCTGTTGTGAGCTCAATCAATGGAAAACAAGATGACCAAGAATTCGAACCAAAATCACGATATGCATTTATCCTTCGAAAAAATGAAAAAACTTTGAGATGGGAATCAGTCAAGAAAGACACCAAGGAAAATTGGGTCATTGAACAAAAATGGAAATCAACCTTACCAACTAGAAGGGGAAAAAAAAAATCTAGGAATGGCATGCAAAGAAGAGAGAGGTGGGTCAAGGGTGTAGGCCCAATTGTATGTGACCCTTGACGATTTGATGTGATGACATTGGCTCCATAGGGGATGGCATGCTTCCTTGGAGATGCCAAGAACACACATCTTTAGTGTCTTACCCTAGGCCTATCAAGTCACCTATTCAAACATAAATAAAATAAAAAGTGATTTTTACAATGAATGGAAAGCTATTCATGGCTTAAGAAAAATATTTTTTTTAAAGTTCTCATTGACAGGGCCACCAAAAACTTCAGAATATTCCAAGTTCTGCAATTTATAAGTGTTATTTGAGAATACCTCAGAAATCTTGAAAGGACCAATCCATAAGGCTTCGAATTTACCATTTTTTCCTCTATCTTCCTTGGGTGCATTCCACTTGAGAACTATATCTCCCAACTGGAAATATTATTTGCTTACTTTCTTGTCAAAATATTGTTTGATCTTCTGTTGATGGTTATATGATTTTCCAAGCAGTTGCTCCCTAGTCTCTTGTAATTCTACCAATTGTTGTATCCTCCTGACCATATCATCAGGTTCTCCTTGGTAGTCCTCGAGGAATTTTTCCACAGGCAAGGAAATCTGAGTAGGAAAGATGGCCTCAACCCCATATACAAGCTGAAAAGGGGAAACACCAAGTGACCTCTTTGTTGTAACTCTATCATCCCATAAGGAAAAATTTAGCTTTGAGTCCCATGCTTTCTTGTTTTCTTCTAACAATTTCATGATGATATTTATGAGGCTCTTGTTAGAGGACTCTATGAAACCATTTCCTTGGGGGTATTAAGGAGTAGAATGAACTAATGTAATCCCATACTGTTCACAAAACTTGATCAATGGATCAACTTTGAAGGAGGCTGCATTGTTAGTAACAATCCTTCTTGAACAACCAAATCTTGACATGATATCCTCGAGAAAACTAATGATTACCTTGTGGGAGGCATTCCTCGTAGGAATGCCTTCTATCCATTTGGTAAATTAATCAGTGGCATTCAAAATCCACCTATGCTAACCACTTGAAGCTGGATGGATTTCATTAATGAAGTCAAGACCCCACTATTGAAAAGGTCCAGAAACCACCACATGATTCAAAGGAAAATATTTCAGTTGCTTCTTTCCAGAAAATATTTGGCATTTGACACAAGCTCTAATATTTGCACAAACATCAGTAAAATGTCTTGGCCAGAAATATCCAACTTTGAGGATCTTATAAGTTGCAATTCTCCAAAAATGATGGCCCCCACATAAGCTATCATGAAATTCAGTCATGGCCTTTTGAGCTTCCTGTGGATCTAAACATCTCAAAAGAACTCCTAGAGGATCTTTCCAATACAAGATATGATCAACAAGACAATATCGGATTGCTTTAAGGTTCAAATATCTTACTGTGTTCTTGTCCAAACCATCAGGAGTCTGCAACTTCTGCAGAAAATATATGATGTGTTTATACCAAGTGCATTCTACCAAAGTTGGGCTGGCATGAGAGATTTTATCAACAAACTCATCTTGCTGACTTTCTGAGTTTATGTTCATAAAATTAACCCCTAAATATTTGCAATTTGACTCAGCCAACAAATTGGATAAACCTTTTCCTTTGACAAGTTTAGTGGGCTTCATTTCAAGGTCAAATTCCAAAATTTTAGAAATCCATTTGCTTCTCTTCCCATCTATGTCAGGATGGATCAATATCTCTTTTACTAAGGCTGAAGGGACATATGCACCAATATTTGAATGAAGAACATATACTTTGAAATCCTTGAGGGATTTGACCAAAGAATAAGCCTTCTTTTCCATGATATCATATCTCATTTATGCATCCCTCAATGCTCTATTGAAAAAGGAAATAGGTTGCTCTGAACCCTTTGTATTTATCTGTAGCAAAACAACGGCCAGTGTGTTAAATGAGGCAAAATAAAATATCAAAAAATCCTAGTAATAATATGGGCTAATGAGCACAAGTGATTCAATCAAGGCCTTTTTTAAATGATCAAAAGATTCTCAAGACTCAGTAGTCCATTTCACCTCATTTCCTTTCCTAAGCATGGATGTAATGCACTTCACTAATTCAACAAAGTTAGAGATGAAACTTGTTAGAAAATTAATTTTCCCCAAGAAAGACTGAACCTCTTTCTTGGATCTAGGAAAAGATAAGGTATGGATGGTCTCTACCCTGCTTGGATCAATTCTTACCCCTTCTTCTAATACGATGTGCCCCAATAACTTACCCTCCTTCGTAGAAAAAAGAGACTTATTAGGGTTGAGAGAGAGACCAAACTTTCTACACTTTAGGAAGACCTTTTTCAAATGATGATAATGCTCTTTATCAGACTTAGAGAAAATTGTAATGTCATCTAGATAGATTCCTAAAACTTGTCTGTCTCCCCAATGAAGGAATTGTCCATTTCTCATTGAAAGGTCACTCCTGCATTCATCAATCCAAAGGGAATTTTAGCATACATGAATGTGCCCCAAGGAGTAGTAAAAGTTGTCTTATCCCTATCTTCATCCAATACAAAGATCTATTTGTAGCCAAAAAAACCGCCAATCATAGACATCATAGATGAACCAGTGACTCTCTAAAAAATGTTCTCCATCTTTGGAAATGGGTAATTATCATTTTTAAAGCTTCTGTTCAAATTCCTGAAATCACACATAGTCTAATTTCCCCATTTTTCTTCCTTACAGGGACCAAGTTAGCTACCCACTCAGAGTATCTCAAAGGAATGATGATTTGGGCATCCAACAACTTCTTCACTACCTTTTCCATAATAGGCAACATCATGGGATTTATTTGTCTGAGCTTCTATCTAAAAGGCTTGGTGTCCTCCTTCAAAGGGATCTTATGTTCAATGATGTTTGTGTCATATGTTATTAAATATTCGTATTTGTAGGCAAACACATCAACGAACTCCTTTAAAATCTTAACATACTCAACCCTTTGTTTCTTTGACAAGCTACTAGACAACTTAACATACTTTGGATCCTCCTCTATACCTAAATTGCATTGAATCGCCTTCTCATTTTTAGTTGAACCTTTAACCTTTACAACACCATCATTTCTATCAAAGGATATCTCCAAGGGGACTAGTCCTTTTGGAATGTGGTTACTAGGCACCTGAACAATATGATGGTTAGCAATGTTTTTAGAAAAATATCAGTATGAGGGATTTCTTCGATATCATGTTATTGATCAATATGTAAGGGAGAAAACTCATCCACAGTCTCAAGAAATATTTTTATCTCAAGATCATCCTCAAAAAATTTCCAATGTTTGACATTGTTAGGTACAAAGGGTTTATACTTCACTTCCACATCATATTTGAGTTTAGGGGGGAAAAGGAATCCTGAAATTACTTGGTGAAACAACCAAGGAATATTCCATAGTGTTCTCCTCTCTTGGAACAAATGAGATATTAAAATCTAAGAATAAACTATCAATAAGATCCCAAACTTCACTTCTGTAAGTCCTTAACCTGGGGTGTTTAGCTTGATACATATTTTTAACTTGATGAACAATTAATTCAACATCTCCAAACACTTCTAGTTCTTCAATCCTCATTTATTTAACAAACCTCAAACCCAAAACAAGAGCCTCATATTCTTCCACATTGTTTGTAGTTTCAAATTCAAGCTTGTAGGACAAAGTTATGATCTCTTGGGTAGGATAACTAAAGAATATGCTAGCACCAACACCTTCCCTAGACGAGGCCCCATCAAAAAACATCTTCCAAATAGAGGTATCAGGAGGAGGATCTTCACAAGAGGTAATGGAATGGTTTCTAACTTCAATAGGAGTTTGAGGAGCATCAATGAGCTACAGTATACTGGATCCTAAATTAGTATCAAGTTCAAAAATAGGGTGGTTGGTAGGATTTGTTTCATCGCTGATGATGTAGGATAATTGTGCCTCTCTATAAATCCTTCTGTGTTCTCCCCCAAACACAGGAATGGTGGCATATGAAAGGTCCAATTGCAAAGTTCCCCCTAGTCTTTTGATTCAATACCTTGATAAGAGCATCCCAAACTTCAGGGGAACATCAACTACCACGCTATCCATGACCACACATTTCATTGGCAATTGGAACAAGGTAACAAACAGGTCTTTAATAACCCCAAGACACTTCACCTTCCTAGAATCAAATGAGTATAGCTCGTGGTAGGTTTTTGTAACTTCCAAACCAAGCTCATCTATGATAGTCTTAGGCATGAGGTTATGAGATTCCCCTGATTCTATCAAACAGTTGTGAAACACCTTATCATTGATGTTTAATGATGTGTATAATGGTGGGGAAGATTCATCTCTATCCTCTACTAAAGGTCCCAGTATGAAAACTGGTTTTTCATCTTGAAGGTTGACTGAATTTGTGGAATTAGAGGAACGTTCGGGCTGCAACATTTTCTAAATATATCTTTTGAATTCCTCATTCTTAATTAGCTCCAAAAAAGGTACATGGATTTTAATTTTTTGAGTCTCACTCTCAAAGCTAAAAGAGGATGGAGATTTCAAAATCTCCTTAACTTTTGGGGTAGGGATCTTAGCCAATGCCTGGGGGTTTTGTGCATCTTTTTCCTTGCTGCTAGTTGCCACAACCTTAGTAGGATTTTCTGCATAAGTGGGTTGATCAGAAGTGTCATTCTTCCCCTCTTTCCTTTTTGACCTTAGGTTGTATTTACTTGGATTGCCATTTTTTTCCCCTTTACTTAATTCACTTAAATGACTATCCATGAGAGACTCTTCATATGAAGATTTGGTTAAATGAGGAGATAAGAAGGTTCCACCAAGACAATTGATTTCAGTATCAGTTTGTTCATCCTCTCCTTCTTCATCAACAACAAGGTTGTTTTGGAGAGGGGCTTGTACTTTTTGATCATCCCTATCCCTATTTCTTTGATCTCTTTGGAGGACCTGAGGGGCATTATTTGGTATTTTGAAATTGCCTCTATTATCATCATTTTGTGTGTTCCTGTAGTTCTTCTTTCCTTCAACCTTTGACTTCTCCATTTCAACAGAAAGTGATTTTACCAATTTTGTGAGTTCATCAAATTGAGGGTGGAAGACGAGGGATTCTGAGGTTGAAGCTTCAACTCTACCTTTCCTTCTATCCCTATCAGATTTCCCCCTAAGTTTGATAACTGCCAATATGTTATATTCTACTTCCAAAGATGCATCTTGCATATGAGATAGGGAGGTAGATCTTTGTTCTCTCAAACAGAGGCAAAACTCAGGGTCAAAAGCAGTGGCATACGTAATCTTGCCAGAGTTTTTTGTAGGTTTTATTTTAGTGGGAATCTTGTTGTACATTTTATTAAATATTTTTGAGAAATCTGAAATAGATTCCCCCCCGCTTCTCCTAAGTGACCCAAATAATGTAATATAATAAATAAAATCCTTTTTATCCCCCCAATGCCTCAAAAAAACATCATCCAAAGCTTCAATCCCAGCAACAAATCCAGGATTCAAACCTCTAAACCATTTCCTAGCCTCACCATCAAGGCTCTGCACAAAGACTCTCATTCACACATCTTCAATTCCAATGTTAAGATTATTTGCATAACTATAAAAAGTTGAAAGGTGTTCTTTTGCAATTATGTCTTCGTCCCCTGTGAATTTGGGTGTGTACTTAAGATAATCCCCAACTAGGATAGCAATAATAGGATGAGGTAAAACAAGAGGATCATATCTAGAAGCCACTATGGCATCCATCCTGTGTATAGGAATATTAGCACCTACCATTGGGATGTAAATTGTAGGAGAACAAGGGGGAGATGGAGTTTGGAAAGGTGGGACCAGAGTTGTGTTTCTAGGGGAAAAGGGAAATGATTGAGCAATGGAGGAGAATGATATGGGGTTCAAGGGAAAAGAAGTTTCCTCCTCTTTAGATACAACAAATTTGATAGGAGGAGGAGTAGGAAAACCCAAAGTGGGAAAATATACTAAGCTCATGGGTCTACACCACTTTACAATATCAAGGGAAATAGGATTTTCAAAACTTTCTCCTTCCAAACGAAGACTAGAAGGGGGAGTTCAACAGGAAAGCTTCCAAAATCTAAACTTCTAGAAACTCAAACTGATGGTATAAAAGGTGAACTAGATACAACTACTGGAGTTTTAAAAGAAGAATCATGTAAAATACCAAAACCACCTGGTACAACAACTAAAATCCCTTCTTGAGAGGTATTTCCTTTCTTGATAATATTTTTTGGGTCAACTTCAGGTGTTTCCAGAGGAAGCTATGGAGTAGACCTCATGTATCTGCCTTTGGGAGACACAACTGAAACAGTGGAGTCGCCATGTGCAAGTTGCAATATTCAAGGTGTTGATTTTTGATGCACCTTCAAAATCATAATTTATTTGTACTGATTTCTAAATTTCTTCAAGGTACTTATTTCTGATGCACCTTCAAAATCAAAATTCAAGGATAATGAATCAGACTCTACATAATAACATGAATAATAATAAGAGGGTCTTCATACTCTAGTATTTAGGAGATCAATCTAGGAAATAAGGGGACCAGAAAGGTATACCCCACCTATTTTCCATTCATTTTTTTATTTTTTTATTACTAATGGTGATCCTAGAAATGTCAGGAAGGAAGTGGATTCATAGGATGGAAAAATCTATAAAACTTCCATGGTGGAAGAAATGGTATCCTTATACAATAATGAGGCTCGGGATCTAGTGGAGTTGTCGACTGGAAGAAATTCCATTGGCATAAAATGGGTGTTTAAAAAGAAGTTGAAATGTAGAAGACAAAGTGGAGAAATACAAAGCCCAGTTGGTAGAAAAAGGTTAATCCCATGTAGAAGGAATTGACTTTCATGAAATTTTTTCTCTTGTTTCCAAGTTAACTTATATTAGGTTTCTTTTATTTGTTGTTGCTTCTTTTGATTTTGAAGTATAATAGATGGATGAAAATACAATGTTTGTACATGGGGATCTAGAGGAAGAAATCTACATGAAGTAACCAGAAGGATTTGGTGTGAAGGGAAAGAAATATATGGTATGCATGATGCAAAATTCCTTGTAAGGGTTAAATTAATCACCAAGGATGTGGTATAAAAAATTTGATACTTATATGTTGGGACTTGGTTTCATGAGGAGAAAAGTTGATCATTGTGTGTATTTAAAATTAATTGGTGATCTTGTTATTTATTTTCTATTGTATGTGGATGATATGTTTCTGATAGGAAAATAAAAGGAGATCATCTAGGATGTGAAATTCAGTTGTACTCTAAATTTTTCATGAAGAATATTAGTGCTGAAAGTTTCATTTTCGGCATGGAAATTAAAAGAGATCGAGAAAAACATAAACTCTAGTTAAAGAAGAGGAAATATGTCGATACAATATTTCATAGGTTTAATACGTAGGAATGTAAACCAATTAGAGTTCCTATTCCTATGGGGGTAAATTTATCTAAAAATTAGTGTCCCAAGACACACAAAGAAGAAGGGGACATGTCTGATATTTCATATGATAGTGCAATTGGTAGTTTGATGTTTGCAATGGTATATACTAGACCATATATTGCACATGAAGTGGGATTTTTGAGAAGGTATATGTCAAAACTAGGGAAGAAGCATTGGAAAAAAACAAAGAGGGTTTTCAGGTATCTACGTGGCACTACTAGTTATGGATTGTGCTACCAAGGAAGACTAGGATTGGATAGTGTGTTGGACACACATGGTTTTGTTGATGCATACTAGGCTATATATATAGATCACATAAGATCAACAAGTGGGTATGAGTTTAACCTATTTTTAGGAGCAATCAATTGGATGAGAAAAATACAGGTTGTAGTGGCACTCTCAACTACAAAACCTAAATACATGGAAGCTACTCATGCAAGAAATGAAGAAGTATGGTTATAAATATTATGTTAAGGTATTTGGTTTGTACAACAAGATGTAAGGATAGATTGTGACAGTGAGAGTGCAATCTTCTTGGTGAAGAACCTGACTTATCATTTAGATACAAAGAATTTCAATGTTCATTATCACTTTGTGAGAGACATGGTTGAAGACAAGAAGTTATTGCTTATGAAGGTGGACACTTTGAAGAATGTTGCAGATACATTGAAAAAATCAGTGAGGACTGAAAATTTCTCAGGGTGTAGAGAAACAATGGGAATTTTTGCCCTAGATTGTTGACTATGTAATCCTATAACCCCCTTGATGAGTTCCTAAATTGGCATACTTTCAACACCCGTCTAATATGACTTTGCTTATCATTTTCCATTGATCACTTCCTTTTTGATACTCTCCTTATATAGTTTTTTTTCATTTATCATCAAGGTATAAATCTTCCCCATATGTCATTATTACGATATTCTTCCATATTTATTAAAGGAACTTATTACTTTCATGTAATAATACTAATACATAGCAGTAACACAATAGTTGCAACTCCTCACAATGGCTGCAATACATCGATACTACAATTCCTGGCATAATCCAACTACTACAACCCCAAGTGTACTCCTCATGCTGTGACTCCAACTACTGCAACTCCAAGTGTACTCCTCATGTTATGACTCCAGTTGACCAATCCAACTCCAAACATGTTTCGATCTAGTGTGATTCCCAACGTTTTTTATATTGTTATGACTCTGAGTACACCATTGACGCAATTCCAAATATAAATCCTCCAACACTGACGATTATGAAATAGTATTCATATAGAAAAGTGACAGGAGGAAAATGGATGACAAAAAATCATAAATGGTTTTTCTACCAAGTTGACACATGTAGATATTTTCTAAAATCATTGTACCTGGATGAATAACCACATTCTCATGGCTATCCATCCATTCCTTTGTATAATTTTAGATAGTAATAATATTGTATAAGAACCTCAACTTCCCTATAGATGGAGGGGGGAGGAAATTCTGGTGATAATCATTCGACTATTATTGTATTTTCAGACTCTTGCAATATTCATGTGTTTATGTGTTGGTGTGTGTGATATTGGTTTCGTAACTGAGTACCTTGTTGTTGATATATTTTCGGGCTTTCAGTTTTTTGCTCCAGTTAGCATTGAGAGTCACCCTCAGACTACAAGAGGGTAAGCCCAATACCCATGAAAATTTTTGTGGAGGTAGGTTTATGAGTACAACTCAAATGGACAAAGCTAAGCATAAGAATGTTTAAACACAGAAAATGGGGCTAGTGATGCATAAGAAAATGAGGTACTCATTAACTTCAGTCATTGGTTTAAGGATAAAAGTGAATAGCAAGAATACTTAGTGAAGAAGTTGGATACGTCTGCTATAAGCATCATGCGTTCAAGCAACTGGGTGAAGAAAAAATCAGTCATAAGAACCTCTTGAAACTAAAGTCTTAAACACTGAAAAAAACATCATAGCAACATTATAATCAAACATTCATTATAAAAAAACCATAACGTCTCATATGGGTCATCCAATCATAAGAATTTCAGAGTGAGAGAAAACAAAATGATGAAGGGAAACTGAATTCTATTAACATAAATGTCTCAAGTCCCATACATAACCAAAGAACAACTATGTGATCAAACTATTACAAAATAGGTAGCTCTTCTCAACCATACGACCTTAACATATTCTTCAACTAATGTATTTATACCCAAAACAATAGTTGGTGTGTTCTATTGTTTGTCATGTTCCTTCTATCAGAAGGAGACTTTGATTAGTATGGGTGTGTAGAAGAAACTTCCCTCTTTTGTACTTTGGGTTGACAAATGTCTTTCTCCTCGGCCAGACCCTCCATGCTTCCATTAAATGGGGGGGGGGGAGAAAACAGTTCAACCACCAATCATTCTTTCATTATCTGATTTCTTATTGGAATCAGGATGTGGAAAAACTACCCTCTGTGGTACTTCGAGTTGACAAATACGTTTCCTCAGCCATAGCTTCCATGCCTTCTATTTATGGAGTGAAACGAGGCTTCAAATACCCATCCTCATTCACTAACTGAATTCTCCTTGGGATCAGGATGATGCTCAACGCCTAGGGGATTGCTACGTGCTACTCTTGGATTCGACGTTGAATAATCGTGTGATTGCGAGGCTGTCAAAGGCAGTCTAGATCCACATTGCTTTTGAGCCCACAAATCACCACCTTTTTCCACGTAGACCTTTCTCCATACCGTGGTTTTGATTGTGGGACCACTCATGAATTTTATCATTCGTGCATGTTCCATCCCCGAAATGAAGTGTGTCTGTCAATCTGGTCATGATATGGGATCTAGGAAGTCTCTCTATTTTAGTTCCCCCTCTAAATATTATCCTCCTGCCAACTCCAGAACCCTTTTAACCATGCTTAGAGATGGCACTAATTTTAGAACTCGAGAGATTTTGATGTTGCACAAGAATACTTCCCGGAGGACGATTTCCTAAAGATGACATGGTGGACTGAATTCACTGTGTTGACGTGTCGCAGAAAGGAGGGTGGCATGCATCAATGCTAGATGGATGCCACGCATCCCTAATGGATGAGTGTCACACATATGAACTGATGCATGCCAAGTGTCTTCAACACTTTGGAGCTCGGGGGGATGCATGTAGATATTGTATAACTCCCGGAGTAATATAGGCCCAAAGTGATGTGGTGGCCTGAAATGAATGCCATGTGGCCATCATCTAGAGGGACAGCTGGCGAAATATATGGAACTTTGGGAGGAAAGTACTTTGAAGGAAATCAGGAGTGGAGACTCCATAACTCCCAAATCCCGAATGCCCAAAGTAAATCATGATCATCCGATATGGAAGGTGCTTGATCTGTAACTTCAGGAAAAATCCACTGTAGGGCTTCTTCTTGGTCTCTAATCCTTGTGCAACTTTGAAAATCTAAATGCATGAGAGCCACTAATCTGAATTGAAAACGTGATCTCTGTCGTTGAAACATGAAACTGTCTATTTTCTTGTGTTTCAAGCCTGAAATAGACTGCTCTGAATGTTGTGCTTTGAGCTCATGGTTGTTACCTGTGCAGACCAAGGACTTGGTCAAACTACTGTGAGTTCAATTAATGGAAAATAAGATGACCAGGAATTTGAACCAAAATCACGATATGTGTTTATGATTTGAAAAAACTTTGAGCTTGGAATTAGTCAAGAAAGACACTAAGGAAAACCAGGTCATTGAAAAAAAAGGGAAATCAACTCTACCAAACAAAAGGGGAAAAAACAAATCTAGGAATGGCATGCAGAGAAGAGAGAGGTGTGTTAGGGATGTATGCCCAACTGTATGCGACCCTTGACAACTTCATGTGATAACACCTCCCATATTCTATTTTCCCACTTCTTTAATCCCTTTCTTTTCCCCCTTCTATACATTCCCTTTTCCCCATTTCCATTATCCCTTCCTTTTTCCTTTTCTTGGTTACTATACTTAGCCATATTAAATTTCGAGGATCTTCAGGTTCATGGCTTGTCACATTTACATTTCCATCCACTTATTCATTCATAAGTCTTCTTCAAAACTTATATTTTTCTTCAAATTCGCAGGTACGCGTGCTCAAATTTTTTTTCTCCTTTTTCGGCAACCCTCACTTTTCACTTCAACTTCCGTGATCTACATTTTGACCATCACTTAACCTTTATCTTCCTCATGGATTTTGGGTTCCCAAGTTTTCCTTTTTTTCCATGCACGCAAGTCCAACCGATCACCCATCTATACTTAGTTTATTTTGATCATCTCTCCAATCGTGAGTTCGTGGTTTCAAAAAAATTCTATATTGAACTTCTCTTACACCCATCCCCTCCATTACTTTTCTTTTCCCAATACACATTAAGTATTGCATAAATGATAACAACTGTTGTACAGACTCTGAAAAGTCCATTATTAATTAAGAAAGGATCGAGGAATATTTCTATAAATTCTCATTTAATCCTCATTTTCCAAGGGATCAAAGTATTATTATTTTTCAGAAAAGGCTTATTTGTAACCATTACCCAACCAAAGAAACAATCCTATCAACTTAATGAAAAAATAAACTTGACAATAGTTTTGTGGTGACACTCTGAATATTTTTGGCTACGAAGATCAAAACTTCCAGTGGTCGAGAGAATACTGGTATTATTCCTCCCCTCCTACTTCATAGAAAGATGAGAACGTGATTTGGACATATTGTATTTCTCAGGTTGGTTGTGTTCCAGAGTTTTTTGATTGTAAGGAAATCATTGAATGGTGTGTGGAAAAGTATGTACCGACTCAAAGGATTATCAATTTTTCTTATAGCATTTCAAAATTATGTTGAGAAAAATATTATAAAGAGAATGTCACTGGTAATAGAGGCCTGGGAAGTATCTTAAAATATTGTTTCTTTTGGTTTGAGAGCATATTAATATATTCAAGATAATTTTAAAAATGAAGAAGGATTTTACACATATGTTGTTTTACCATTTGGGATAAGAGTTTCAAACACGACAGAAGCGAAGATGGGAGAAGAAGATCTTCCTTCTCCCAGTCGAATCAAGCAGTTGAACGCCTTTTGGAAATAAAAGATTAAAAATATGAGAAATATTGTCCAAGCATGCAATGAAGATATAGTAAAAAGATAATAATTATTTAGAAGGCTTACAAAAATAGATTTAGTGGGAAACACTCATGAGGTTAAAAATCCTAAATCAATCTTCAATTCAATGTTTATGAAAAAGAAACGATTTGACGAACACGTGGAGATACTAAAGGGATTATAGGATGAGAAATTTAATGGCATAATTGAGTATGGTGAATAAGAGATCCATAATTGGCTTATCGATTATTCTATGAAAAATCAATATATCGAGGAATCGATCAATGGTATGTCTCATGACCTAAGATATTTAGAAGGTTAATTATTTAATATCAAAATTATTCATGAGATAAATGTTGCACCCATGAAGAATTACATTGAGGATTGGTTTAAAAGGGAAATTGATAAATTAACTAAAGAGGGCCAAGAAACAACCGTTGAGACAGTTTCGGTAACCGTCAGTGAGGATAATAAAAGGACAACAACAAGAAAGTGAAAAGTGAGAGATACCATCATCGTAAGTTTATGTTGATCACATTATGCTTTCCTTATCACTTTTCATCCAATTATTCCACTTATTTGATTAGAAAGGTCTAATAGAAATCTGATAATTTCCTTTCTGTCTTTCTTCCACGTCTTGCTACTTTGCATCCGCCAACCTTCTTATCTCCATAGTCTATTTCTTGTTTATATTTACTTTTATGTTCTGTGGGAGCCCTAATCCCAGCCGTTTGGATAAACACATTTTAATTTCAAACCATTGTAATAGACCTTAATATTTTTTCCGAAATCCCAAGAGAACTAAGTTGGGATCAATTTTGACGATTTTTTATAACTCTGAGTTTTGAGTATAAAATATTTGAAATTGGTCTATCATTTTCTTCCTTTGAGCTTTACATTTGTTTACTCTATCAACTTTCTCTTATGCATATGGATCATCTACTTTTATTTTATGTGTGGTCATATTTTTTTTATTTTCTCTATGATCGATGTGAGGAAATTTTATTTATGTTCTCAAACATGTGATATATGAGGTTCCTAGTCATCTCTCAGGAATTCTCTAAAAATAAATAAAACATTTTTATTTTTTCTTCAGCTTTTATCTTTATTTGAATACAAGAGTGGACTTTCTCAAGGTCCTATATAATTTTTAAATATAGAGTATAAAATAATATCCTAAAATAAAGTGGAGTACCACCTCTATAAAAACCCATGAGGATTCACATCCTCATGAGGTTTTCATTTCGGTCCTAACAGATTCAAGTGTCAACACTTTCCTAAGGGGGTAGGCCCCCCTCCTTAGTCAAGTACTTCCTATACATTAGGGTATGATTTAATATTTGAATCCTGTTCATTTTTTCCAGTAATCATTTCATTTCTTAGTCTGCTACAATTCTAATTTCGTAGAAACAATGTTGCAATTCATGCATGGTTGATATTCAATTACTATTAGAGGAATTCATAACTTTAAGCTCCAATTCAACTCTATTTGAATTTATCTGAGTTCAAGACCAAAGATGCTAGGTACTTCAATTCACTTCACTTTAAATTCCATCATGTTGGAATTTACAATGCTGCAACTCATGCCACTATGATTTCTTTTGTACTACAGCTTCATTGTTGCAACTCTGCTTACAAATGCACTTTATTCTATTTTATTTCTGATTCATGATAGATTTATGTTAAGAACCAAATATCGAAATAGCATAAAAACCTCAGAATAAGTACTTAGATCCTTGACAAAGAGATAAATTCAAATAATAAGGCTCTTCGAGGGGGAAACCTCCTTATACATCATATGAATTCACAATTACAAGATGATTCCAAATGAAAAGGTCTCCTTAGAATATATAGGACACTAGGAGGTACAATTACAACTAATGGATTTAAACCGACATAAATAAAATAACAATACTAATGTAGTATGGCCCAATTAAGGGGTATTGTGCCACGAATTAGGGCTTAACATGCCCCTCCCCTTTAGACAAGTGTTGTCCTAAACACTTGAGTAGTTATGGATTATTCTATATAAAAGACTCATCTTCCCACATGGAATCTTCAGTAGGTAGTTTCATCCACTTAATGAGATACTCTGAAATTGATCTATTCCTCAGCTAGTGAATTCTTGTGCCAGTGATAGATTCAAACTCCAATATGATTTTTCCTTCATTGTCAAGTTCTAGAAATATAGTTTGAACTAGGGTCTTCTCACCTATAACCTTCTTTAAGAATGAAACATGGAAAACATGGTGTACTTGAAAAGATGCAAGAAACTCCAATTTGTATGCCATAGTACCAATATTTTGCAAAAACTTATAAGGTCCATATTACTTTGGTGATAATTTATTATCCTTCTTAGATTTCTTGAGGGACATCTATTTGTATGGTAGTATTCTTAAAAATACCCAATCCACTACTTCAAAACTTTTTTCACTACGATGTGTATTTTCTTGTTGTTTCATGCGATTTTGTGCCATGGTCAAGTTGTCCTTTAAGAGTTTGAGAACTTTTTGTTGATGCCTGATGTGATATTCCACTGCTTGAACCTTATATTTTTATTTTAGATAATAAGTGATGGATGGTGGGTGATATCCATAAAGCGCTATAGATGGTGTCATTTTTGTTGCAGTATTAAAGGAAGTGTTATACCACGATTTTGCCAAGGGTAACCACTTGAACCATTGTGTTTGTTTATAAGATACAAAGAAATTAAGGTATCCTTCCTAACATTAGTTCACTATCTCATTTTTTCCAACATATTGAGGATGATAAGATGAGATATGAGTCAATTGAGTACCCAAACAAGAAAATAATTTTGTCCAAAAATGTCCAATGAAGATGGGATCTCTGTCACTTACAATTATATTTGGGCTTCCATGTAGCTTTTGAACTGTCTCCATGAATGTGGTAGAAACTATACTATCTTTGAAAGGATGAGAGTGTGCATAAAAGTGTCCGTACGTGGTAAGTATATAAACAATCCCCATGATGAAAATCTTTCCTTTAGACTTTGGTAACCCTGTGATGAAATCCATGGAAACCTCCTCCCAACATTAACTTGGAATGGCTAATGGTTTTAAATGAATTGGGTTCTTAACTGTTTCAACCTTTTTTGGGGAGAGCAAACCAAACATTATGCCACAAACCTTTAAACATCAGTTTTAAGGCCATCCCAAAAAAATTCCCTCTTGACCCTGTGATAGGTTTTCAAAAATCTTGAGTTCCCTCCTATCAGAGATGTGTGCAAATCCAAAAGTACCTTTTGTTTGAGTTGGGAGTTATTACATAAATATAATCGATGTTTGTACCATATTGAATCATTTTTACATGAAAATGTAGCGGATTCACTGGAATCATGATGCAACCTTTGACTGAGAGTCCACACTTCTTTTCCATTCCTCCATTCATCCCTTTCTTCTGTTACCCAATTACATTGGATAATAGAGATAGCACAACAAAATGCCTCAACATCTTCATCCTTTCTTGAGAGTGCGTATGCCACAACTTTTTTCTTCCCCTTTTTGTAGATGATTTCAAAGTCATAACCCAACATATTGGTCACCCATTTTTGTTTCTCTTCTTAAGATAGTCTTTGTTCCAAGAAGTATTTAAGTCTGTTATGATCTTTTTTTTATCTTGAAGTTCCTACCTATTAAGTAAGGGAACCATTACTTCAATGCATGTAGTATTTCCATCCTTTCCTTATCATAAATGGGTTTGTGTAAGTCCTTTCCCTTAAGTGGCCAAATTTTGAAAGAAAGGGGCATTCCTTCTTACATTAGAACAATACCAATGCCATTTCCTGAGGCATCGCATTCCACAATAAGGGTTTTTTTTAAGTTTGGTGTGGTCAAGATAGGAGCTTTGCACATTTCCTATTTAAGTTGTTCAAAATATTGAATTTCCTCTGGAGTCCATGAAAACACATCCTTATTAGTTAATGTATTTAAATATGTTGTTATTCTTCCATAGTTACAAACAAACTTGCGGTAGTAACCCGTCAAACCCAAAAATTCTCTAAGATTCTTCAATGTTTTGGGAATCGTCCAGTCCATCATGGATTTAATCTTGTTAACCTTGACACCTTAATGAGATACAATATGACCCAAATACTCTACCTCCTTCACCCCAAAGAAATATTTGGGCAAATTGGCATACAATTATCACTCCTTCAGTAGTTGTGGCACCCTGTTAACATGTCAAACATGATCTTCCCAAGACTTTCTATAGATTAGTATAACATCAAAAATACTAACATGAATTTTCAAAGGAAGGGATGGAAAATGGAATTAATCAACCCTTGTAATGTGGAAAGTTCATTCGTAAGGCCAAAAGGCATGACCAAAAAATCATAACGGCCTTCATGATTTCTGAATGTTTTTTTTTGGATATCTTCCTCCTTCATTCTAATATGATGATACCATGAATGGAGATCCAAATTTGTGAAGTATATTTATCCATGTAGTTCATATAACAATTCATCAATGAAGGGAATGGGAAAATTATCTTTAATCTTGATATTTTTGATCTCTGTATAATCTAGACACATACGCCATGAGCCCTCTTTCTTGAGTACCATTACCACCGGTGTAGAGTAAGAACATTGGCTAGGTATAGTAATGCCAACCTATAACATTTATTCAACCATACGGTCAATTTCACTCTTCTGGGCATAAGGGAATCTGTAAGACTTGATGTTAGGAGGAGCACTCCCACAAATTGAGTGAATAGCAGGATTATGATCGTGAGTGGGTGTAAGACCTCTAGGAATATCTTCAAATAATTTTGAATGATTATTAATGATCCTTTGGAGATCTAGGGGAATAGATGGCTTAGATGTTTGAACATATAGTGAGTATAGTTGTACAATTACAACCTGAAGCCCCTTTTTCAATAATTGTTTCATGACATTAGAGCTTAGCACCTTACTATGTTTCCCTGTGATACTCTTTAACTTAAATTCCTTTCCTTCCAATGAAAATTTCATGGAAATTTCTTGAAAATAAAAAGCCATGGTTCCCAATGATTGTAACCATTGGACCCCTAGTTCAACATTAGAACCACCCAATGGTATAGAAATCATTGGACTATTCATTAAATATTTCCCCGTAATAAAATTGATCTTATGTAATTTTCCTTAGAAATTGATAGTTCCTCCATTTGCAATCATTACTTGAAACTATAGCACTGGATATATAAAGAAATTGAGAGCTTTGGCTAATTTGCAGTGAATGAACTTATGAGCACTACTATAATCAATTAATACTATTAACTTTTTATTTTTGATATATCCTTTGATATTTAGGGTTTGAGGAGTGCTAATTCTAGTCAATGCATGACATGATATGGTGGAAGTCATCTCTTCAGAAGAAATATCTTCTACATATTCATCTTGAGATGGTTCTTGTTCTTTTTCTTGCTCTCCTTCCTCTTCACAATCTATGTAGATTAATTTATTCTCACTACACTTATGTCCCTTATTGTACTTGTTGTCACAATTAAATCATAAACTTTTTTCTTTTCTTTCCTCCAATTGTTGAGGTTTTAACCTTGTAGGTTGAGGTGGTTTATAAGAAGGAACATTATTCTATCGATATATGTTATGGGTGGTTCTTCTAGTAGCCATATCCATATTTTTACTTTCAACATTTATCACCACCCTGAACACATTCTCCAATGATTTTGGTTCCCAAAGGTGAACCACATGTTATATGTTATCCTTTAAAGTTCTTATGAAGACATCAATCAGGTGCTCATATGGAATATCTATTACCTTTATACTCAATATTTGGAATATCTCAACATGATACACAACTGAACCATTTTCCTTTAGATTTATCAATTGGATGAAGAAGGTATTGCTCCTTGTATCCTCATAATGTGCTATCATTTCTTCTGTGAAAATTGTCCAAGTGGCAAGTGATTTGTGGGAACACATACATTGATACCACACAAACTGATTAGGTTATAAATATAAGGATGTAATTTGTACCTTTTGTGGTTGAGGAACATCATGTAGATCAATTAACTTCTCAATCTAGAGTGTCCATGTGATTGGATCCTTTCCATAAAAATTTCTCTTATTGATATTAGGAAAGTGGTTGGTCTTCAACACAAAGATGGAGTTTCTATAGTCTTGATTCATCTTCCTTGTGTCCTCATGATGAATTTCATGGGATACATTGTCACTTTCAATTGGCTTCTCTATTAGAAAAAATTTCAACCCTTCCATGATCTCCTCTTTTAAGCCACCCATCGTAGTATCCATCATCACTTCCAACTTAGCTTCAGTTGAACCCATCATCCTTTGTAGTTCATATTTTGTTACTTATTTCTTTTGTAAATCATATTTGTCCTTACACATTTCTTAACCTTAATCAAGAGTCCAAGTAGGAGTGTTTTGGGGATTATTTGGTGTATAAGTTCCCTTTTTAGGTGGCATGTTGGTCAAGGATCACTACAAGGTAGGAATTCCTAATTGGTTTAAGCAGAGGTCCTCACAAAAAAGGGAGTGTCAGGTCATATAGCTCTTTGATATACATGCAGATTCCAACAATATTACTCAACCCAATATCTTAGGGAACTAACTAAGGAGGATTTCCCATGCCCTTAGTCATACTATCCGACTACCCAGGTACTAGAGAGTGATCTCTCTGAGTGTTGTTCTCAGCATACTATAGAAAAATGACATCCAAATGGTTTACTCGATTGGTCCTAGGATTATAGGGGGTCTCTCGATATATGTCAGGTACTTGGGAGCTCAAATGTATAGTATTTTTTTCTAATGTGCAATCAGTCGAAAGGGGCTTTGCAATATACTCTAGGTACATGGAAGAACCACACAGTCCACGGGTTGTAGCACTGACAAGTAATGACAGATCCTACGTTTAAAGACACCGGAATACATATGTACCTAAAAAAACCTAAGATTCTCCCAAATTTATGTGATATTCATTTTATCCCACTTTATTCCACTTCTTGAATCACCCCAGTTGGATCTTCTAGTCAAAAGATATGCAAATTTCCAAAAAACAAACGCACCTTTTAAAACCCTGATTTGGAGATTGTTATGCTAGCTAACCTTTATTTTACTGTAGCTCTGCAATTTCATCCCTTATGATTCTAAAATTTATACTTGAAGTAGACTTATGTTTCTTCTTTCCAACCCCATGAGTTATACCAAGACTGGATTCTCCAATAGATTTTTATGATAACCTTCCCAAGATGTGCTGATTTTTGTTCCCTTTCAAGAGAGAGAACTTGTACAGACTACCATGTGTCATACTGTCTTCACTTCAGAACTTGAAATTCATACTTGAAAAACTTTGGTTCATACCCTAATGAATGGTATAGGTCTCACAAAAGTTTTAGGTTTGTATATTCAGATATAACATTTTTCCCAAGAACGCTTATTTTAGATTGAAATCTGGATAGAGAGAGAGAGAGAGAGAGAGAGAGAGAGAGAGATTTCTCTTGAAATTCACATCACTAACAATAAACAAGCACATTTTAAACAAAACATAGAGAAAAATACACAACAAAATTAGAATTTACAAAGAAACACAAATCTTATCTTTATCAAACGGTTTAGATAGACTGAATGCAGATGTCGGACGTTCCATCCAAACTTAGGCTCTATTGCACATTAAATCTCTACAATAATCCATCCCCAAGATATATCTATGAATACACAAGGATGGGTGTATAGTATGGCTCTAAAACACACACACCAGACAACTATCAAGATCTCATATTTTTCTCAACCACATAGAAACTCCCAACTCACCAACTCTCTTTGCCCCTCAGCCTACATAATCCAAAGAAATGAGCCCCCGTCTTTGCAATGTAGTCCCTCAAGGTGTTCCCCTTCTTTCTAGGGATCTAGTGCTACTAGCTAGGAAATATCAATGTTGGAAGCTCCAAGGACTCTCATTTGTGGACATTTCTTTCTCAAATTCCATCATTTTCATACACAAAAGTATTATTTTCTTGTTGAAATAACTAGTATATATATAGAACCAAATAGAGATGGCTCTCTACCTCCAACATTTCATTCCCATGCCAAAATAAAGAACTATCATGAACAAGAATGGATGAGGAATGAGTGATTAACCAAGTGAAAAACCCCAACAACTAAAAATCATTGTTCATATAATTACATGCAGTAATGCACCATGTAGCTTCCCCAAGAAGCTCATGTAATCACTTTCCCACCTGATTCCAAGATGGATTAATAAATATTAAAATTTATCATGGCCCCTTTATCCTTCTCTCTCATGGAATAATATCCCCTTATGAATCTGTCCTTATATGTTCATAGCCGACAATGTGGTTTTATTATTAATATTCAGTTATTTCAACAAGAAAATAATACTTATGTGTATGAAAATGATGGAAGTTGAGAAGGAACTGTCCAGCAATGAGAATCCTTGGAGCTTCAAACATTGAGATTTCCTATCCAGTAGCATTGGAGCCCTGTAAAGAAGTGGAACAACTTGAGGGACTACATTGCAAAGAAGGGGGTCCATTTCTTTGGGTTGTGTAGGTTGAGGGGGAAAGAGATTTGGTAAGTTGGGAATTTCTATGTGGTTGAGAAAACTATGATATCTTTATAGCTATTTGGTGTGTGTGTTTTAGATTTATCCTAACCAACCATTGTTGTGTATTCATAGACTCATCTTGGGGATGGATTATTGTAGAGAGTTAATGTGAAATATATCCCAAGGTTGGGTGGAACATTCGGCATCTACAACTAGTCTATGTAAGCCATTTTATAAAGATAATATCTTTGATTCTTTGTAAATTGTATTTTCGTTGTGTATTTTTCTTTATGTTTTGTTTACAATGTGCTCATTTATTGTTAGTGATGTGAATGTCATGAGAAATCTCTCTCTCTCTCTCTCTCTCTCTCTCTCTCTCTCTCTCTCTNTATATATATATATATATATATATATATATATATATATATAGTTCTTGATTGTTTCATTTTCTTGCATCATGCTTCTTTAATTTACTTAATTTGTATTATATTTCAAAATTTTCCCAAAAGCACGAATTATTGAGGTACCCAAGCATGGGGTATGTTATAAGGCCTATGCAGATTCCATAGAAGATGAAGGGGTAGTACCTATAGGAGGAATATGTGTCAATATAAAATCAAGAGTTGTAATCAATGGTGTGGAGAGGGGTTGGAGGATCTAAATACCATAATGGAATCCCTAAGGAAGTATTGGGAAAAGATAATGTAAACATCACAAGGATTCTTACTATTCTTGGAAGGGGAAATATAAATGATACTTGAGAAACGAGAGTCCTATGAGGGGGATTCCCTTTCCATGATGTCATTGAGGAGACATAAGATGTGGGATACGCTTTTATGCCATGGGTTGTTGGGATGTTGTCATCATACACAAATTGGATGGACCTAGGTGGGTGATTATAGGTGGAGGACCATAATATGTTCCAAGTGATCCATAATCATTGAATATTTTAGTACTAACATTAGATAAGGATGAAATCCTTTGGTTCTCATCATATAAGGCCAAATGTTATCAATATTAAATTGAGATTTAGGATCATAGTAAGTAATATAATTAATGGAAACAACCTTCCCATCACGAGGGAAAATCATAGTACAAAAAAACGATGAGGCAACTACCTTCATTTAATATATAAAACTACATTCTAAAATAATGTTGTAGTGTAAAGGAGCATCTATAACCGCGACATCAATGAGAATTGTTTTTTCAATTAAGTAGATGGGGCGGTTTTGATACAACTCTTCTAGTTGGGAGGGTTTATCATAATATGCATGGAGAGAAATTGTAGATGGGAGTAATATTTGGGGAGCCTAATTTATTCCAAACACAAGTAGGAATAATACATGTGGATATTCCCTCATTGATAATGAACAATTATTTACTTCATTGTGATTAAAAGTTGAAAGGAAATAGAAGGGGGAAGATAAGGTTCGTATTAGTTGATATAAGAAAACATCATCTGATCATATATAGGATATACCACACCCAATGCATATATAAAATCCTCCCATTTCATAGGGAAATTATATAGGACTTCTAAAAATGACATAACAATAGGATATTAAGCTATATCATGAACTATATTGTAGTTATAGGAAGCTCACATAAGGGGATTAGGGGCATTCTGATGTAAATGAACCTTTGGCACCTTCGGGGGAAGACCAAAACTATGTTTGGGAGTATATAAAGGTCCATTGATAGTTTACGGGGTTTCATTTGGATTAGTAGGTTATGCTTTAGGGGGTATTCCATATTGACAAGATTGGCTTGATAGATAAATGACAATTGAATTCATCTACAATATTTGGAAAGTACCATATCCATGAAGGTTGGAATTGGCAGGATAACCAAAATAAGTGGTTTATGTTGTGGATACAAATCTTTGTGTGGGAAAATGGTTTCACCATACAACTAGTTGTGATAATGAAGGAGAGATAGTTTGAGTTCTAGAATAATTAGATGTTGCTTGAGCTTTCTCAAATACCTCTTTCAAGCAAATCAATTTAGGTAAAAGTGGACAAGCATGGTAATAATTTACATATACACCATTAATAGAGAAAGGATAATTCACTTGAAGATGAGGGTTCTTCCCCTATTTTGGTTTTGGATTATTACCTTGACTGTGATTTGTGGTATTTTGGTTACCATTGGTATTATTATTGGGATGTTGATTTTAGTTACCTTGAATCCCTTGGTTTTGACGTAATTTTTGTTTGTAAGAAAGTAATTTATGTTGAATTCTTTATGGTGAAATTTCAACTATTTCAATCTCAAATTAAATTTCAAAGTAGCCTGCAACAAATTTTCAATTTTCAATATAATTAAAACAAATTGACCATAGCTAATTAGGGATAAGAATAATAGTAAAATACCAATCACTTTAGTTTATTATGTCCCTTGATGTTGAGTTGTCTCTTGTCTATTTCAACTAATGGAAACCATATTTTTCCACCCATCCAACTATGAACACCCTCACCGTCTTCCTAGGTCTAAGAAACCTTGGGGGATTTATGATCCCTCTATGCCCAAATTCTCAAAACCACAACCCACTAGGATGTCCAAGAATACCAATAAAAATCACAGTCCAATGCTCACATAGTCATAGTTCTAGTACATCCTAGATTCAATGGTTTTTCCTCCCTCCCCAAACCATAATCTATTCTCCCCAATCATCATACCCGAAAAATATATCCAAAATTCCCTCTTATTTCCTTCTCCACCACTCTCCAGCTCATGAAGCTCAACTCTATCATCAAATAACCATTGATCCTTGACATCCTATTTGACATGCTATCCAAATTTAATAAATTCCATTCAAATCACACCATACTTAATTTAACTTGAATCAACACATATTTTTCCATACATTAAATATAGATAGATAGATATTAAATATTGAATTAAATAAATAATTTAATAATTTACATTAAATATATTTAAATCAATAATCTAATAATTAACATAAAATCTAAATAAATCAATTAATTTAATAATAACATTAAATCTAAATAAATCAATTATACTAAGACAATATAGACCCATGCCAAACAAAAATAACAATATTAATTTTAATACATAATAATAATACTAACATACATGCACAAGGTATATATGCATAGATGGCACATACATAGCTCATGCATGTACTAATGACAACATTCATCACATCTAATGAGAAATTCTTATATTTTCACAACCAAGTTGATAGTGCAATAAACCTTGTAATGAATTAATCAATCATTTATACTAACATAATAACAACAATTCATCACTCACAATAGCTCAAAATGAATGAAAAATTCACCTAGATCATCATAACCAAGTTAAGAATTTAATACAAAAAGAAAAGGGAATAAGTTAGGTACTAAGGTTACATGAATAAAACTCAACATCACTCTCAACTACATCGAATCACCCTTCCTCCCTAACGTACTTACATCTTATAGATTATATCTTTCCTCTATTAGACTATATTAGAGAGTCAACTATATTTGAGCTAACACTAGATAGAACCCATAAGAATAAGTGTCAATGACCATGACCAAGCTTCCTCAGCAGGAAACTAGTAGTTTCCATCAAATGTCTATGGGAATGTGGCTAAACACAACTCTCCTATGACTCCAGGTTTTGGAGGATAAATGGTGGGCGATACCTACACCCTCTTAGAAAATGGAATTCCATGCTAAACCTATTAGAAGATAAGAAGAAATATTTAAACAATAAAGTAAATGACAAAGCATTCACATAGTACACAAAAACTTTACCTTGGAAACCCAAACAGAAAAACTATCATTCATTGAGCGTATTTCTCTCTTGTTATCTTATTCATTAAAAATAAAGAGTTACATGACTAACCTTGGTCTACACCTAAGACATAATAATCATCATACCCTCTTTATTTACACAAGAGCAACCCTGTACCCAATTCGTCTTAAATATACATGAACAAGAACCTCTGATGCATTGATCTAAATATTATCCTGATGATTAACTACATATCATATTTTTCAGTATTACAACACACCTTGTTTATAGGCTTTAGAGTAGGAAAACCCCTAAATAATGATGCCCAAAAAATGGGTTACAGATCCACACATATCATTGGCTAAAAATATCTTGAATCTCGAGATTCTATTATAGTCAAAAACCAATTGGATCACCAATCGACCTTCATTTGGTCTTTAGTTGGTTTTCACAAGACCTCTTATTGGCTGACCTCTCGACTTTCTATCGATCACTTCAACTTAGACTTTCCTAGTGGATCACTTCAACCTTCATATTTCACCACAAAGAATATAACACTCAATATTTTCTCACCTGTTGTCTTCTTTCCTGAAATATGAGAACGTGAAATTTTGTTTGCAAACCTAGGGTAGCGATTCCCATTGCCTCTCTGCACTAATATAACTTCACAACACTCACATACTTGGTTAAATATTCTTCTATGTTTTCCAGCATGTCTAATTTCTCCAACAACACCTTATTTCTTTCCACCATGTCTCTTATGAAATTGTAGTGTACATCAATATGCTTCATCTTGGAATGATAAGTCAGGTTTTTTGCCAGAAATATTTGACTCTAACTATCACAATTTATATTCATATCTCTTTGGACAAACCCGATACGTGAAAACAAACATTGCATCCATACCTTTTATTTTCTTCCATGAGTATCTACCATGTATTCAACTTATGTTATTGACAAGGCTACGAACGCATGTCCCTTACTCATCGAGTTGATTTCTCCACTGAAAATATCGAAAAAATATCCATTGGTCAACCTTCGACAATCCAAATCTCTATCCCAATTGATGTCAACAAAGCCATGCACTTCTACTTCACTATAAACTCTGATTTTCCCTTGGTAGCATGTAGATTAATATTATGTGCTACACAAATACCCTAATACTCTCTTGAAATTTTTCTAGTTCTCCTTGTTAGGTATCAACATGTATCTTATCAACACTCCCACTATATGGGAAATTTTTGTTCTAGTGAATACCATCGCATACATGAGAATACCAATAACACTTGCATAGGGAACACATTCCATGTCCTCTCTTCTTGTGTCTTTGGACACTATTCAATAGTTAGCCTTGCTCCCATAGGAATTGGAACCTTTACAGGTTTACAATCCTGCATGTTGAAACACTTTAGAATTGTTTCAACATAGTTCCTCTAGTTTCAAAAACATGTCATTGACATACAAACCTACATATATGAAACACCCACCTTCTTCCTTGGAATATACAAAGTGATCAACTTTGCTTCTCTCAAATCCCAAAATAAGGATGTATGTGTCAAAATTTCAGTACTGTATCCTTGGAAATTTATTTAGACTATAAATGGATCTCTTTAATTTGGACACTAGATATTTATTTCCCTTTACTGCAAATCCTCCAGGTCGTTTAATGTAGATTTATTCTTCCAGGTCCCCATGTAGGAGTGTTGTCTTCACATCCATTTTCTCTATTTTGAGATCAAATGTTGTAGCCAGAGACATTAGTAATATAATGTAAGTTAATTTTGAAACAGGGGAAAAAATATCATTGAATTCGACTCCTTCGACTTGGGAATATCCTTTTGCTATCAGTCAGGATTTGTATTTATCGAATTTACATGTTGAGTTCATCTTTCTCTTGAACACCCACTTGCTACAGATGGGATTTCTTCCACTAGGTAACTTGAAAAAATCCCACGTATCATTATTTTGCAACTATTATGTCTCTTATAGCATGGCATACTTCCAGAGTCTACCCTTTTTTGAGTTGACTGCCTCCCCGACTAGCTTGGACTCCTCGTCTATGGAAGCTAACAAAAATGCAGAATGAAAATCAGGAGGAATATACTTTTCTACTATTTCTTTTACTTGTTTAAACCTTCTTACAACCGATTTTAGTTGTTCCACCTCTTCATCTGATTCAATTGAATCACATTTGATTCAATTGAATCATCTAAATCATCCTATTCATTTCTTAATTCAAACCTTACCTTCTATGGATTTTTCTCTATTGGAACCACTTCAGACTCAAACTTACCTCTTACTTCTCTAAAGACCACATCTCGAATGTAGGTTATTCTCCTTGATGCAAGATCACATACCTTATATCCTTTCATTCCTTCTTGCTCCTCTTTTCCTTAGGAACATGCACAAATGCATCAAAAGAAAGTGCTTTGAGATTTAAAAGTGAAGGCTTCTTTCCAAAACATACCTCATGTTGAGTCATGTTGAATAGTGCTAATGGAGGAGACATATGCACCAAATATTTTGTAGTGCCGAGTGCTTCTTCCATGAATTATTGTGTGAGCCCAACACCATTGGGAATGCTCCTTTCCTTGTCCATCAATGTTATATTCATTCTCTCAACAACTCCATTTTGTTGTGGAGTATATGGTGTGGAATGTTGGCATGCTATGCCACGCTGCTTGTAGAACCTCAAAATCCTTTCCACATAATTAACCACCATTGTTAGTTCTTAGCATCTTGATCATATTCTTTGTTTGATTTTCCAAAAGATATTTAAACTCTTTGAATTTCTCGAAAACCCATAATTTGTTCCTCAGGAAATATATCCATACCTTCCTGGAAACATAATCTATGAAGGATACATAATAAATGGATCCACCAAGTGAATGGATTGTTAGAGGCCCAAACACATCACTATGAAACAATTCTAGTATCTCATTTTCCCTTGTCACTCCACATAGGAGACTAAATTCGATTTTGTTTTCCATATATGTAATGTTCACAAAACTCGAATTCTAAATTAAATTCAAGAAAACCTACGACCATACCTTTGGTTTTCATGTCTTAATGTCCCTTTTATCCAATATGTCCCATCCTCTCATGCCATATATAACATGGTCGACTCGATTTTATGAGAACTTTTTGAGTTAGTTTGAATCGAATCAGTCCAATATGTGTCGAGTTGAGTCGAAGATGAGTCAACTTTAGGAAAAACAATGTTGTTGCATCCAATTGAGTCGACATTTCGTAAAAAGTTGTATAGGGTTCCAATCCAAACTCCTTTCATTAAGAGCATCACACCTTTGACCATTTTGCGCGTATACTTTTTAAAAAGAGTGTGTACTCTTGCATCACTCATATTGTTGACAGATATCAGGTTTCTTTCCAAACCTGAAATATGTAGCACAACTGGAAGGGTTCTACTCCTTCCATCCTGTAGTATCAGTCAGACTCTTCCTTGTCCAACATTTTTGGTTGTCAATTCATCCCCCAAGAAAACAGCTCCTCCTTCATATCTCTTATATTTTTAGAACCATTTTCTATGAGATATCATATGATAGGACGCTCCTGAGTCGATCAACAAAACATATTGATATGATTGTGTACTAGTCAATGCCATATACACATCGCATCCTTTATCTGGAGTGGTCTTTCTCTTAGTCGATTGCTTCTCATTGGATCCCTTGTTGAATTCTATCACCTTCAACTTGTATTCCATTTTATAACTCCCATCTTTACCACATTTCTAGCATCTTATCATCAACTAAACCATGGATTTATATCTACCCTTTTACTTAAACTTTCTACCATATAATTTTTATTCATCTCTGTCAACCAATTGACCTCTCACCATTAAATCATATTTGGTCGATCCTTCCATGTTGTTCTGCCTCATTTATTCTAACAGTAGAGATGAAACCACATCTTATAGCAATAATGTAGTCAAATTATCCCATGTGGCCACAACTAAGATTTCCTAGGAGTCTAGCAAATAACATAATAGGATAATACATTTCTCCCCGTCAATGATTTTAATATCTACAAACAATAATTTTATTATTATAGTATTTAATTCATTTGAATTCTTAGTTACCGAACTACCATCACTCATCCTCATAAGATACAATTTCTTTCTAAGGAACAACTTCTTTACCATGTATTTTGAATGGTACAAGCTTCCTAACTTTTCCCATAACTTGTTGGTTGAGTCTTCACCTGAGACTTTCAACATCATCAAATATGTAAGACATAGTTGAATCATAATCCTTTCCATTATTTAGATTTTCTCCCATTCTTCCCTTGACATACCTCTCAGAATGGTACCCAAACAAACTATTTCCCATTATTCTTGATCTACAAGGAGATGTTCAATTTTAAGCTTCCAAAGCTCAAAACTCTAGTCATTGAATTTTTCGATCTCTATTCTCAAACTACTTGCCATTATTTTAAGAACAAAATTAAATATCTATGATTTATGGCTCTTACTAGACCTATGGTTTATCTCATATCTAATATTTTCAAACCAATCTCTGATACCACATGTCATAGAATGGACTTCCACACTAGAACTAGTAGAAGGGAAGAAGATAGATTTAAACAAAGCAATCACACAGTACATAGAGATTTTACAATGTAAACCCAAATGGAAAAAAAAAACATTCCTTGACCATATTTCTCTCTTGTTGTCTTATTCATTCAGAATAAAGGGTTACATGACTAACCTTGGTCTACACCTAAGACACGATCATCATCATACCTTCTTGTTTTACACAAGAACTACCTTGTAGACAATTCAACTTACATCTACATGACCCACAAACTCTAATAGATTTTTTTTTAGTATTACAACATGCCTTATTTATAGGCTTTACAATAGGAAAATCCCTAAAGAATGGATCCAAAAAAAATGGTTACAAATCCACGTAGATCATTGGCTACAAATCCATTGAATTTCGCGATTTTGTTATAGTTTGTTACTATTCATTTCACCAGCCGATTACCATTCGAACTCCATTTGGTATTCATACAGTTGCAACAGGACCTCCTAACGACCTCTTGACTTGCTATCGATCACTTTGACTTCGACTTTCATAGTCGATCACTTCGACCTTAAACTTTCACCAAAAATAATATAAGAACCCAACTCACCCCTCCTAATATAACTAGGGTCAACACCCTATCAAGGAACATATTATGTCACCATGTTCTTTTATCTTTGTCATTCAATATCTAGTTTCAACCACCATGCTACCAAAACAATCTGCACTTTCCCAAATATCATAGTAATGCATTTGAACTAATATAAAAACAACACAATTATGATTCCTATCATACCATTTCTCATTGGATTCCCATGCCATCGACCACTTTAAATATTACATTTAACTGGATATCATGTAGCCTTTTCAACCTATAGTTTAGCTTACAAAACAAGATCATGCATAACCACAAAATTGTTCACATGTGATTTCCACATTACTCATTGATAAACCATGTAAACCAACTAGTTAATCATCATATGCATGTTACTAATTTCATTAAAACCTATCATTCAAACCTGGTATCAATGTACCAAAATATTTTATTCAAAATTAGCATGTTGGAAGTAAATCCCACATTATCATCATTAATCACATAAAAATAATTATTCATACATATATGAAGGTCAACATGTCCATATATAGAATTGCCATTGTTATAACAATGTTTCATGGATAAGACAAAAATATAATTATATCAAAATGTAGTTTAGAATCCTAGGTCAAAATGGGCATTACAAACATTAATGGGGCATCAGGTTACCATGACTACAGAAAATGAATCTATTAGCAGAGGTCCAAGAAAGGGATAGTATCAATTCATATTTGCTACAATAAGAGAAGAACTAGTATAATCATGACCATGCACATGCTATTATTTAGTGGGTGATGAATAATAGGTTCTAGTACCAACTTGAGATGTGGAATGAGAAGAATTAGGTGAAGGGTTAGGATAAATTTAAGGTATCAATGGAAACCCTAAAATAAGAGGAGGGTATGAGGTAATAACTCCTCCATATGTGGTACCATACATATTAGATATAGGGGGAAGAGGGTATGAATTATTATGGAATAGAAACCCGACAACACCATTAGCTACATGGGATGACCTTCGTATTGACAAGTCACCATAATGGGAGTGAGGCGCATCAAAAATACCTTGACTAGGAATAGATCAGGTCATATTTTTGTTCCTTTTGGATGGATTCTTCTCTAGTCCCAAGCATGGTCAATGATGGGAGAAAGTAATGAATTCAAGAACCATATCATAATGAGTCTATCATTAATCTCATATTTATGCAAGACACTTCATTTATTCCATTCATGAATATGGTCCATGATATAGGTGGTGTTAGTCTAACAAAAAATTGTGAGAATGTTTATCCCTACTTCATGGAAAACTAGAAGTTGAAAAAAGGTTAATAACACCTTGGCTATGGAATCAAAGGTTTTATGAGAATGGTTTGGTTGATAAATATACCATTTGGTAGCCAAAATTGTTAGAGTGCATTGAAACAACCTCAATCTGATAGAATCATCCATGATGTCATTGGATGAGCACCAAATGTGGAATGAAATTATATGATTAGAAGTATCCTATAAAAGAATGACCCTCAAATTTAGGAATATTTGAGGATACCTTGGTTTCCATGGATGTATAAGTAGTGTTTTCATGATTAGGATCATTAATAAACTTGGTCAAATCAAGGAGATTCAACCCTTCCATATAATGTAAGGCAGGCTGGACTTGAGTTTGTGCTTGAGTAGTGTCGGTATTATTTCTTTCCATGGTGGGAACCAAGATTTTATCCAAAGGCACACTATTCAAAGGGGGAATAACTCTAGGAACACTTGAAATATATATCCTCAAATGGGTTGAGGGTTAAATATATGAAGAATATGAACTTGATGAATTCAAGGATGATGAGCCCAAATGAGGGATAGGATGATTGAATCTAACTCATTAATTAGGTGATAATATATGGTTAGGAATACTCAAGGTAGGTAGTCCACAAAGTCTACGACAGATTATTCTTGGGGGTGCAATGATTCCTTGGTGTAATATCTCTAAAAAAGATAATTAATCTATCAAAGTAATAGAGTTTCCAAAGAAATCAATCAAGAAAACAAAACGATCAAACAACAAAACTACATGCTTAGGTGACCCACGTGGTTTCAAGTATGTTTTAATTGCAAAATGGATGTCCTATTTAAATATTCTCTCCTATAAAAGAAAAATACTCTATCCAAGAGATAAACTAAAACTGATCAAACATGCCTAGACTTTGACCCTTCTAAACCCTTATCCAAATTGGTTGAAGGCACCACTAAACAAAGAGGATGAAGAATACAAAAAGAACATTTTAAACAACTATCGCAAGTGGTGGAAAAGTCCTTTATGGAGATGAGTGAAGGTGCAGATGAGATAGTTATAACTAGGAGACAAATGGTGATGAAGTCCCAATGGCCCATAGAAATATATCTCAATTTTCCTCCCTCCTAGGAGAGCGACCCATGTAGGAACCTAGTAAAATAACCACTAATCTACCTCTTCTTATATATGTGTAATAGGTTACCTTAAATTCAAGCCGAATCAAATGTTCAAAGGATCTTTAGTATTGAAATATATATGAGTATCAATCAAAACTCTAGTCCCAACCTTAAATTATCCACTCCAAAGAGTGAACATGTTGTTACACAGATCTTAACTGTATCTGATAGAAAGTATTTCAAGTTCCCTAAAATTCAACCAGTATGTTTTATATGTGAAATGGTTGTGGTGAATTATTTGGATTCCTATCCCAAAACGTAACTTAACTATAATATTATTTTGGCCCATGTGGAGATTAAGTGGGTTAAGTTAAGTGGTTAATTTTAGATTGATCTCGGGGCCATGAACCAAGCATATGATGAAGGTGTGAAGTTTTCTAACTTCAAAAGAAAATGCTTTGAAATAGAAGTACTTGTGATTAATGAGATATGAAATTGAAATTCCCATTGAAAATAAAGACAAGTACTAAAGAAAAAGAAACATTTTACTTAACTTAATGATCTTTCAAAGGAGAAAGAAGCATGAAATAATTTAGATGAACACATATAAATTCCTATATCAACCTAGTTAAGGAATGGGACTAAATGAGCATACAATTTGAAATTGAAAAGAAAAATAAACATGCCAAATACTAAGAATCAAAGGAGATTACGTTCTTTAACTTGAATGATTTTGCAATATGAAATACAATATCTATTTTAACAACAAACATGCAACGGTTAAAGGATGCAAAATAGGTATACAATGAGATAAAATAGCAAAGACTAAAACTCGAAACGAAAACCAAACAACAAGGAGAAGTACTACATAAATGAGGGAGTCTTTTATTTGCTCAATGTTTTTGTAAATGAAGTAAGAGTAAGAGATATTAAAGAAAGATATGGTTCTGAACTCAATATATTAAAATATAAATATGTAATGAAGTCAAAAAAAGTCCTAAAAGTGGAAGGTACTAGGAACTCTAGGAGCTCTTTTCTCAACCAACAAAGTTACCAACTTAACAAGAAATCTCTAGAGTTCTTGATGTTTAGAGATTGCATTTGGTGGTAAGTTTTACCCTCGAATCAAAAAGTCGTGCTATCGGTAGCACCCATTATTTGGAGGTAGTTAAAATTCCAACTTTTTTGAAATTGTGGCCTTGACAACCAAAAAGAAACATTAAAATTGACCCTCAAATTGAAAAGTGATGCTACTAATAGCACCAATTTGTTTTTTGGAGTTAAAATCATGACTTAAGTAAAACCATGGCCTTAACAATTGGTAACATCGCACATAAAAAACTCAAAATCGACTTCTAAATTGTTACTTGAAAATTTATTTATTTATTAATTTTTATTTTTTTAATTTTCATTAAAAAATAATTAGATAGAAAATAAATAAATAAAACTTTGCAAACAAATTTAAAAGATGAAAAAGAACCCACATTTAGGAAAAAAAATCATAACCCATTTTTAATATTTTTTTAAATTAAAAAAAAAAAATTAACCCCCCC
>ML777128.1:1380064-1390213 GCA_009831015.1 Picea engelmannii
CCTATATTAAAACTACTTAAAAAAATGCTTAAAATCAATTTAAAATGAAGAAAAAAAAAAAACAAATTAAAAAACATTTTCCAAAACACAGTTAAATCTAGCAAACTAGGGTGGGGGGTGATTTTGAGAATCATGCCTTCCCCCTCCACACCCACACCCACTCCTTGCTCCCTACCCATGCCCTATCCCCTCACCTCCCCCCACCCTCCATCTGCCCCTCCCCATCGCCTCCCCCATCCCCATCGCATTTCTCACACATGAGCCCAAGTAGTGGCGAGTTCCAAACCCACTGCTAGATGGGATTGTCTGCAGGGGGGGGAGGATGGCATGGGGGGTGGGGAGGGGAAGGCGGTGGGCTTGGGGAGGGCATGAATGGGAGTGGGGGAGGGGGGGGAGGGGGGGAAGGGGTGGGTTGAGGCATGGTGAGGAGGAAGGAGTAGGAATGGGTGTGGAGGGGGGAGGCATGACCCTCAAAATCTCCCTCCCCCATTTTGCTAATTTTCAATTGGTTTTTGGAAAATGCTTTTTAATTTATCTTTTTTAATGTTTTTTTTTTATCATTTAAATTATTTTTAAAACATCTTTATTTTGTTTATTTTGTGTTTATTTTTAATTTGTTTTCCAGTTTTAGTAGAGTTTTTTTTTAATTCTTTATTTTAGTTTTTTCTAATTTATTTTTTAGTTGTAATTTGGGTGTTTTTTTAGGTTTTATTGTCATTTTTTGTGTTTATTCTTTTAATTATTATTGTTATTTAAAAAATTTCATTTTTGGGGAGGTTTTAATAATATGATTTTTACTTTTTTTTTAGTTTATGATTTTCTTAAAGACATTTAAAAAAAAAAATTGTTTTTAGAGTTTTGTTTCTTTTCTATCTATCTATTTTTAATGAAAATTAAAAAATAAAATATTAATAAAAAATAAAATTTCAAGTAACGATTTAGGAGTCGATGTTGAGTTTTTTTATGTGCAATGGTATCGGTTGTCAAGGCCATATTTTCACTTAAGTCATAATTTTAACTCTAAAAACAAACTAGTGCTACTAGTAGCATCACTTTTCGATTTGAGGATCAAGTTTAATGTTTTGTCCTTTTTTCAAGGCCACAATTTCAAAAAAGTCATAATTTTAACTACCTCCAAGAAAAGGGTGTTATTGGTAGCACCTCTTTTTTATTCGAGAGTTGATTTTGGTTTTTTTGACACAAAAATATGGGTGTTTTGGGCCAGAGTCCTTGTTTTGAGCTCATACTTCTCGTTAATTTGGAAACTATGTTAACCTACATCATTTATCCAATAATTCATTACAAAATAGCACCAGTACCCTAAAAGAGTACTACTCAGACTGAGATGAAACCATAAATAAAAATAATAGTTTTGGGAATAGTATAGAAAATTTTCCCAAAATATATGTTGGAAGTGAAAAAACAATGATTAGTTTCTAATATAAATGAGTTCAAACACCCCCGCCACAAAAAAAATAAAAGAAGAAAGAAATTATGTTGAACAAGGTTCTATTTCTACACTAAATGAGTGGAAAAACAAGGGTCAACAGCTATGTTGGCCCTAAAACTAACTGTGGAATTTGTGGACC
The DNA here is from genome assembly GCA_009831015.1 of Picea engelmannii. NCBI lineage: Eukaryota > Viridiplantae > Streptophyta > Pinopsida > Pinales > Pinaceae > Picea > Picea engelmannii. The sequence continues at coordinate 1,381,654 of ML777128.1, forward strand.
CATTCCTAAGGTAGAAACAAAGGGTTCCAACTTGGAAACTTATGTGCAAACATAATATAAATGAATAGAAAGAAAATTCCTAAATTTACACTATGAGTGAAGGGGGTGAGGGGGGAAACAAGCACACCCACAACTAGGGAAGAAGATTTGGATTTTTTTCCTAGTGGAGTCACCAATCAAGTATGTGAAATTTGTGACAAGGGTGTACAAAATACACTAGCTTGTATTAATCATAGACAATAATGTATTTTATAGAAAGAAAACCTAACTCTAGATATACTTTATAAGTCTGATATCCTAACTTATTAATGCAAGAAATAATACAAGAAATAAGGGATTACATCATCTTGAACATGAAGTTTAAAAAGGATGTAAAGAATGCTCCATTACCAATGAATATGCCAATAAAATGCCTATGAAGAGAGCTTGATGAAGATTATGGGATTCAAAGCCCCTTCTTCGGATGGGTCCTTGACTTCCTTGGTGAGTTGATGACTCCCTCCTTGATGGATAGGCAAAGCACCTAGACAATAAATATACTATCAAGAGGAAGAGGTCCTTAAGGTTCTCATGGATTTTTGAGAGCATAACCTTACTTGTGATAATGGATTTATGGAGAGACCTCAAAGGATTTGTTTATAGGTAAAATAGTGGTTAAACCCCATTGACATGGTCTTCCAAAGAGTGGCTAAATATAACCAATTCAATATGAATACCAACAATTAGGGTTTAAGTTCATCCAATATAACTAACTTCCCATTTTGGCAAATTAGACCCATAAATAGTCAAACATGGTTTTTTTGCAAAGTGGTGTAGCTTTTAGGGGTATTATCTTTATTGTTTGAGTGCACTTATTGGGGGTAATATGTATGCTATCACTTTTTGGTCAATTTAAAGGTTTGTCTCTATTGTTTCCAGTGATTTTGAGGTCATATGGTGGAGGAAAGATGATGAAAATGGAAGTTATGCATAGTAATAGTGACATATTTTTGTAAGACTACAAAAAATGTCACAAGTGAGAAATTTTAGTGTGATAACAAAATGTATTTCTTAGATCCTATACCATAATATGATGATGTTTGGATCCTATGGTAGGAATTAAAAAGTAAAAGAACTATTAAATTTATTTATAGTTGGGGCAAGATGGTAGATAAATCTAGGAGAAGAGAAAAACAAGTTACACAAATATTGGCTAATCTTTTCACCTTTTTGGATGAAAACTTATATATTGTTTCATAAATGGAGGAAGTGGATAAAACAATAAAATTTTCATAGATTCATGGAAGAAATATTGTACTTGGGATATTCAAGGTCATACTCACCTAGAATGGATTAAACAAGGTGATAAAATTTCTAATTTTTTTTTTGACTTTCTTAAATTGATCTATAAATTACCATGGATATTTTACTAGAATGTTTTGTCGCAACACATCTTATAATATTCTACAACATTTTACTATGCATTGTTTTACTTTAGATTGTATATTTAATATTAGTAGTTTAACACATAGTTAACTGAAATAATTTGAAACTAGATTGAAACAAGCTAAGAAAATAAAACACCATCCACACAAAGAACACAATATGTACCCTCAAAAAATCAATATGACAAAAAACTATCTAGAAGGTGAGGCCTATGCCCTTCTCTTTTCTTCTCAATTAAGAAATTAAAGTACAAGTAAAGTGCACTCACTATGGAGTTTCCATGGACACTGTGGATTGAATGGCTACTACAAGATATTCTACTTTATTTGTTATTATTCAATATCTCACTCCTATATTCTCTAATCAACCATGGAAGAAAACACAATACAATAATAATGAAACCTCTTCCTTTCGTAGTAGCCCAATATTTAACATAAAATGGTAGTCGTCTAGGGTTAGGTTTAAGGTTTTTGCATGCCTGAACCCGCAATTAATGGCATAGTTTTGTACCCTTCATAATCTTCTTAAAAGTTTGCATGTGACTATATCCACATGTGTGAGTAATGTGAGTAGATGTTGCATCCCATTGTTACCATGGTGATGAAAAATATAGCAGGCATAACTTTTGCATATGAACTCTAATTGAGGTGATGTTCACATCATTGGAAATATCTGTGGTGTAGATCAATTTGGAGAGGCTATAGCTATGATCACAATGTTTTGACCCAAAAAATGACCATTTAATGCCTCAAACAAATGTTGGAAGGTTTTGGACCCCAAATCACCAAATTGGGACCTACCTATAAAATGGGCCCTACAAGCGAATAGCTCCAATGTTTCCACCTAGAAAGTACAAAAATAGATGAAAAAGTATATAATGATTCATTTTGGATCATACTTATCCATTTAAGGAGGATTTTGGTCCCCAAAATATTTTACTGAAGGAGGTGAGGAAATTTTTCCTTTAACTTCTCTCTAGATTACCATTTGGCCTTGCATGAAAGTTGTTCTTTAAACCCAACCTACCAAAGTTCAAATTGCCCTGTTTGGTTGTTTTCAAATAATTCTACAAAAATAGATATTTTTCTAACTCTTCATGAGATTTTGGTGCTAAGTCCTTTGTGGTAGGTAAGACTTGCTCATCAATTTACTAGTCCAATATGGAAGGCTGATAGAGTTTCAAATTTTCCACATTCATTATTGAGTAAATGAAAATATATGGGGGTATATTGAGTCTTTAGGCATTATCAGCCACCCTTTTAAACACTTCAAAATGACTATAATATAGATCCTTGATATTCTTACTAGGACCATGTATCCTTTCTTTGTTTAAATACAACCAAAATCTATCTCCCACCTTGAATGATTTCTCAATCATATGTTAATCATGTTGGGACTTGTACTTTTCCTATGACTTCTTCAACATCTCATATACTTTCAAATGTATCTTCCTAATCTTATCAATCAATTTTTTACCCTTCAATGCTTCTCTTGTGGTGTCTTCCCTCGCTCCTGCATGTTGTCCATATACAACATCTAAGGGTGAAGGTGGAAAATAACCAAAGCAAGTTTCAAAAGTGGACTTGCTAGTAGAAGTATGGGGTGCTCTATTTTAAGAGTGTTAAATATAAACCAAAATTTCATCCCAGGTCCTTGGAAGCTTCTAATTGTAACCGCTAAAAATGATAAACCAATGTATTGTTCACTACTTATACTTCTATTTTCCCATCTTCTTTTGGATGTAAAGAAAGTTGAAATATATCAATATATTGAACAATATTAAAAAAGTATGGAGGGGAAGATAACTCTTTTATTGAAAACAATATAAGTGGGTAGTTACAACTCGAACTTAACCGTCGGCACCACCTCAAAGACAACCACCAAGTTCCTCCACTAGTCCTTCAAGCATCTACTCAACACAATGATTCTTCCTTGAATGAATCAAAAGGGATAGTAAAACACACTATATTCATATATGAGAGAGGAAGGAATGTTGGAAAACAAGTTTCCATATCAGGGGGATGCTACTCAGAGGCATAGGGAAATAGGGAAGCTTTCAAATTCGTCATCATAATCTTGCACCTAGGTTGTCCTCCCATCCATGCTCCCAATAGGTGAGTATGTACCATCCTCAATGGGTTTTGGTGGTTGTGGTTCATTGTGTATGGGATAGGGGAAGGTTTGGAACGATCCCAACTGGAAACCTCGCTCCAAAATGTGGAATATTTTTATTTTTTCTTAAATTTGAGGGCATACATGGTTTGTACACTAGAAAATAGCATATGTATGCAATTTGTAAACTAGAGAAACATGTATGGCAAAAAAATTTCTGTTTTTTGAATGACAATGATGGATGAGAGTGGGATTTAAGTTTTCAAGTTAGATAATGGACTAGGCCATCTCACAAATGCAAATTTGGTGTGGCAATTTGTGGTATAATGAATGCCTCCTAATGTATGAGGTCAGAAGAGAAACTGACAGTCAAAATACATTATAACTCTGAAAGGTGAGGATGCATTGAAGTAAGTCCAATGAAAGTTCCCAAACAACTGATCCAAGAAAAAAAAATATCAACAAAAATCAAGTAAGAGTATTATCTTCCTGAGTCAGGCATACCCATGCTTAAGAGTGATGCAAGCATGGTCGAAAACTCAAGTACACTGTAGATCCGTGAGTAATGAAATCATAACTGATTTCCATGGCCACAAAAACTATACGTAATTGATCCATGTGATAGATATGGAAATAATAATCATGGCCATGAAACATACACAGTGGTTCCATGCAAACATATATCATAGCCACAATGGATACACAATAGAGCTATGTCCCAAAATTAAATCAGAGGATATCTAGAGAAAAGAAGTGAACAAACTAATCCTCTGCAGGTACCAATGTTTTTTGGGGTGCTAAAATCAATATACATCAGGTAGGAGAAAAAAATATGTGATCCTCGTACTTCACCCAAAGTATTCAAAATGATCTTTCATTGTACGTGTCTACACTATGTGAATAAATGTGTTCGAGTCAAACACAATGAGACATTGTTTGATTACCATTCATTTATGTATACCGTTAAAATATGCAATACAACCCACCGATTATGATAATGGGTGTCAATGTACTGAGTACAATATAACAAGTGTGAATAAATGAGTTGATGTAAAACACCTGATATAATCTTCCAATCAGGGTACATTGATGTATTCCCATTGTCAATAGTGAGGGAATATGCCACTGATGAATGTAATCCCCAAGCTACTAAAATGACTCTATATCCCTATCTTAGAGAAAGATGTGTTGAGGTCGATAAGACGAGATCCGCTAAAAGGAGGGCATTACAGAATCCCCCATCATGCAACATGAGGAGTAGAAAAAGGCCAAATATTTGGAAGGAATCAGAAAAAAATATTGTAAGGACCACACTGAGGTATGACTTTGGCATGCACCAAATGGAATAACGCACAACATAGACTTTATGAATAATAGCCAATTATGAAGACTACTGAAAAATATGAGGAATCCACCAATGGGGACAAATGGAAACCAAGGTACCACAGAAATCCATATGTTTCATGATAGTTTTTTATGTCGAACACAAGGGAAACCACTCAGTCAATGAAAAATGTTGGTTTTTCATCTGTTGAGTGCAAGGTCACCTATAAATGATGGAAATAGGCCCACAGTGCAATTCTAGGTTGTACTCTCATAGAAATGTGTCAAAGTTGATAAGAGCAGACCCACTAGCAAGAAGTCAATGGGGACCTTCTATACTAGCATGAGTGAAGTACAAATATACTTATGAAACTAAGACATACTTGACTGACATGGGAAGGCCAATTTGGAAATTCAAGGATACTTGCAAAGTGGCCAACTCAAGGTGAAACTTCCCTTGAAAAAAAACATGACTCATTATGTGACTGAGGAATCATGGATTATAAAACATGATACATTTGTGATACAAGAGGCATTAACATAGGCTCCATATGATTGGAAGGATAACCAACCAACAAATATTATACTCAATAATGATAAAAGTGTATCCTAATTCCATGCTAAACCAAAAATATTGATATATTGACTCAAGGATTATGCCTTTTTAATGGGAGAAAAGTATTGTTTCCAAAAAAAGGAGATAGATTCTTTCCCTCCTTATTTTTGTTTTTGTTTTATATTTTTTTTGTCTTTTTCATGTTGTTAAATCCTAAAAAAAAGAATAAAAGAATAATATAGTACAGTGGAGAAGATGAGTGTCACGGGGAAATGAGCTAGTTCCAGAGCACAAGGAACATACCTATGCTTAATGAAATTAAGCTGTGTAGGATAAGAAAAATCAGGGGAATGTCTTCTCCAGGGATAAAGGTGTCGATTCACAAAGGCATAAATTGCAAGGCTATAAATTGGTAGGAATGCATAAGCAAATGGTTCAACAGTGGAAAGTTGAAGCCGACATTAGGCCTAGAAGAGAAAGTGATAAATATGCAATGCAATCACAACTCAACAAACTTTTGGAAGGCCCATGGGTAAAATATTATGCAGACAGATATTGAGAGGAATTCATGAGGCTTCAACATAAAAAACTAGTGGGACTAAACATGGCTTCCGATCCTACGGAAAAAACTGCAGCATGGGTGTAAACAATGCCAGTGAGGTACTAACTAGGACACCCATGAAGAAGTAAGCTCTACCATCCATAAATGACACCTTTAAATAATATTGAAGGTATGATTTTGTGAATGGATGGGGTGGACCCTATGGAAGATATGTGAAGGATACAGATAAATGTATTTTGCAGGCGGAAAGTAACCTACTCTATATTCTAGTGAAGAACACAATACATACTGAATAATCCAAAAAGTGATGACATATGTAGCACCATACGTTAGAGAGATTCCCATAGGTAATGGATAGAAAAATATTGATAAGAATATATGTGGCTTCAACGCAAAGTCATGGTGGGACTAAACAAGTCTACCAATCCTAATAGCAAACTTGTAGCATGGGCACCAAAATGAAAAGGGGTTCTAAGTTAAGGAACCCATGGAAGGTAGGCTCTACCATTAAAAAAATGAAATTTTAAAGTGGATGGATGGGTTCATGTCACAAGTTAATGGGATCAATCCTAGGGAAAAGTGAAAAATGCAACTGAAAATGCAAAGTGTAAGGTGTATGAGACCTATTCAAAATACTAGTTATACAAGAACAATACCTACCTAGAGTCTTTAAAAAGACTCGTTCAACTGAAAAAGGAGAATAACATGTCCAGCGTATCCTTATACAACTTGAAAATGAGACAACCATGCTACAAATTCCTTTTCATTAGTTCAATTAAGGAGAAATAGAAAAACTATGGAAAAGTGGGTGTAAAATATTTATTAAATAGTGATAATTTTCCATTTTACCATGTTAATTTCACAATTTACCCAAAATTGGTGAAAACCCTCTCAACTTCGAGTGAGGATTGCAGGAGCTTAGAGCGATGAAGACTCTTGTTGTCTAGACAATTTAAGCTTCTAACCCTACTTTTCAATTATTTCCATTTACTTTTAAATATTTCATGATAATTTGAAGAACTATCCCCTTTTTCTCACAAATTTTGTGCATATGCCATTCCTCTTAAAGTGAATTTGTATATACACTATTTGACCAAGGGAAAATCGTGGATGTCCATGTCTGTCCTAACTATGAATAGTGTATGACTTGGATTGAATGGAAAAAATTTAATAAATTGACTCCCTTCTTCCTTGAATATTGCAGGATGTTTTTCCAATGGAGAGAGTGTGAGCATGAGGATGTTGATAATGTTGTGGTTGACAATGATGACACTATGAATGATCTTCATTGATGTGGAATGTACAAGTTATTTCAATCCAATGGTATGTGAGCACGAAGAAGATTTCTCAATCTCCTCATTGACTATTGGCATCCATATGTGGAGGCATTCATGCTTGATGGGAAGGTATTAACAATCATGGTGGAAGATATTTACTTCATTAATGACCTTTCACGTAGAAGCGAAGTAGTGAAATTCAAGACTCGCAGAGGATACAACTTAACTATTAATTAGTATATAGTTTAATATGGTTAGGATGGAACCGAGAAAGTAGGCACACAAATACCTATCAAGAACATAAAACATTTGAGCCCCAAAGTGATCCTATACATTATGAGATGCATCATTGGATCATCCTCCTTACACCACGATTCACGGTCCCAAATTAAATATGTAGTCTAATGTTTGATACCAATATTATTTAATTGTAGCACTACCATGCTCAACTATATGAAGATGCAGTTGACGGACTGCAAGTTGCGAAGGAATAAAAATTTCGGGTTTGGTATTGTTCTATGTGATTTCATTTTTGAGAGAGTATCGAGTATGAGATCAAGGAATTTTGTGAGATAACACCAATGACAATGGACTACATTGGTACTATGGACCAAGCTATTGGAACACCTTTCAAGGGTAACATTGTTCAATCCCTTTGATGATTCCTTCTTCGAATAGTGGGAACGACAAATACCTGCAATCGAGGACTATCCATACGTCGAGATTGAATTTTCCTGAGATCCAGACATAATTGTAGCTCTCAGTGTAGTTCTTGGACATATAGGTAACCTTTATATTATTGTTTATTTAATTTTTAATTTTTATATTATTATAAGATAAAATAACCTATATTTTTGGTGAGATCCACATTACTAAAATGTGCCTTTTGAATGTGCAGATAGAGCACCAACGAGACCAACTTACCTCTCATGACACAAGCCCTGGGGAAGAGGTGAGGCAGAGTTCAGTTATGATTCAATGAGGAAACTATAAAGAATGGGAAGAAACATGGAGGATTTGACACACCCTTTCCCTATGGAAACCATAGATGATCTGCTAGTGGGGATGCAATGTTATGTTGTTGGTGTATCCTAAACATGGGTCTACCTTTTATGGCATTTACCGAACATCATAGTTTGTTATGGTAGGGCTCACTGGCTTCATGCCTAGACTTTTTATGTGCCAAGGGTACCATTTTGTACCTATAAACATTTGGGGCTAGTAGCCCAGTTTTTTTTTTATGGACCTCTTTATATACATATATGTGTGTGTGTGTGTGTGTGTGTGTGTGTGTGTGTGTGTGTG